>BSBM01000472.1:617500-972500 GCA_027924585.1 Larix kaempferi | reverse complement strand
GTACACTTGTTATGTTCAAGTTATTTGAATGAATAATTGCATGAAATTGAGTAGTACTAAGACTATGTATAGGCCTGAGTATGACGCTAAGTTCATGTTTGAACACTTCACCATTTGCTTGAGATTAATATGCTACTAACCTTGCAGGTTGTAAATGCATTGATTAGTTTTAGTTTCATTATGGGTGTTTTGTTATGCATTGCATACATTGTTAGATGGACTACATCGCATCACCTGGCCTTGGTGAAAGAATCAGATAGCCCAGTTATGTTTCATGACCCCTCTATGGGTCAGGTGAAAGGGGAAGTCATGGAAGAAGGCTAGTATAACTCCTTGCTGAGGGGTAAAGGGGTATTGGGGGAGTTTAGGAAAGAATTCAGTTTGAAATTTGGCCAAGTCAGAGTACTCAGAGGTGGTAGGGGATAACACCAATGTGTATATCTCTCCAAGATATTTCCAATGGAACCGTACTTATCCAATTGGGTCTAAGGATGAATAAGTTATCAACCTGTGAAGTTTGCAGGTGCAGGGGTATGCATCCCTGACCTTGCATCCGCAATCCGGATTGCAGATTGTGAATGTCAAGGATCGACCTTTGGAGTTGCATGGTTAGAATTCCAAATTTCTGAATCTGTAAGGCAGATTGTGGATTGCAGAAGTCGGAAGGGATATTTCCACAGGGTTGTCGAATTGGATTTCCGACTTTCCACATCCACAAAGTGGATTGCAGATTGCAGAAGTCGGAAGGTGATTATTCACGGGTTAGGAAATGAGGTTTCCGATTTCCAACTTCCACAACTGAGTTGCAAATTGCGGAAGTTGGAGGATTAAAGTTTTCAGGACGACAATTGGAGGTTCCAAGTTCCGAGTTCCGCATGCGGATTACAAATTGGGGAAGTCAGACGGACATTTTTCCGGATCGTTTAAATTGGAGTTCCGACTTCTGAATCCCACATTGTGGATTGCGGATTGTGGAAGTCAGAGGTGAAGTTTCCTGATTGGTTGGAGTTTGAGGTTCTGACTTCAGAGATCCACATGCATATTGCAGACTATCGAAGTCAGACGAGTAATTTTCGAGGCTGTGAAGTTGACTTTCGGCTTCAGACTACACCTTGCGGATTGCGGAAGTTGCAAGAGCGATTTCTTCATCAGGAAAATTTGGAAATATGACATCTAAATTCCGATTGCGGATTACGGCAAGGTAGATTGCAGATTGCGGATCGGAGGAAATTGAAGCTACATGTAAAAACAAAGAGAATTGTTGAAAAAAAATTGTATCAGGTTGTCTCCCACCACCTCTGAGGAGAACCAAGGTGACCGGGGACATGAAAAAATGGTATCATATCCCAAGTCACAACAATAGGGATGCTTGGGACAAGGCATGAATGCGTTTATAGGAAGAAGAATGCTCATGGCACAACTTTGATAAACATTAATTAGTATTATTGTTGTTTGAATGAGTAGTTTCCAGATTTGTATGGATATTTTACGTTTCATATTCATTCCTATGATGTTTGATAAATGTCTCTGTAATGAACAGTGTTGGAAGCTGCTAATAGTTGAATCATGCAGTAGAGGCAACATATAGGGAAATCAAGGAAATGGTGACCATAAACAATGCCCAGGATGCTTATGAGAAGGAGGAAGACATGCTAGGAGAAAATTTTCAAGAAGCACATACTGAAACCAAATCCAATGGAAGAAAGGAGAAAATAAATCCCTCAAAATAGGTTGAAACCATGGTTAGCTTCAATGAGAGATTGATGAAGGCTCAGGAAGAGAAACACCAGCTCAATGCTGCCATCTTGCAGAGCCTCACTGATATGCATCAGAGGATAAATCTTAGTTCTAACCCAAGAAATGTCGGAAGAGAAGGAAGAGATATAGGTAGTCTCTCTATAGTTCATTCTAGGAAGAGGAATCCAAGCCCTAGAAGGAGTTATGTGAGGAAAAAACAAAGAAATCCCTATCCAAGATCACTTTCTAGTAGGTCATGCAACTCCATAGATTCTCAGAGAAGTTCGAGGCATACTTCCAACAAGTTTGAAGGAAGAAATAAATTCAGAGGGATACCATGGGCAGAATTTAGGAAGGCAAGGCCTACCACATGTGATGGAAAAAGCAAGACAATCCAAGAGGCAAACGCATGGCTTCTTGGAATGAAGAATTATTTCATAATGCATGATTATTTAGAAAATGAAAAGGCCAGAGTTTCCATTTAAAATCTATGTGGAAGAGCTTCAATTGGTGGGAGCACCTCATGCAAGTGAAATGGATCAATGAGATGAGGATCAGTTGGGAGCGGTTTAAAAGGTACTTCAAGGAAAAATACCTATCAGCTAGGTATTATGATAACAAGAAGAAATATTTCAGTGAGCTTGGGCTGGGACAAAATTCCATGGAAGAACATGTCCACAAGTTTTTGGAGTTTTTGAGGCATGTGGATTACATCAAGGATGAAAGGGTAAAGATCCAATGTTTCCTTGGTAGCATACCTCAAAATTTCAAAGATAGGATTAATTTTCTCAATCCACCAAGTATTGATGAAGCCATTAGGATGGAAATGCATTTATATGAGCAAAGGAAAGGAAAAATCAGAGGTTAAGCCAACATGGAAAGGAAATCCTAGAGGGAGGTTTGAGAAAAGGAAAAATGGATTCAAGCCACCATTTAGAAATCAGCCCATAAATTTTCCTCAGGGACAATGAGAACAAAGAGAATTCAATCAAGCAGTAGTAGACAAAAAGGCATCAAAAGGACCACTTCAGTGTTGGGGATGTGGAGGAAACCACGTGCTTAGAGAATGTTCCCATAGGAGGGAGAATCCCAGAAGCTCGAAAAACTTAGAAGAAGAAACTACAGTGGAATATATGGCAAGGGAATCACCTCGAATTTATGTAGCATTGGATGATCATCAGGAAGACCATCAATCAACAGTGGTGGAAGTTGAAGGTAAGATTGCTAAGCAATCGATTTATGTTTTGATTGATCCAAGATCTACTCATAATTATGTGTCTCTTAATGTGGTGGAAGGTTTTTCTCTTACTAAATTAAAGAATAATAAGTCTTGGCTAGTTGAATTAGCCACAGGGACCAAGAGAAAGGTGAGTGAAGTAGTGATGGATTGCCCCATAGAATGGAATGGACTCCTCACGAAAGAAAATTTAAATGTCCTACCATTAGGATCTTATGATTCCCTAATATGTATGGATTGGTTGGAAAGACATAGAGACAAGATAGACTACTATGAGAAGGTACTTGAATGCATTGATGAAGAGGGAATACCCAGGTTGGTAAGATGAAGTCCCAAGCAAGTTTTAGTAAGGCATATTTCAGCCTTGTAGTTGAGCAAGTTTTATAAGAAGGGTTGAAAATTATATGCAGTCCACATATCAGATTTAGCAGAAGATAAGGGACCAAGGATAGAAGACTTTCAGCTATTGCAAGAATTCCAAGATGTGTTTCTGGATGAAGTATGAGGGCTGCCACCAAAGAGAGATATTGATTTTTCCATCAATATTGTTCTAGGGGAAGCACCAATTTCCAAAGATCCTTATAGAATGAGCACACCAGAATTTGTAGAGTTGAATATGCAGTTACAAGAATTAATGGAAAATGAGTATATTAGACCAAGGGTATCTCCTTCGGGAGCACTGGTGTTATTTGTCAAGAAAAAATATGGGACTTTGAGGCTGTGTATTGATTACATATAGCTCAATAAAGTGAAAATCAAGAATAAGTATCCATTGTCAAGGATTGATGATTTGTTTGATGAAATGAAGGAGGCCAGAGTATTTTCAAACAGTGACTTGAGGTATGGATAGCATCAAGTGAGGATTAAGGAAGAATGACATTTACAAGAAAAATTTCAGGACAATATATGGCCATTATGAGTTCACAATGGTGCCATTTGGTCTTACCAATGCACCTTCTACATTCATGTGTCTCATGAATAGTGTCTTCAACAAGTATTTGGATAAGTTTGTGATAGTGTTCTTGGATGACATTCTTGTTTATTCAAGGAATGAAGAAGAGCATTAGGAACATCTAAGAATGGTGTTGCGAGCTCTTAGAGAAGACCAACTGTATGCAAAGTTGAGAAAGTATGATATATATCAGTAGAAGGTACAATATTTGGGTCATGTCATCTAAGAAGAAGGAAATGAAATGGATCCAGAAAAGATTTAAGCCATAATGGATTGGCCTACTCCAAATAATGTTGCATATGTTAGATATTTTATGGGTCTTGTGGGATATTATGGAAGGTTCATTGAAGGGTTCTCCAAAATAGATCATCCAATTACATCATTGGAGAGGAAGAATATCAAGTTTGTATGGTCTAAAAAATGTGACAAAAGATTTCAGAAGCTAAAGGAATTGCTTACCAGTACTCCTATTTTGAAGATTGTAGATCCAAAGAAAGATTTTCTAGTGTGCACAGATGCTTGCATTGAAGGGATCGGTGGAGTGCTCATGCAAGAAGGATTTGTAATTTTCTATTAGTCAAGAAAGTTAAAGGAAAATGAAAATAGCTATGCCACACATGATTTAGAGCTAGAATCCATAGTTCGTGCTCTCAATAGATGGAGAAATTATCTCTTGGGAAGAAGATTTGAGCTCATGAAAGACCACATGAGCTTGAAATATTTGTTTGAACATCCAAATATGAATGCCAGGAAAACAAGATTTATGGAATTCCTTTGTGAATTTGATTTTGATATTAAGCATGCTAAAGGTAAGGAGAATAAGGTTGCAGATTTTCTTAGTGGAAAATTCCATGTTGCAACAGTAAGTATGTGTAAATCATATTTGAAGGCAAGTTCTTGAAGATCAAACTAGTGATGAATCTTACCTTCAAGTCAAAGAAAAATTGCAACAAGGAAATGTGGATGAAACATATGTAGTGTATCAACTTGGTGAAGATGATGTTATCATTATCAGGGTACTAGCCTGTATATTCCAAATTGTTCATATTTGAAGAGGCTAGTGATGGATGAAATATATCAAATGCCATATTCTAAACACCCAGTATATAAAAATACTATAACAACAACAAGAAACCAATACTTTTGGCATGGGATGAAGAAGGAAATGTTAGGATATTCCTATACTCCATCCTAGTCCTACCAGCATATTCATCATTTGCATTTTCAGTCTTGCATTCATTTATACATGCATCATGCATTATGCATGCATGCATCCCAGTCATCAGTCCCAACACCTAGCCCTCATCTAGCTAGCCCCGAGAGCTTCTCACGGATCAGGTTTATCCCTCCTAGAGCCTAGTGTGCCCTTATTCCTTGATTTTAGGGAGCCACTCGCCCTCTCTCACCTACCACTCAGTTTCACTTCAGTTAATTGAGTTATCTTTAGTTATTTCCTTGATTGAAGGAAAGACTGACTCTCAATTGACTGTATCATTCTGATGGACCTACAGTGAGACTAGACTGCTGATTCTGACTCCAGTTAGCTTCTCATGTGCCCTCCACTGAGCCTCCTTCATTCAGGTAGTGCCAGTTACACTCAGTTACACCTACCACACTCAGTTAGACTCAATTTGACTGATGATTGACAGTTAGTTGTGCATTTATGACTCCACCGATGATGAGATAGACTTGTAGTTGTGCTCTGATGACACTGCAGTGATCTTTTGATCACTCCATGAATGCTAATTCGAATTGCAACCTTGGCATTCGAATCCTCATGCATTGTACTACTTATTTGTCCATATTGTGATTAATGAATTAGTGTGTGTGAAGTAATTTTGATTCTGTCCGAGTTCTATTGTATTATTATTCTGTTGCTCATTTTACTGCATTGACCACTCTTAATCTTATTCATAAATTCTTTCATTGTGAGGTATGCATAAACTCTTAGATCAGCTGTGAGGATTTTCAAATGGTATCAGAGCATGTTGAGAGTATTGCTTATTTCCATTCCTAAGAGTTTTTTGCAGGTTATTATCAAGATTTCGAGTGCAGCAGTTGCAACAGTTTCTGCATTTTTGTCATAGTAGCAGTTGCAAATATTCTCTATTGTTTTTGCAGGTCTTCTACAGCTTCCATGTATTCAGAAGAAATCCCTTTTCCTTCTCCATTCAACTATGATGAATGGAAACCAAAAACGATAGCATATTTGAAAAGCCGTGGTCTCTTTGATCATTGTTTTGAAAGAGAGTTCGAATCCTCGAAAGAAGAGATTAACTGGTTAAATAAAGTGACAATGTCATTGCAACGATGATATTTGCTATGCCTCGATGCATGGCATATGAACTCCTTGATGTTGAATCTCCAAAAGAGCTATGGGCCCACCTGGATGAAATATTTGGCAATCAGAATGAAGGAATTGGTCCAATCCATTTTGAGAGAAAGCCCACTATTACATTTGCTTTCCTTGTTGATCTCATAGGTCATGAGCCAGTATCAAACATATCTCATATCACGCCACCCCCACAAAACCAACCACCTCCCAGACCTCCCCCAATTCCTACTCGACCGGTTCCAAACCCAAACAACAACAGATTTGGACAACAACAAACCTATAACATTGAAATAATGTAATTCCCTAATTATGTCGTGGATACCCTGGAAATAAATGAAATCAATCTGAGGTATGGGAAAACATTATAAAACGTACACACGTAGAATAATCAAGGAGATAGCAGTCATGAACAAACAAAACAACCTGAAATTCAGCAGCCAACCGAGATAAACCCCCGAGAAGAAGAAAAATGGCCACACATACCAAATAGAAACCTTCCTTTCCCCGGAAAACTCATTCGAAACACCAAATAGGAGGAGGAGGAGAATGTTATCTTCATGGTTTTCATCATCATCATCATCATCATCTTCATCGTCGTCATCGTCATCATCATCATCACCATCATCATCGTCATCATCATCTTCATCATCGTCATCATCATCATCATCATCATCATCATCATTAACAACAACTTATTCGTGATCATCATCATCATCATCACCATCATCATCTTCATCACAATCATCATCGTCATCATCTTAATAATCATCATCATTGTCATAATCATCTTCATCATCATCCTCATCCTCATCGTTGGCATCATCATCATCATCATCATCATCATCATCATCATCATCTTCATCATCATCCTCATCCTCATCGTTAGCATCATCATCATCATCATCATCATCATCATCATCATTTTCATCACCATCATCATCATCATCATCATCATCGTCATCGTCGTCATTGACATCATCATGACCCTCTTTGTCATCATCATCATCATTTTTCGTCATCTTCATCATCATCATCATCATCATCTCCATCATCATCATCATCATGACCGTATTCATCATCGTCATCATCGTTGTCATCGTCATCACCACCACCACCATCATCATCATCATCATCGTCATCGTCATCGTCATCATCATCATCATCATCGTCATCATCTCCATCATCATCATCATCATCATCAGCATCATCATCATCGTTGTTGTCATCATCATCACCATCATCGTCATCATCATTATCTTCATCATCGTCATCACCATCTTCGTTGGCATCATCATCGTCATCATCATCATCTTCATCATCTTCATCATCATCATCATCATCATTATCACCATCCAGATGATGATGACAATGAAGATGGTGATGATCATGATGATGATGAAGATGAAGATGATGGTGGTGACGATGATAACGAAGATGGTGAAGATAATGAACACGATGACAATGATAAGGGTGGAGAGAGTGGAAGAGAGTGGGGGGGATTGGGTGGATAGGAAGAGAGTGGTGTGGGGATATAGAGAGGCGGTGGGTCCCAACCTTAGAGGCAATCTCATTTTATTAAACAAAAACAGTGAATGAAAATAGTTTGGAACTTTTTATGTCTAGGAATAAAAATTAGATTTTATGGAGAAAGAAGCAACGCGTGCATGCTTCTAGTAACTCGTGCACACGCATCTGCGTGCACGCTTCTAGTAACTCGTGCACACATATCTGCATGCACGCTTCTAGTAACGTGTGCACGCTTCTAGTAACGTGTGCATGCCAATCCACATGTGCAGTTCTAGTAACGCGTGCAAACCTATTCTCGTGCGCATGTCTTGATTCAAATTGTTTTTGGCACCCTTGCATGCTTGGAATTAGATTCAGATTGCCAAACCTTGAGGGTCGGTCTGATTTACGCTAGAACACATCAAATGCTGTAAGTTCATGTTTTTCACACCTAGTTCGGCATATGCTCCACTAGTGCACTACACATGAGATAGCACACACTTACTGAGCTCTGTGTGCAAATTCTAACTATATAATTTTGGAATACATCTGTTGTTGTCTTCTATTTTTAACTGCACTCATGTCAAATTTGTAAAAAACATAGGTTGTTTATTTGGCCTGTAACTTATGTATGTCTTAGCTATTTCGAGAATGGAAAAGAACCCGCACAAGAGTACAAGAATACCTACAAGCTAAAAAAAATTAAGTTTTTTGATTATTTTTAGACCATGATATAGTGGACCAACACATGACCATGTTGTTTTAAGGCTTCACTGAATTTCGTAATTTAAAAAAAATATAAAATTAACTTTTAAAATTTTGGAAAAGTAGCTCTGCACAAGATTCGTCTGTTGCCTACGCTTCAACATATTTTTTTCCTCATAAATTGACAATTTACATAACAAATAGGTGGGCCAACGAAAACATGTGCATTATGCTTTGGAGAAAAAAAAACATACCAATCTTAAAATACTGAAATTTTGGGGTGGTTATACCATGTTTCCATAAATAAAAGTTATATATTCCGGAAGGTCATCCATTTTTCTACGTTTCATCTTTTTACACCTAATTCGAAAAAAAATTGTAGGTACCTCTAATAATTCATTTTAATGATAATATTTATGTTTTTCCAGCATGTCATTGCAACTAATGTGTCATAATTGGGTATCATTACCTTGCACCATCCCTTGCCTATATGAGGAAGATAAGAAAATGTGCATTCCCTTTCATTTTGAGATTATAAGATATACATTATTTTTGGATTTTCTCTATCTTTCTCGATGATTATCTAGAGATGTTGTAGCCCCAAAAATCCACAACCATTTATCCTTTTTTCAATGCTATAGTTCTACCTTAGCTTGTGATGAAAATAAATTCCATGATATTTGTATTAAGTCATTTCCTCTAAGTTGTTTTTGTCATACAAAAAATTAGCATAAGTGATCTCTTTGGATTTGATTATCATAACCTTTTTCGGCATTGTTAGTAGTTCTATCTATATTACAGAATTTTTTTTTTTGTATTTTTAGTTTCTTGTTGAGATCATAAAGACTCCTTGATGTAAGAACAATATCATCATCATAAAGAAGAAAGATGATGACCATATCACCTAGAATCGTGCCACCAAAACCTACTTCTTCCAAACAACCCTCTAGCTTGGAATACCCCTATTTTCACCATTAGGGTTTATTGGCTTCAATGTAAATATTGTATACATACAATGCGTGTTTTCCCTAGTGTGGAGCTCATGGCCAAGTGTTAACACCCAAAAAGTGCTCACTACCTCATCTACCACATTATATGGCTCATTTGTCCATTTTCCTACCATATTTCCCTTAAAATCCCAAAAAATCCCATTTAAAAGCCTCCAAAAGGCCTAAACTGCCTCCAAAAGGCCACAAAACCCTCAAAATAGCCTAAAAAAGGCTAAAAAACCCCCTTTTCCTCCAAAAATAGCAAAAATCCCCTAAAAAGGGAATAACAAATATAAAATAATGAGGAAAAGGAGGAGAAAACCCTATACAGCTGCCCAAAACCATGTGTTTCCTAAAACCATGGGTCAGCACTCCACCACCAAAAAACTATAAATAGGTGATGGAGACCCCTTATTCCATATCCACAATCACAAGCACCCTTACTCTGCCAAAATCTCTCTCGAAACCCTAGTTCACCATTGAACTACTTTCACCTTGAGAGCCACTTTTGGCCCATTCCCACCATTGGAGAAGGAGAAGGAGCATATTGAAGCTTGGAGCATCCTCCTGGACATTGCAAAGGGCTTCATCAAACCTTCACATTGAAGGTAATATCAATACAAAAAGCCATTCTTTAAATTTGTTGTTTATGTTTCATGCATGTTTTAGAAGTAATTTAATTTCTGTTTTAGCTTAAGTATTTACATTTACTGAACTGCTACTAAGGAGTCCATTCTCCTTAGTAGGTGCTCATTTGCACAAGCTAGGGGTAAAACCCTAGCCACAGTTTTGGCGACTCCCCTAGATTTTGAATTTCTGGTTTCCGTTTTGAATTTTTCCTTTCGGCTGTCCCTTTCGGTCGCCGCATACCGCGTCTTTTTCCTCTGCAGTCGCGTCCCAACCGCGCCTTTCAGGCCTTTACCTGCGATCCGACCGCGGCTCTCAGACTGCTTCCGACGCCCTGTCGGTGGATTCAAGTCGGTTACCTGCAATCCGACCGCGGCTAATCAGCCTATTTGCCGCGATCTGACTGCACCTGTCAGCCAATTTCCCGCGTCCCGACTACGGCTCTCTGCCTCTTTCGTGCGTCCCGACTGCGTCTGTTAGCCCTTTTGCCGCGACCCGACTACGTCTTTTTCCCTATTTCCCGCGTCCCGACAGCGTCTGTTGACCCGAAAGCCGCGACCCGACCGCGTCTGTTTCCCTCAAACCCGCGGTCTGCCTGTTCCGATTCGCCACAGACCCGCGGTCTGATTTCTGCATTTTTCCTGTTTTGAGCCCAGCCCCTTTTGCTGCAATATTTTCTGCATCTGAACAACCCTCTGTACCACTTGCAGCCTCCTTTCCTTACAGCCTTTCTGCAACATAATTTATGTTCCCTTTACAGAATTCTTTTAAAATTTCAGTATTTTTAATTCAGAAAATTTTGCAAGTTAACGTTTCAATATCAGCATTATTGATAGTTAGAAGTTGCCCCCCTTGTGGCACTTCTATTTTGGGTTCATCACCTCATGAGCACACACTCTGTCACATAAATCAAGTGAGCCTTAAAAAGTACCTAATTAAACCAACATTCTAACCCCACTTGGGGAACACAAAAGAATCATTGTAGTTAGGTAGGATCGGGGGGATAGGCTTCCAATAACACCCCTCGGTTATTTCACTTGAGACATAGTTGTTGTCCAAATAGGGAACCAAAATCCCCTAGTACTTTTTGGCACGGTCACGACCAGTTTATCAGAGGGCCTCTCCCTTAGGAGGGTTGAAGTCGGGAGACTGGTTCCGGAGGCCTGAGTGGAATACCGCAATCCATTCAGTAACCGAAGGGCTACCTTTCGCGGTTCACGGGATATCCCTGTATAGGGGTATTGCGGTCAACGAACTAAACGGCAGATTCACCTTTCTGGACGTGTCATGAACGGGGTATCTTAGTTGCCATTCTTCTAGGATTGACTACCCGGTGTCCCTCCCGGTAGGGGGATATCATAGCCACTTGGCTTTCCTACTCATATTGTCTGACTTGGATTTCATCACCTTGCAGAGGATATGTTTAGTTGAGTCAGAATACTTTTAGTTAGGTGTTTGCATGCTCCTTTACCTCCTTTTGGTCTAGTGAGTCCACCATTTTTTCTTTTTTAGGAAACCTGCTGCTTGTTGGTATTCTGACCATCTTTGTTGATACTCCACCTATTGTAGCACAGCTGCTGCAGTGGGTGTTTTGAGTTGGTTGTTGGCCTGAGTGCCTTGTTTTTTAGCTCTCCTTCTGCACACTCGGTTGCATTAGGGTTTTTGAGCTATTTTTATACTCACCTCAACCCACATAGATTTGACACCATCTGTCACCATTGAGTCCCCGAGACATTCTCGGCGCCTCAGGGGTGAGCCCCCACAGCACAGTTCTCTTGACACCACCCGTCATAGATTCCGATCATCATCTGTTGATACCACTCATCACAGGTCTAGAACCTTGTCACTTGACTCCACTCGTCAGCGACGTAGGACTCTGTCACCAGATAGTGACGCCCCTTACTTTACCTCCGATTCTGACGAAGAGTCTGAGAACCCTATTTATACTGCCCCTACTAGCCCCATGGCTGGCACGACTTCCACTCCGTTTGTCATAGGGACCATTGGTGGCACATCCACCACTACACCAGTCACTACACCTGTTTTGGGTATGCCCTCCATGGGACTCCCATCTACTGTCCCCCTCACGGTACCTATTCCTGCAGCGGGAATACCTATACCCACTACGTCAGTGGCTCACACTACCCATGGTGGTGCTGGACCATCCTCCACTACCTAAGTTCCCCCACTTGGGGGCACCACCCCAAATCTTGTCCCTCCACTTGGGGGCACTGGCCCCAACTTGGTCCAACCCACTACAGTGTCACATCCTTTTTCCAGTTTGCCATTCATGGCTAGCCTCAACCTACTTGACCTGGCCAGATTGACCAACGATCCTATTCGACACGACCCTATGTGGCCTCATATGCCTACCAAACTCCCCTCTGACATCCCTAAGTTCGAGGGCAAGGCCGGTGAGGACCCACAAAACCATATCATGTCTTTGCACCTATGGTGTTCCTCTAACTCCATAGTGGATGACTCTATTCGCCTCCGTCTCTTACAACGCACCTTCACTGGCTCTGCAGCCAAGTGGTATATCGAGCAACCTCATGGGACCCATGGCACCTTTGCTTCCCTGGCCTCGACCTTCCTGCAGTTCTTCCAGTTGCCTGTCCGCTATGACGCGGGCGTTGAGATCCTTCTATCTTGTAGACAAAACACGGCTACCCGTATCACGGACCACATCCATGAGTGGCATCGACACCGTAGCTTATGCAAGATCAAACTTGACGACCGTATCTTCCTAGATTGGTTCCTCAAGTCCCTTCTCCCTGTTATTGCTAAGGATGTGGCCTCAGAAAGTCCCCAGTCTGAAGAAGAAGCCATCCTTAAGGCCCAACAGTTCGACCTCATTTACGCCCAATCGGGTTAACTTTATACCATTATACCTGACGCCCCTCGCAGTGAGTCCTCCCAGGACGATGCGCCGGGGGCATCCCATGCTGCAGACGGTATCATTGGTCGTGTTTCTTCCCATCCCCAACCATTTTCTATAACACGACCTACCCCTGGCCCCGACCTATCGTGGGCTACCTCATAGTCTGGAGCAACCAACTCATATGCTCCCATGACACACCACCATTCCCATGGACCCTCATGTCCACCTCAGTGCTTCGGTTATGCGACCCCTGCTTATGCTCCCCCAGTCGCACCTCAGCCTTACTACCATCAGCAGACTGCCCCAGCTCCTGTGCCTTCACAAGCCCAACCCGCTTATTATCCGCCATAGGCAGCCCCTGCGGCAAACCCACAACCTGCTCCGCAGCCATATCAGCAACCCCCTCAAGTTGCTGCACCTACTCAACCTCAACCTACATATCATCCTCCGCAGCCTGCTCCCGCACCTGCGCAACCTCAAAATCCACCTGCTGCCCAAGGGCAAGTTTACGCCCAACAAAACCCGCAGCAAAACCAGAACAACCAACGTAACTAGGGCCAACAGAACCGCGGCAAGGGTCGTAATCGGGGGAACAACCAACCTGCAGACCAAGCTGGTCACCCGGCTAATCCCCCCGACAACAACAATGCAGCCCCCGCTAACCAAAACCCTGATCGCCTGCACAAGCAGGCTAAAAACCCCAATTTGCGAACGAACCACCCTTGTTCTATTTGCGGGGTCTATGGACACTACACACATGCTTTCCCACACTTAGAGCGAGCTCGGCAACTCTGGGTTGACGAGGCCCATCGCCAAGGGCATGCGGTTCCCCAAGCACCGCCCAACCCCCCCAACCTCAGCAACCCCCTTTGGTGCTACAAAACCCCTTACCAACCCAAGGCATAGTGAACACTCAGCCGTTAGCTCCCCATCAAGCCAACGCGCCCCAACAACAACAGATCACTTACGCTGCTCCTGATCAACCCATGTTTGATTCAGGTACCCACCACTTGCTGATGATGTCATCTGCTGATGTCAACCTCCAGACCCGTCGGAACCAATACGGCTCCACCTATGAAGCCCCTCCCACGGATAAACCTACTAACGCTCATCCCACCGATCAGGCGTTACGTATTCCTCCGCCTCCCATAGACGGCGCGGTGAAAGCCCCTCGTTTTCCACTTCGTCGTCTCAACAACAACCCTAATGCGCGTGCTGCGTCAAACTACAACATTGTAGACGACCTCGCCCAATCTCCCGCAGCCATGTCTGCGTTAGAAGTCTTGAAGAATTGCCCTTCCCAGCGCAAGACTTTACTCTCCACCATTGGGGGGATTGACCCAAATGATTCGCATTTGATGGCATTTGATTTAGACCAGTCTGAACCACGCCTACCTTCCAGCTTAGCATTCCAAGTTACTGTCTCCATTAGGAATCTTGTCATCCATCGGTGCATCATCGATGAGGGTGCCTGCACTTGCGTTATGTCTACATTCGTATGGCAGAAGCTAGGATCCCCTCCTCTCCAGCAGTCCACCACTGCGTTACGTGCCTACGACGGTCGTTCGGCCCAGCCCCAAGGCCTCCTACCCAACGTTCCTGTCCAGTTAGGTGGTAAAACAGTCCTTATTGACATAGAGGTAATCAATGCCCAATTGGATTATAACCTTTTACTTGGCCGCAGCTACATGTATTCCATGTGGGCGGTTGCTTCTTTCGTCTTCCGCACCATGATGTTCCCCCATGAGGGACGCGTTGTTAAGATTGACCAGCTCACCTACTATGATCCCAGTGCTCCGGCGGCACCTGAAAATGTTCTCCCCATGGTTGAACAACCTGTTTCTCCTGCCACCACCTCATTTGTTTCCTCTACGGGGCCTGGAGTCTACTCAGACGCGCCGATGACCTCCACCTTTCAATCCATTCCTCCCCCGTCATCTACGCCCGAAGTCTCTGACTTATGTACCTTATCCCACGATAACCTACCACCTAATAATCAACCACCCTTGTTGCCAAAACCACCATTGGTACCTAGCCACATTGGTGTTACACCTATCCATACGATCCCCTTCCTAGTTCCTCCATCGGGAGTAGTAAGTGCCCCGGTCATGGCTACCCTTAGCCTCCCTGGGTTAACCTTGGGATTACCTGTATGGTATCTTTCACCTCCCGTTCGCCCACCGACACCAGATGTCGTCCTCCAACCGGTGCAACCCATGGCTACTACCACTCAGCCACCTCCCGGTGTCTCTACCCCTTCGTCCTCCACGACTCCACCTCCTACTCCCAAACCCACTGGGGGCAGAGGTCCACAACCTTACACTGCTGTACCACCTCCAAAGACAGTCAAAAACCCTCCAGTATTTTGTGCTCCTCCCAAATGCTCGCTGTGTGACGAGTTGGGCCATGCGACTCACCAATGCCCACAGTTACCAGCATTGTAGAAGCACATGCAAATGCTCGACGATGACCCCAACATCCCAACTGTCGAACTCAACTCCACTCCCAAGCATAAAGATAAGTCCCTACATACCAACCACTCCTGCGCCATATGCGGTATTTACGGGCATTATTCACACCATTGTCCTGATCTCCCGGATTACAGAGCGGCTCTCTATGAGATGAACAATCTGGATCTTGAGACGGCACCACCCACCATTGAGGAGATCTACCCCCCGGTCTCTCCCCCTTCTGAAGAAGTTAATATCATCTATATGATTTCTTCAACCACCACCCCCTCGTCAACCGATTTGACGACGCAAACTTTCCGTACCGATGAGGAGATTCTTGAGGCTCTTACCGCCCCGGATTACCCCTGGGATGATATGCATCATCGTTCCTACTTCATCCCAGAAGCGTCTTCCTCTAGCTCCGCTACCCAATACGCGGTTGAATCCAAAGACTTCCTCCCCACCAAGGTCGACTGGTTCAAAGACCCTATCCTGCTCCTGATGCCTTCGAGGAAGGTAACATGGCCAACATCTCACCTATCATCCAAGTGGATATCGCTGCCCCAGGACGTGCCCCTGAACTCATCACTTTAGGAGCATTCTGCAGTAAACAAGAGATTGAGGACTACGTAAACTTTTTCAGAGAATTCCGTGATGTCTTTGCCTAGTCCTATACCGAAATGCCTGGTCTTGACCCTGCCATTATAGAGCACCACATTGACACATGGCCTGATGTACCCCCGGTCCGTCAGAAACAGCGCCCCATTCATCCCTCAAAGCTCCCCGCTGTCAAGGCCGAGATTGAGAAACTGCGCAAGGCAGGGTTCATTTATCCTATTGCCTATACCACTTGGGTTTCAAATCCTGTTCCCGTTAACAAAAAACAAGGCACCATTCGAGTATGCACTGACTTCCGCGATTTAAACCGCGCTTGTCCTAAGGACAATTTCCCCACGCCCTTTATTGACCATCTCATCAATGCGTGTGCGGGGCATGAAGTCCTCTCCTTCATGGATGGTTTTTCCGGATACAACCAGATTCAGATCCGTAAGGAAGACCAGTACAAAACTGCCTTTACTACCCCATGGGGCACCTTTGCCTATCGCGTCATCCCTTTCGGCCTCAAAAATGCTGGTGCCACTTTCCAGCGGGCCATGACCTATTGCTTTCACGACTTGGTCCATATCCTGTTAGTCTACCTTGATGACCTTACAGCTCGTTCCCGGAAACGATCAGACCACCTTAACGACCTTCGGCAAGTTTTTCTGCGTTGTCGTAAATACCAAATCCGCTTGAACCTACACAAGTTTGTCTTTTGCGTTCCGGCAGGCCAATTGTTGGGTTTCATTGTTTCCCAGAAAGGAATTACTGTTGACCCTCTAAAGGTCCAACCTATCTTAGATCTTCCCTCTCCTCGCACGCTCTGACAACTCCAAAGTCTGCAAGAGCGATCCAACTTCCTTCGACGTTTCATTCCTGATTATGCCACTACCGTTCATGGTTTCTTGCGCCTGCTCCGTACCCACATACCCTTCGTCTGGGACCAGCAAGCAGAAGCTGCCTTCGAAGCCCTCAAGAAGGCTCTCACACAAGCTCCTCTGATTTCCCCCCCGGATTTCACACAAGACTTCATCCTTTACGTTTCAGCATCCAAGCATGCCGTATCTGGCGTCTTGGTTCAAGAAGACGCTTCTCACCAGGAGCACGTCATTTACTACGTCAGCCAGACCTTGTCTGGTCCACCACTACGTTACCCATATGAGGAGAGACTTTCCCTAGCAGTGGTCTTTTCTGTCCAAAAATTGCGACACTATATCTTAATGAGTCATACAACAGTCATCGCCGACTCTAACCCCATGGTATATCTTTTAAACCAGCGGCTTCTGCAAGGTCGTGTCGCTAAATGGGTCATTATCCTCCAAGAATATGACCTTACCTTCAAAACACCTAAAAGCACTAGAGCCCTCGCGCTTTCCCAGCTCATTACTGATCTCCCTTCCCTTATCCCGGCCAAACCAATCTCCGATGAGTTACCCGACAATCACCTGTTCACTATCTCGTCCGATGACCCATGGTACGGTGATATCTTGTTATACCTGCGCACGCAGAAGTTCAGACCCAAAGTTACCCGTAATGGACGCCGTCGCATCCATCACCAGGCCTCTCGATATCTCCTCTTAGGTGATGTCCTTTACCGGCGCGGGGTTGACACAATTCTTCGTCGTTTCCTTACACACGAGGAAGCTGAACTCGTCCTTAATGACTGTCATAGCGGTGCCTGCGGAGGCCATTTCTCAGGGATGGCCACTGCCCAAAAGGTCGTCCGCGCCGGATATTTCTGGCCCACACTTTTGACCGACTGCATCACTGCGGTCAAACACTGCCATAACTGCCAACTTTTTGCCCCCAAGGCTCGGACACCTCCTGCTCCGTTACACCCAGTCGTCACCGTTGGTCCCTTTTGTAAGTGGGCCATAGACTTCATGGAATGTAGACCCCAGTCTGCCAACGGCCACAAATATATTATTGTCGCTGTTGATTACTTCACCAAATGGGCGGAAGCCATGCCTACCTTCAATTGTACCGCCGACACTGCTGCCCGCTTCTTTTTCAACCATGTCATCGCTCGATTTGGGGTTCCTAAGCAGCTAGTCTCTGACCATGGTTCACACTTCGAAGATGCCGTCTGGCGTGAGCTATCCACCCTCCTTAAGTATGAACACCAATTTTCCTCTGCTTACTACCCCCAAGGGAACGGCCAAGTAGAGGCCATCAATAAAATCCTCAAAACCATCCTCCAACGAACGGTTGACAAGCATAAGTCCAATTGGCACCACATGTTGTTCCCTGCCTTGTGGGCTTACCGCACCTCCACTAAGACCGCCACTGGTTTTACACCATTTCATCTAGTTCACGGTGTAGAGTCTGTCCTCCCCATCGAGTGTCAGATTCCTGCCTTATAGATCACCGTTGAGCTTCTCCCTGACACCTCCCCCATCGAGCAGCGTTTGCTGCAACCCGAACAAGCCAATGAAGACCGTCGGGCCACTCTCCATAACATCGAAGCTGCCAAAAACCGCTCCAAAGACGGTTATGATAAACATGTTCACCCTCGAACTTTCCATGAAGGGGACCTTGTCCTAGCCTATGACCAAGCCCACGACAAAATCGGTAAAGGGAAGTTTGAATCCATGTGGCAAGGCCCTTATATCATGCAGACCTTCCTCGGCAAGGGGGCATACATCTTAGCTGACTCCGAAGGCCGTCCTTTGCGCAACCCACGTAATGGGTTGTCTCCCAAGCGTTTTTACCCATAAAAGAAACCCGCGGCCTCATTGGTCTGCGTTGTACAGTACTTTCTTTTTGTTTTTGTCTTTTCACACCGTTTCCGCCATTGGAATCAGCACGACGCGACCATCATGATGGTCACCTCGTTGCATTATTTCTGTTCCGTCATTTTTTGCTCATTTTTCAGACGCCACTAGTCGCCTCGGTTTGCGTGCCACATCGGTCGTTCTCCATTTTTCACATGTTTTATATCATCGGATACATTTTTCTGAGCTGGTGATGATGCTTGAGATCATTTCTCTCTCTCACCCCCCGATCTTTCGGGTCTTTTTCCAAAACGCCCTCGTCACCTCGGTGTACATGCCACATCGGTCGTTACCCATTTTTGATACTCTTTATATCGCCGGATTCATTTTTCCGAGCTCGTGATGATGCTTGAGATCATTTCTCGCTCTCACTTGGTACAATTTCCACATTGTGTCCCAACACCTTGCTTCCTCGATTTGCGCGCCACATCGGCCGCTATCGGATTGTTCCACATTTATACATGAGCCATTCACTCCTGTCATACTGCAAATGTTTCGTTATTTTTCCACGATTTCATCTACCCCGCAAGGAGGCCCACCAGTGTTCCCCACTACCCTCGTTCTTGATCATCATTATTGATCCTTGATTGAACACTTCCTCCTTTCCTGGCCATTATTTTTGTTCGGTATAATTTTATCCCTTTTTCGGGCCGGACAACTCCTTTACGAAAAAGGCACTTAGGGAGTTTCTGTTAAGCTCTTTTCTGACTCCTAAAAGAATGAAAAGATCGCCGAGCAATCTTGCTTCCTTTCATGCTCGTTAAAGTACCTGAAAGGGCGTCTATCTGGTATAAGTTTAACCCTTTTCCGGACCTGGTAGACTAATTACGAAAAAGGAATACTCTAGTCACACCGGCTAGAAGAGTTCTTCATTGCATCCTTTTATGCTTCTTTGGGCCTTGGAGACTAAATCTACGAAAAAGCAACCCCCTGGAGTCTTCTTACTTGCTTTCAGACTCTCTAAAATTTAAAGCAACCACAAGCATGCGCTGTCCTGGGCTCGTTAAATCCACACGACAGTACCATTCCATCACTTCAGAGTCTTCTTATCGCTTTCAGACTCCTTAAAATTGAAAGCCACCACGAGCATGAACTGTCCTGGGCTCGTAAAATCCACACGACAGTATCATTTTACACACACTTCTTCTAGTTCCTTAACCCATGAAGAAGTACCCTCCCGTGCCTCCTGGCATTATGATCGATCATCTCGGCAGCACCCCCAATCAGGTCGCCTTTGTTCAGAGTATTCTGCAGTCTTCTGCCATTTTACACCAGCTTGAGTCTCCCTCAGCCAGTTATCCTCCCAGATCCATTACAGCTATGATCCCTTTCCCCTCAGTCAGTTTCATATGCTGCCAGATCATTCACATTATCATACTCTGAACAAAGGAAGTTTGAGTCCACCCACTCTACTTGCCCAGTTGTCCCCCCACAGTTTGGTCAGTCCTGCCATCCGTACTACCACATTTCGGTTATTTACCTCGCGCTCCTGTCAAGGAAACATCATTGCCTTGATAGTTGCAGGTCTCCCTCTGTCGACGACAGCTCCTCTATTCCAGAGGATAGGCCCAGAGGTCCCTACGCCTTGGACTTATCACCATCTGTGGTAAGTGCCTACGGATCATTCTGAGAGGAGTCATCATTGCCTCTCTGAGTGGTTGTTCCTCACATGCTCGACTTCAGCACCTTGATCGCATCGTTGAGGATCGCGTAGGATTATATCCCATCAGTTTTTAGTCGAAGACCCCGGATTTCCCCCGACTCTAGCACATTGGTGAGTCCCTTCGGAACGCCCAGTTATATGTTCCCGTGGATGTCCGGGCTGTGTTGGCGATTGTATTCGGAAGCCATCCAGTTATATGCTTCCTTGAGTACCCAGATCAGTTCCAGTTCAGTGTACCATTGTGAGTGTACCCCTTGTCACTCTGATCCAATAGCTCATCAGCCCCTTTGGTACCACATTCAGTAGCACTGTTGATTGTTCCAGTGTATCAGCTCTTCAGCACAGACATGGTCACCCCAGCAGTATGTCCCAGATTTGTGTCCCCTCTGGACCCTTATGATGTACATAGTGGTTCTCTATGTATCTTACAGGTCCCCCTTCTCGGGCCTCACAGTTCTGTTTATGTATCTTGATACGAGCATGGGTATGCCCACCTCGTCCATATATTGAGATTATTCCTCGGTCAGTATTTGAGGTCATGTATATTTCAGGTCCCCATTTTTTTTGGACCCCATTGTTTATGTTATGTTATATCCTGATACGAGCATGGGAATGCCCGCCTGATGATCAGATGATTCCTCATCCATTATTGAGGTTATGTACTTTTAGTTCTTGCAGTTGTTCAGGATCGTCGTTCCGGGCTTCAATTTGTTTCTTCTCTTCTCTCCACACCCAGGAAAACCATTCATGACTTATGATGTCCATCGGCCATACGATGAGATCCTGCCCTCGCACATCAGGGGGAAATCTGTTAACACCAAAAAAGTGCTCACTACCTCATCTACCACATTATATGGCTCATTTGTCCATTTTCCTACCATATTTCCCTTAAAATCCCAAAAAATCCCATTTAAAAGCCTCCAAAAGGCCTAAACTGCCTCCAAAAGGCCACAAAACCCTCAAAATAGCCTAAACAAGGCTAAAAAACCCCCTTTTCCTCCAAAAATAGCAAAAATCCCCTAAAAAGGGAATAAAAAATATAAAATAATGAGGAAAAGGAGGAGAAAACCCTATACAGCTGCCCAAAACCATGTGTTTCCTAAAACCATGGGTCAGCACTCCACCACCAAAAAACTATAAATAGGTGATGGAGACCCCTTATTCCATATCCACAATCACAAGCACCCTTACTCTGCCAAAATCTCTCTCGAAACCCTAGTTCACCATTGAACTACTTTCACCTTGAGAGCCACTTTTGGCCCATTCCCACCATTGGAGAAGGAGAAGGAGCATATTGAAGCTTGGAGCATCCTCCTGGACATTGCAAAGGGCTTCATCAAACCTTCACATTGAAGGTAATATCAATACAAAAAGCCATTCTTTAAATTTGTTGTTTATGTTTCATGCATGTTTTAGAAGTAATTTAATTTCTGTTTTAGCTTAATTATTTACATTTACTGAACTGCTACTAAAGAGTCCATTCTCCTTAGTAGGTGCTCATTTGCACAAGCTAGGGGTAAAACCCTAGCCACACCAAGGCCCCATTAGAGGATGTCTAGGTTTTATTTAAAAGAAAGTATTTGAAATTCTGATTATCCATGAGCTTTTATGCCATGAGGTATTGTAAATGATGTAAATATTAAATATTGCAATAAAATACCAAGAAAAATGGCTATGGAGGAAACCAATAAGAGGGGGCCATGTGTATCCACTAGGGATACTTGAGGGGGTTGTGGGATTGGAACCCATGCTACCGCATGTCATTTTGTGAACCCATTTGACTCCCCATGCTGACATTTAATTCTGTTGTAAGAAGGTGGTTGAGAAAACATGTTTATGAGGTCGATGGAGTATGGAGCATCCCTAAAAATCCATATGGCAGGGTATGGCTTTGTTTTTGCTTTTCTTTTAAGCCACTCTACCTCCTGGGAATTTTCTCACCTTAATACCGATCCCAATGTTGACCAACAACCTTTGTTATAATGCATTCCAGATCCCAGGCGTGAAGGAAAAAGGAGTAAAATTGCGATTCTTTGTAAGCACGAACTTGTAGAGACGAAAGCACATAGAAACCCTGCATAGGAAGTAAATCGATTGGGATATCCATGGATTAGACCATGGGGATACATTACAGACCGTGAGCAGCTTAGAAAACCAATGAGAACACCTAGATCTGAGAGCATAATACTCAGTTGGCAGACAGAGCTTCGGCCGCAACCTTGAGAAGATTCTAGCTAGAATAAAAGAGAAGAGGATTAGACAGAGGTTGGATTTGCTTGATAAACCCAGTGAAGGATAAAGTCTCATGAAAAAAAAAGTTGGACCTTTCTATGCCCACCATGAAGAGAACTAGTGTTGAAATATTGTAACTTCAAAGAATATTATATTTGTATATTATTTATTCCGGAGATGTTCCATACCTCCGATGTGATTATACTATAAATCCAGAGATGTTTATTCCTCCAAGTTGGTTGTGGTAACTAGGGTTATTAGACCCACCATGTGGGGGTCGGCCCAGTCAGTTATAATGGGGTATTTAACCTAATGGTTAAAATACGAGCCTACATGTACTTGTGTAAAATACATATCAGAGTAGTGTATAAATAGAGGAGGTGTGTTCCTCATTTGATACACTCACTCACTTGAGGATAGCGCACTTGTGGAGAAGAGGTCTGCTATTGTGGAGGAGTAGATCATGTCTCAGGGTTTCATCTTTGTATATTGCTGGTCATCTATACTGAGGAAGCTTTGCTGGGTTTTCTACCCCATGAGGGTTTCCCAGGATAAATCTCTGTCTCTTGTGTTTATGCTATGCTTGTTGTTTCTTCAGTGATCATGTATATGCTATTATTGTGAAATGGAATGTAATGCTGCTATTTTTTGTCTTAGCATATTGAATATTAACATGGTATCAGAGCTAACCTGAAGGAAGACAAGGTATGGCACTTACGACACTTGCTTTACTTACGACAATTTGAAGGTTAGGGTTTTACATAGCAAAAACCAGTCATCGTGGCACTTTTGCTATAACTCCATTTTGGAGAAGGGTCAGGGTCTGAAAAGTTTACAAGTCGAAGATAACATCCCCAGGTACCTTGTGTCCAAAGGGAATCCTCAGATTCGTTGTACTTTGTGAGTTATGATCAGTACAAGTTAGGGTTTCTACCTCTTCCAGATCTCAGTCAAAATCAGGTGACCTTGGCAAAAAGGTCATAACTTGGGATAGGAAGCTCCAAATGAAATTTCGTAAAAAGTGACAGGTAGTACACAGACTGTACTATCTCAGGAAACGTTTTCAGAGGCCGAAGGTGAACCAGTAACACGTGGCACGCCATACAAGTTCACTCTATTGTTTTATCCCATAAACAGGTCACGTTGCGACACTTGGCATAACTCTCTCTAAGAGAGTCCAATTGAGGTCAGACCTATCAGGATGGAAAGATGAAAGGTCGAGATATCTAAAGAAAAGTTTTCAGAGGCCGAAGTTCAAACAGTGACACGTGGCATGCCGTACAAGTTCGCTCTCCTGTTTTATCCCATAAACAGGTCATGTTGCGACACTTGGCATAACTCTCTCTCAGAAAACTCAATTGAGGTCAGAACTGTTAGGATGGAAAGATGACAGGTCAGGCTACTGCAGAAAAAGGGTTTCAGAACCTGTGTAGCAAAAATTTCAGAGTTATAGCAGAAACAATCAGGTGCATATTTCTGTCAAAACAGAATTATTTTTGGAGCACCTTTATTCATGGCTTCCGGAATTTAGGGTTTCGGAGAAAGTTAGAATTTTTGGAATCGGAGTCCACGGCTGAATGCTACTCAGGAAAATCAAAATTTAGAGACCAAGATTGAATTTTTTGGTTGGGTGGAAGACCAGGCTTGATCAAACCCTAGTTCGGGATTTTGATCGGAAAGATGGAAAATTAGGGCTTCAGCAAAAGTTGGAATTTTTGAAGTCTGTAACCACGGCTGGAAGCTCCTAAGAAAAATAGGAGTTTAGAGCCTTGGATCGAACCTTTTGTTTGGGCAGAAGGGTGGGATTCATCAAACCCTAGTTCGGGATCCTTTCCAGAAGATCCAGAAGTTTCAAAGGCAATTTTGAGGGGTCAAATTTTGGAAATTCCAACAATTGAAGTATGTTAGTTTGATCAGCTCAGCAAGACATATTCTTTCATCCATTCAGAAGTGTGAAAGTCAAAGATTGAATTTTTAGGGTTTCTCTAGAAAACCCTAATTAAGCTCCAGATCAAGTTTCAGGGGGAGTTGAGGCTAAGGCCTTACATAAGAAGACTACAAGAAGTCTCGACAGGTATGACTTAAGGAGGCTCAGGTATGTCTTGAAATCTAATTCTTGATTAAGTTCATGATGTATTTGTCTTCATATTATTTATTAGTACAATATTGATTAATGTTAGAATTGTCTTATCACCCTAGTAACAGTATGAATGCATGTGAGTGATCAAAGACATTCATTGATTAGGGTTATATGATTGTACTAATGCATTATGATGTTGTGTGAGGTTGATGTTGTCTGCTAACAAGGCTCAGGTACATCACAAAAGACAAATCAGGTTCCATGACCATGAAAACATGAAGACAAAGACTCATCCATAATCTTTGTTCTACTTACGAGGTATGTATGACTTTGTTATATTATGCTTAACCTATGAGACATGCAGGTTCTAGCTCAGGATCTCTAAATCATTGAAGAGATTGTTTAGGTATGTTGTACATAACTAAGTAGGCATACTAATCCAGGTATGTTTCCCATGAATCTTACCTTGTGTTAGGATCCCTTATATAAGTATACTTGGTATGATTGGTTATGCTTATTCATAAAGTTAGTAATCAAGGGATTATGCATATTATGTCTTTTATCTTGATTGATGATATGCATGAGTAAAAGAAGACTTCCCTGAAATCTTGAATACTAATGTTTATTAACTATAATCATGACTATACATTCTCAAGATTATTTAGAACTATAATGTTTTGATAACATTTAGAACATACTAATGGGTGTATGTTTGTGTATGAGATCATGAGGATGACACTTGAACATGCACAGTGGTACATAATGAATAGAAGTTCAAAAGACATACAGAAGATCAAGCGGGAGGCAACCACACAAACATAAAAGATAAGTATTTGAGTTGTTATTTGAAATAGTAAATGATATTGCCTGTAATAGGTTGTATGCATATTTGTATTCCTATAATATATCATGCTAAGTGTAAATATTCATAGAACATTGAACAATATACTACTAATATGCATATGATTGGTAAGTTGGACAAACATTCCATTGTTGCTTGTCTAGAATGAAACCTCTTTGCTGACATGCTGAGAGTTGTGCACACTCTCGATAGTATGTTCTGGTAGAGATGGAAGGCATCTAGATAGCCACTGTATGCATACAGGATATGGGAAAGTGTTGTGCCAAAGTATTGGTCAAGATAGTTGCATAACTATGTAAATGATATCTGTATGCATAATAGGTTATCATGTCAATATGATTTGATGATTATGAAGTATTACTAATCATGTACCTAATTTTGATTTGTAGGAAAAATCATGATGAATGATGAACAAGCGATGGATGTTCAACAAAAGGATTTACAAATCAAACACACTATAGAAAGCCTGTAATTAAGAGATGTTTTGCTCCAAGGGACTAGATAAGACCATTCTCTTAATAATGTAATCAGGTTTTGTATGGGTTCCCAGGATCGGTAGTCAATTGATGAGCTTAATGCTCATCATGGGTGATGTGGATCTCAACCTTTGCTACAAGGTTGAATATGGGTTCTATACACATATGACATGGATGCAAGAAGGAACTCACCTCAGAGTTCGAATGATTTTGAGGCTCATATTAGTAGACCCATTTGATGAACCTATCATACCATTATTGTATGACGATGATCTCTTTCTGACAAGGAATGAGAAACAGGTCATGAAAATGGCTGCAGAAATGAAAATGAAAGATCTCGGATTAATGCACTACTTCTTAGGTCTAGAAGTATGGCAATATCCAAAAGGAATCTTTTAATTCAAGGTAAGTATACTGTGAAGTTTCTAAAAAGATTTGATATGTTGGAGTATAAAGCCATGGCCACTCCCATGGACTCCAACTTGAAGTTGTTAGTTAATGACTCATCGGATTTAATGGACCTAACCCTATATAGACAAATCATTGGGTCAATGATGTATTTAACAAATACTAGGCCAGATATATGCTTTGTTGTAAATACCCTAAGACAGTATCTAGTAGAACCTAGAAAGGTTCACTTAATAGCTACAAAGCATGTAGTGAGGTACCTAAAAGGTACATTCGATTTTGGTCTATATTATCTTGGAGGTCATGAACTCCGTTTACTTGGTTACTCAAATTCTGATTGGGCAGGAAGTGTCTCAGACAGAAAGAGTACATCAGGTGGATGTTATAGTCTTGAATCTACCATGATCTCATGGTTTAGCAAGAAACAATCTAGTGTGGCTCTCAGTACTACTGAAGCAGAATATATAGCCGTCTGCTCTACCAGCTGTGAAGCAGTGTGGCTTCAAAAGCTTTTATATGGAGTGTTTGACTTAGAAATGGATTCCCCTGTGATTATGTGTGACAATCAAAGCTGTATCAAGATGATAGAAAATCTTGTATTCCACGATAAGTCAAAACACATTGAGATCCGATACATCTATATACGAGATATGGTGCAGAAAGGAGCTATCAAGCTCGAGTATATAAGCACTAAGGATCAAATTGATGATATCCTGACCAAACCTCTGTCTCGAGTAAAGTTTGAACACTTCCGAGACAAGCTTGGTGTAGTTCAGAAGGACTCTCCTCGAAAGGGGGAGTAGCACAGTATCCGATAACAAGTCTATCTCATCAATGATGAGGTTACCTATTTACTGCACTTAGTTACCTAGAATGATTTCGATTTAAGACTCTTATATTCCTTCTTTTGATGATAGATGTATACATGTTTTGATGATGATGATACATGTAGTGATGATACATGTTTTGATGATGATGATACATGTTTTGATGATGATTATACATGTTTTGATGATACATGTTTTGATGATGATGATACATGTTTTGATGATACATGTTTTGATGATGATTATACATGTTTTGATGTTACATGTTGTGATGATGAGGATACATGTTTTTGGTATACAACATGTGAAGGGATTGGATCATTCCTGGACGTCAGTCCGAAAGAAGAACCGTAGACGTATGTCTTCGAAAATGAAGTTCTTGGTGAACATGTGAAGGGATTGGATCATTCCTGGACTTCAGTCCGAAAGAAGAGCCATAGACGTATGTCTTCGAAAATGAAGTTCTTGGTGAACATGTGAAGGGATTGGATCATTCCTGGACTTCAGTCCGAAAGAAGAGCCGTAGACGTATGTCTTCGAAAATGAAGTTCTTGGTGAACATGTGAAGGGATTGGATCATTTCTGGACTTCAGTCCGAAAGAAGAGCCGTAGACGTATGTCTTCGAAAATGATGTTCTTGGTGAACATGTGAAGGGATTGGATCATTCCTGGACTTCAGTCCGAAAGAAGAGTCGTAGACGTATGTCTTCGACAATGAAGTTCTTGGTGAACATGTGAAGGGATTGGATCATTCCTGGACTTCAGTCCGAAAGAAGAGCCGTAGACGTATGTCTTCGAAAATGAAGTTCTTAGTGAACATGTGAGGGGATTGGATCATTCCCGGACTTCAGTCCTAAAGAAGAGCCATAGACATGAGGTCTCCAATAACTGAACGATAGGACTGGATCATCCCTGGACTTCGGTTCAAAAGGTACACGATAGGACTGGATCGTCCCTGGACCTCGGTTCAAAATGTACGTGACAAATCCTAGAATTGCTCTAGGTTACATCCAGCATGAAACAGGGTTGGCTCTGTAGTTGTGATACATCCAGCATGAAACAGGGCTGGCTCTGTAGTTGTGATACATCCAGCATGAAATAGGGCTGGCTCTGTAGTTGTGATACATCGAGCATGAAACAGGGCTGGCTCTGTAGTTGTGATACATCCAGCATGAAACAGGGTTGGCTCTGTAGTTGTGATACATCCAGCATGAAACAGGGCTGGCTCTGTAGTTGTGATACATCCAGCATGAAATAGGGCTGGCTCTGTAGATGTGATACATCCAGCATGAAACAGGGATGGCTCTGTAGATGTGATACATCCAGCATGAAACAGGGCTGGCTCTGTAGACGTGACACATCCAGTATGAAAGAGGACTGGCTCTGTGGCGGTAAATCTAGATCTGATCTAGGTCACATCCAGTATGAAAAAGGATTGGCACTGTGGTTGGGATTAGATCGTCCCTAGACATGAGACTTGTCTTAAAGAGATAAGGATTGATCATCCTGGAACTTGATCTGGATTGTATCATCCATGGACCTATGTCCTAAAGAGAGCAGGATTGATCATCTTGTGATGACGATGCTGTTGATCGTATGATGATGATGCTGATCGTGTGATGATGATGCTGATGATCGTGTGATGACGATGTTGCTAATTGTGTGATGATGATGCTGCTAATCGTGATATGACGATGTTGATGATCATGTGATGATGATGCTAATGATCGTGTGATGACGATGCTGATGATCATGTGATGATGATGCTGATGATCGTGTGATGACGATGCTGCTGATCGTGTGATGACGATGCTGATGATCGTGAGATGACGATGCTGATGATCATGTGATGACGATGTTGATGATTGTGAGGATCCAGACGTTGATGTTGCTATAGTTGTTCGAGTGCTACAGAAGATAAAGACTCAGTACTGAAGATGTTGATGTTCCAGTAACTGGTTGAGTTACTGATGATGTTAAGAAAGCTTCCAATGATTTATAGATGTATCATGTATGATGTTGATGACTCCTTGCTCATGCAGATACTGTTATAATATCCTTCTCGTTAAGGGGGAGTGTTGAAATATTGTAACTTCAAAGAATATTATATTTGTATATTATTTATTCCGGAGATGTTCCATACCTCCGATGTGATTATACTATAAATCCGGACATGTTTATTCCTCCAAGTTGGTTGTGGTAACTAGGGTTATTAGACCCACCATGTGGGGGTCGGCCCAGTCAGTTATAATGGGGTATTTAACCTAATGGTTAAAATACGAGCCTACATGTACTTGTGTAAAATACATATCAGAGTAGTGTATAAATAGAGGAGGTGTGTTCCTCATTTGATACACTCACTCACTTGAGGATAGCGCACTTATGGAGAAGAGGTCTACTATTGTGGAGGAGTAGATCATGTCTCAGGGTTTCATCTTTGTATATTGGTGGTCATCTATATTGAGGAAGCTTTGCTGGGTTTTCTACCTCATGAGGGTTTCCTAGGATAAATCTCTGTCTCTTGTGTTTATGCTATGCTTGTTGTTTCTTCAGTGATCCTGTATATACTATTATTGTGAAATGGAATGTAATGCTGCTATTTTTTGTCTTAGCATATTGAATATTAACAACTAGAGGGAAGGGTCCCTGAGGGCCTGTGTAGCAGAGAAGGGGACCTTCCTTGTGTTGGGTGAGGTAGGTATTGTGCGTGCCATGTTTTCTAAGTAGTTTGGGGTTCCTATAGCTCTGTGGTTCAACTCATTGGCTTAGCATCATCCTACATGTTCCCTTACATGCTTGATAAACCCAATTGTATGTTGGATTAGATTTAGGGTAGAGCCTTGATTGTGAGAGAGCCTATTTAGCCCTCCTTAGTGGATACACAACCCAGCTCGGGGGTGGTCTCTCAGCTGAAAGAGTATAGGATGGAAAAATACCTATGGTTGGGTGGAACATTTCTCTCACTTATCCAGTTGCTTGGACAATTCCATTTAAATATAAGTGCTCTCTATGGTGTTAAATGATGCTAGTTTTCCTATGTGATGTACACTTGTTATGTTCAAGTTATTTGAATGAATAATTGCATGAAATTGAGTAGTATTAAGACTATGTATAGGCATGAGTATGATGCTAAGTTCATGTTTGAACACTTCACCATTTGCTTGAGATTAATATGCTACTAACCTTGCAGGTTGTAACTGCATTGATTAGTTTTAGTTTCATTATGGGTGTTTTGTTATGCATTGCATACATTGTTAGATGGACTATATCGCATCACCTGGCCTTGGTGAAAGAATCAGATAGCCCAGTTATGTTTCATGACCCCTCTATGGGTCAGGTGAAAGGGGAAGTCATGGAAGAAGGCTAGTATAACTCCTTGCTGAGGGGTAAAGGGGTATTGGGGGAGTTTAGGAAAGAATTCAATTTGAAATTTGGCCAAGTCAGAGTACTCAGAGGTGGTAGGGGATAACACCAATGTGTATATCTCTCCAAGATATTTCCAATGGAACCATACTTATCCAATTGGGTCTAAGGATGAATAAGTTATCAACCTATGAAGTTTGCAGGTGCAGGGGTATGCGACCCTAACCTTGCATCCGCAATGCGGATTGCAGATTGTGAATGTCAAGGATCGACCTTTGGAGTTGCATGGTTAGAATTCCAAATTTCTGAATCTGCAAGGCAGATTGTGGATTGCAGAAGTCGGAAGGGATATTTCCACAGGGTTGTCGAATTGGATTTCCGAATTTCCACATCCATAAAGTGGATTGCATATTGCGGAAGTCGGAAGGTGATTATTCACGGGTTAGGAAATGAGGTTTCCGATTTCCAACTTCCACAACTGAGTTGCAAATTGCGGAAGTTGGAGGATTAAAGTTTTCAGGACGACAATTGGAGGTTCCAAGTTACGAGTTCCGCATGCGGATTACAAATTGGGGAAGTCAGACGGACATTTTTCTGGATCATTTAAATTGGAGTTCCGACTTCTGAATCCCACATTGTGGATTGCGGATTGTAGAAGTCAGAGGTGAAGTTTCCTGATTGGTTGGAGTTTGAGGTTCTGACTTCAGAGATCCACATGCATATTGTAGACTATCGAAGTCAGACGAGTAATTTTCGAGGCTGTGAAGTTGACTTTCGGCTTCAGACTACGCCTTGCGGATTGCGGAAGTTGCAAGAGCGATTTCTTCATCAGGAAAATTTGGAAATATGACATCTAAATTCCGATTGCGGATTATGGCAAGGTAGATTGCAGATTGCGGATCGGAGGAAATTGAAGCTACATGTAAAAACAAAGAGAATTGTTGAAAAAAAATTGTATCAGGTTGTCTCCCACCGCCTCTGAAGAGAACCAAGGTGACCGGGGACATGAAAAAATGGTATCATATCCCAAGTCACAACAATAGGGATGCTTGGGACAAGGCATGAATGCATTTATAGGAAGAAGAATGCTCATGGCACAACTTTGATAAACATTAATTAGTATTATTGTTGTTTGAATGAGTAGTTTCCAGATTTGTATGGATATTTTACGTTTCATATTCATTCCTATGATGTTTGATAAATGTCTCTGTAATGAACAGTGTTGGAAGCTGCTAATAGTTGAATCATGCAGTAGAGGCAACATATAGGGAAATCAAGGAAATGGTGACCATAAACAATGCCCAGGATGCTTATGATAAGGAGGAAGACATGCTAGGAGAAAATTTTCAAGAAACACATACTGAAACCAAATCCAATGGAAGAAAGGAGAAAATAAATCCCTCAAAATAGGTTGAAACCATGGTTAGCTTCAATGAGAGATTGATGAAGGCTCAGGAAGAGAAACACCAGCTCAATGCTGCCATCTTGCAGAGCCTCACTGATATGCATCAGAGGATAAATCTTAGTTCTAACCCAAGAAATGTGGGAAGAGAAGGAAGAGATATAGGTAGTCTCTCTATAGTTCATTCTAGGAAGAGGAATCCAAGCCCTAGAAGGAGTTATGTGAAGAAAAAACAAAGAAATCCCTATCCAAGATCACTTTCTAGTAGGTCATGCAACTCCATAGATTCTCAGAGAAGTTCGAGGCATACTTCCAACATGTTTGAAGGAAGAAATAAATTCAGAGGGATACCATGGGCATAATTTAGGAAGGCAAGGCCTCCCACATGTGATCATGGAAAAAGCAAGACAATCCAAGAGGAAAACGCATGGCTTCTTGGAATGAAGAATTATTTCATAATGCATGATTATTTAGAAAATGAAAAGGCCAGAGTTTCCATTTAAAATCTATGTGGAAGAGCTTCAATTGGTGGGAGCACCTCATGCAAGTGAAAAGGATCAATGAGATGAGGATCAGTTGGGAGCGGTTTAAAAGGTACTTCAAGGAAAAATACCTATCAGCTAGGTATTATGATAACAAGAAGAAATATTTCAGTGAGCTTGGGCTGGGACAAAATTCCATGGAAGAACATGTCCACAAGTTTTTGGAGTTTTTGAGGCATGTGGATTACATCAAGGATGAAAGGGTAAAGATCCAATGTTTCCTTGGTAGCATACCTCAAAATTTCAAAGATAGGATTAATTTTCTCAATCCACCAAGTATTGATGAAGCCATTAGGATGGAAATGCATTTCTATGAGCAAAGGAAAGGAAAAATCAGAGGTTAAGCCAACATGGAAAGGAAATCCTAGAGGGAGGTTTGAGAAAAGGAAAAATGGATTCAAGCCACCATTTAGAAATCAGCCCATAAATTTTCCTCAGGGACAATGAGAACAAAGAGAATTCAATCAAGCAGTAGTAGACAAAAAGGCATCAAAAGGACCACTTCAGTGTTGGGGATGTGGAGGAAACCACGTGCTTAGAGAATGTCGCCATAGGAGGGAGAATCCCAGAAGCTCGAAAAACTTAGAAGAAGAAACTACAGTGGAATATATGGCAAGGGAATCACCTCGAATTTATGTAGCATTGGATGATCATCAGGCAGACCATCAATCAACAGTGGTGGAAGTTGAAGGTAAGATTTCTAAGCAATCGATTTATGTTTTGATTGATCCAAGATCTACTCATAATTATGTGTCTCTTAATGTGGTGGAAGGTTTTTCTCTTAGTAAATTAAAGAATAATAAGTCTTGGCTAGTTGAATTAGCCACAGGGACCAAGAGAATGGTGAGTGAAGTAGTGATGGATTGCCCCATAGAATGGAATGGACTCCTCACGAAAGAAAATTTAAACGTCCTACCATTAGGATCTTATGATTCCCTAATATGTATGGATTGGTTGGAAAGACATAGAGACAAGATAGACTACTATGAGAAGGTACTTGAATGCATTGATGAAGAGGGAATACCCAGGTTGGTAAGATGAAGTCCCAAGCAAGTTTTAGTAAGGCATATTTCAGCCTTGTAGTTGAGCAAGTTTTATAAGAAGGGTTGAAAATTATATGCAGTCCACATATCAGATTTAGCAGAAGATAAGGGACCAAGGATAGAAGACTTTCAACTATTGCAAGAATTCCAAGATGTGTTTCTGGATGAAGTGTGAGGGCTTCCACCAAAGAGAGATATTGATTTTTCCATCAATATTGTTCTAGGGGAAGCACCAATTTCCAAAGATCCTTATAGAATGAGCACACCAGAATTTGTAGAGTTGAATATGCAGTTACAAGAATTAATGGAAAATGAGTATATTAGACCAAGGGTATCTCCTTCGGAAGCACTGGTGTTATTTGTCAAGAAAAAATATGGGACTTTGAGGCTGTGTATTGATTACATATAGCTCAATAAAGTGAAAATCAAGAATAAGTATCCATTGTCAAGGATTGATGATTTGTTTGATGAAATGAAGGAGGCTAGAGTATTTTCAAACAGTGACTTGAGGTATGGATAGCATCAAGTGAGGATTAAGGAAGAATGACATTTACAAGAAAAATTTCAGGACAATATATGGCCATTATGAGTTCACAATGGTGCCATTTGGTCTTACCAATGCACCTGCTACATTCATGTGTCGCATGAATAGTGTCTTCAACAAGTATTTGGATAAGTTTGTGATAGTGTTCTTGGATGACATTCTTGTTTATTCAAGGAATGAAGAAGAGCATTAGGAACATCTAAGAATGGTGTTGCGAGTTCTTAGAGAAGACCAACTGTATGCAAAGTTGAGCAAGTATGATTTATATCAGTAGAAGGTACAATATTTGGGTCATGTCATCTAAGAAGAAGGAAATGAAATGGATCCAGAAAAGATTTAAGCCATAATGGATTGGCCTACTCCAAATAATGTTGCATATGTTAGATATTTTATGGGTCTTGTGGGATATTATGGAAGGTTCATTGAAGGGTTCTCCAAAATAGATCATCCAATTACATCATTGGAGAGGAAGAATATCAAGTTTGTATGGTCTAAAAAATGTGACAAAAGCTTTCAGAAGCTAAAGGAATTGCTTACCAGTACTCCTATTTTGAAGATTGTAGATCCAAAGAAAGATTTTGTAGTGTGCACAGATGCTTGCATTGAAGGGATCGGTGGAGTGCTCATGCAAGAAGGATTTGTAATTTGCTATCAGTCAAGAAAGTTAAAGGAAAATGAAAATAGCTATGCCACAGATGATTTAGAGCTAGAATCCATAGTTCGTGCTCTCAATAGATGGAGAAATTATCTCTTGGGAAGAAGATTTGAGCTCATGAAAGACCACATGAGATTGAAATATTTGTTTGAACATCCAAATATGAATGCCAGGTAAACAAGATTTATGGAATTTCTTTGTGAATTTGATTTTGATATTAAGCACGCTAAAGGTAAGGAGAATAAGGTTGCAGATTTTCTTAGTGGAAAATTCCATGTTGCAACAGTAAGTATGTGTAAATCATATTTGAAGGCAAGTTCTTGAAGATCAAACTAGTGATGAATCTTACCTTCAAGTCAAAGAAAAATTGCAACAAGGAAATGTGGATGAAACATATGTAGTGTATCAACTTGGTGAAGATGATGTTATCATTATCAGGGTACTAGCCTGTATATTCCAAATTGTTCATATTTGAAGAGGCTAGTGATGGATGAAATATATCAAATGCCATATTCTAAACACCCAGTATATGAAAATACTATAACAACAACAAGAAACCAATACTTTTGGCATGGGATGAAGAAGGAAATGTTAGGATATTCCTATACTCCATCCTAGTCCTACCAGCATATTCATCATTTGCATTTTCAGTCTTGCATTCATTTCTAAATGCATCATGCATTATGCATGCATGCATCCCAGTCATCAGTCCCAACACCTAGCCCTCAGCTAGCTAGCCCCGAGAGCTTCTCACGGATCAGGTTTATCCCTCCTAGAGCCTAGTGTGCCCTTATTCCTTGATTTTAGGGAGCCACTCGCCCTCTCTCACCTACCACTCAGTTTCACTTCAATTAATTGAGTTATCTTTAGTTATTTCCTTGATTGAAGGAAAGACTGACTCTCAATTGACTGTATCATTCTGATGGACCTACAGTGAGACTAGACTACTGATTCTGACTCCAGTTAGCTCCTCATGTGCCCTCCACTGAGCCTCCTTCATTCAGGTAGTGCCAGTTACACTCAGTTACACCTACCACACTCAGTTAGACTCAATTTGACTGATGATTGACAGTTAGTTGTGCATTTATGACTCCACCGATGATGAGATAGACTTGTAGTTGTGCTCTGATGACACTCCAGTGATCTTTTGATCACTCCATGAATGCTAATTCGAATTGCAACCTTGGCATTCGAATCCTCATGCATTGTACTACTTATTTGTCCATATTGTGATTAATGAATTAGTGTGTGTGAAGTAATTTTGATTCTGTCCGAGTTCTATTGTATTATTATTCTGTTGCTCATTTTACTGCATTGACCACTCTTAATCTTATTCATAAATTCTTTCATTGTGAGGTATGCATAAACTCTTAGATCTGCTGTGAGGATTTTCAAATGGTATCAGATCATGTTGAGAGTATTGTTTATTTCCATTCCTAAGAGTTTTTTGCAGGTTATTATCAAGATTTTGAGTGCAGCAGTTGCAACAGTTTCTGCATTTTTGTCATAGTAGCAGTTGCAAATATTCTCTATTGTTTTTGCAGGTCTTCTACAGCTTCCATGTATTCAGAAGAAATCCCTTTTCCTTCTCCATTCAACTATGATGAATGGAAACCAAAAATGATAGCATATTTGAAAAGCCGTGGTCTCTTTGATCATTGTTTTGAAAGAGAGTTCGAATCCTCGGAAGAAGAGATTAACTAGTTAAATAAAGGTGACAATGTCATTGCAACGATGATATTTGCTATGCCTCGATGCATGGCATATGAACTCCTTGATGTTGAATCTCCAAAAGAGCTATGGGCCCACCTGGATGAAATATTTGGCAATCAGAATGAAGGAATTGGTCCAATCCATTTTGAGAGAAAGCCCACTATTACATTTGATTTCCTTGTTGATCTCATAGGTCATGAGCCAGTATCAAACATATCTCATATCACGCCACCCCCACAAAACAAACCACCTCCCAGACCTCCCCCAATTCCTACTCGACCGGTTCCAAACCCAAACAACAACAGATTTGGACAACAACAAACCTATAACACTGAAATAATGTAATTCCCTAATTATGTCGTGGATACCCTGGAAATAAATGAAATCAATATGAGGTATGGGAAAACATTATAAAACGTACACACGTAGAATAATCAAGGAGATAGCAGTCATGAACAAACAAAACAACCTGAAATTCAGCAGCCAGCCGAGATAAACCCCCGAGAAGAAGAAAAATGGCCACACATACCAAATAGAAACCTTCCTTTCCCCGAAAAACTCATTCGAAACACCAAATAGGAGGAGGAGGAGAATGTTATCCTCAATGAATTGAAGCATTTGAACATACAAATCCCCATTTTAGAAGAGCTAAGAGATGTTCCAATCTGTAGTAACTTTATTAAAGAAAATTGCTTAAAAAGACCTAGCAGAAAAAGACGTGATCCGCCAACTATAAACATAGTAGCCCAATTAGTAGATTTAATGTTGGGTGTCATTGTCAACCCCAAATACCTTGACCCAGGCAGTCCAGTAGTCAATGTAACCATCAACAAAAAACATATTTCCAACAGCCTAATTGATTTAGGGGCTGCAATCAATGTGATGAAAAAGGACATAATGATATCCCTAGGAATCCATTCGATGGTAAGACCAACAAGTACCATACTGCAACTTGCTGACACAACAACTGTAAAACTTGAAGGAATGCTCAAAGACATCATTATCAACATAGAACCTTTGGAGTACCCAACTGACTTCATAGTTATAGAAGTAAAAAGTAAGCTCAGTAGGTACCCAATAATACTAGGGAGGCCTTGGCTAGCAACATCTAACACCTATATAGGTTGCAAATCTGACGACATGAAAATCACTAGTGGGCAAGCTAGAAAGAAAATCACGATTTATCCTCCAGCAAGAAATTCTGCAGACCTAGAATATCAGAACTGGATAGATGATTATGATGATATAAAAGACCAAAACATACAACCTGTTCTTACCATCAAAGTTGCCTTATCACTAAAATCCATTGATGAAGACAGTCATTTAGATAGATTTATTCAAAATGCATATTCTAATCATGATATTCTTGAACATTGTTTTGAAACAGATCAGCAACAAGAAGAGAAAACATTACCGCACAAATCTGACAGAATGTGGGAAGAGGTACTCACACTTGAACAACATTCGATTCAGATCAAGATAGTTGAGATCATGCCTGGAAAGATAGTTAATATTAAATCAAATTTGGAGCCAGAACAAGAACAACAATTAATGAAGGTACTCTTACGAAACAACAAAAAAATTTCATGTACATACGCCGACATGAAGGGTATCCACCAAGACATTTGCAAGCATTACATATATATCAAAGAAGGTGTTGTTCCTATCATACAACCACAAAGAAGAATGAACCCAACATTAAAAGACATAGTTAAGCTGGAGTTACAAATGCTGTTAGATGCAGGGTTCATATACCCAATCTTAGATAGTGAATGGGTCTCACCATTGGACTATATAGTTCCCAAGAAAGGAGGGAAATGGAGGATCTGTGTGGATTATAGAGAGCTCGATAAGGAAACTAAGGGAGATCACTTCCCTCTACCATTCATCGACCAAGTATTGGACACATTAGCTGGAAACAATTTTTTCTCACTTTTGGATTGATTCAGTGGATAGAACCAGATCCTAATCCACCCAGCAGATCAAGATAAAACAACATTTACATGCCCATGGGGCACTTATGCATACAGAGTACTATCCTTTGGGCTTTTTAATGCCCCAACAACATTTCAAAGGGAAATTTTAAGCATCTTCTCTGATTTTATTAATGTTCAAATCAAAGTTTACATGGATGACTTCACACCCTATGGCCAAAATTTTGACCAGCGATTAACACATCTAGAATTAGTCTTGAAAAAATGCATAGAGATGAGCTTATGTCTGAGCAATGATAAATGCAGAATGCTAATGGAAGAAGGAATCGTTCTTGGTGTCATGTCCCAAATTTGGCATTGGGTCACAATGGCCTAATAAAATTGGCCCTATTCATTAGAGTTTGTCAAATTGATGCTAAAGGTCAAATAATTGTCACGGAGGAAAATTACTAGTTTCCTAGGTTTGCGGTGGAAGCTTTGGGATTTGGAATAATGGGGATAATAAATGATGTTGGTACATTAGGATGGAATAAATATTTAATAAAGGATATAAATAAATATATACAAGTGAAAATCAAAGTGGCATTTGATCATGAGGATACATGGAGGAAGTGGGACCCACACAAGCTATAATTTATGTGCCACATGGCATCCTCTTCTTGCAATTTCGAATCCATGGGAAGCCTAATGTTCTTGGGATGATTTATAAGGTCAATAATACTTGTAATGATTCAATGAGGTCAAAATATCGAGGAATAATAACTCCCATGGAAGAGGAAGAGGCAATTTGGAGCTAGTGAGACACTTGGGCTAGATTCCCTAGCTCTATGACAACAATGATGAAGATGCTATGACACCTGTGACAGAAATCAGACTTGAAGGCTGACATATGACATATATGAATTTGAGGGCTAAAAATAGACTCCAAGAGGGCACTCAAGGGTGTTAGGGCAGCTAAGATGCTTCCACATGTGATTTGGTGGAAGTGGGAGACTAGGAATTGTTGTACAAGTGGCGTTCTTTGGAATCTCTTCCCAACTTGAGTTGGAATTAGTCTCTTGGAAGGAATTCGACCCATGGAGGACATTATAACTTTATAAATGTCAATAACAAAGAATGAAACCATATTTTGATGATTTGTAGAATTGACAATTGCATTTGTGAAGAGGGAGAGCTAGTGGATGACTAGTTTCTTGCCTTAGCCAATTTCGAAGGTGAAAGATTCCCATCCAAGTTGGTAATTGGAAAGGCCATTCAGAACTTTAATTTGGAGATTTAATGAACTCTTTATTTTTAGGTTTAATATATAGGTAATCTCATGGTTTCTTCTATTGCAGCTGACTCGTCCAACCATTTCTAGTTTTCATGGCATATTCTTGATCCTTGAGGGAGGGCGTTTTTGGTGAGATATTGTAATCTTTTGGGGAGATTCCAATGCCCCATTTATTTTTTAATATGAATTAAATACTTTTTTATTCATCTCCAAAAAATTTAAGGTCGAAATTCCAAGTGGAAATGTGTAAATCTCATTTTTAATGAAAGAACAGTGCCATTTCCCCAGTACCTTGTTGTGAACCAATGTACTGCTGATGATTTCGAATGAATGGATGATTATATGAAAAATTTGTGATTAATATACTTCCATAGATGTATTTTACAAGTTTCATGTACTTTACATGAGGATTTGAAGTATTTTTACTCAGTTTAAATTGCATTGGGAGAAGAAATAGTGTCATTTCCCCAAGTGTCAAATGGGTGATTTTTGCAGCTGAATGGGAGAGGGTTGGAATAGATATAAGAATACATTAATGGTGAAAATGAGACCTTAATAACATACTTAATACATTCCCTACCTATTTTCAGAAATTTGAGTGGGTTGGAGGCATTTGAGAATCCATTTTCAGTATTTATCCCAAGGGGATTTGAACCCCAAATTACTAGTAAAATTGCATACTTGGTCCAAAATATTAAGAGATTTTTCAGAGGTATTTTGGTGTGCATATATCATCCTTGAACATCATATTCAAGTAATAATATAATTCATACTTCCTTGAATATTTGAAGGCATTGGGAGTCAATTTGAGACCTAGAGACCAATACTAGTCAAAGGGAATTACTAGTAAGATTCCCTACATTGGCCAGAATTGAAAGAGGATTTGAAGAAGTATTTTAAAGGTCCAAAAGCATCCCTGAAACACATATTTATGTTCTAACATAATCCATATACCTTCTCATAATATTTGGGAGCAATTGGAGCAATTTGGGGACCTAGTGCTCAAAACTAGTCAAAGGTCTAACTAGGGAAAAAAGTGAAAAATTGCCATTTTAATAAAATTCCTAACAAGGGATATTACACTTGGACACCATATTTAACAGAGAGGAATTGAAGTTGATCAACAAAAATTCATAATCATCAAGACACTACCGCCACCTGTCAAACAAAGAGATGTGAGAATTTTTCTTGGGAAAATAGGCTACTACAAAAGATTTATCAAAAGTTATAGCAAAATTGCTGCACCGATGTTTTTTCTTCTCACTAAAGATATAGAATTCATCTGGACAAAGCATTGTTTGTCAGCATTTGAAAACCTCAAAGAGAAGACACTAGTACATTTGGGTGGATTTTTCCACCAAATATTTCCACGTTTTGAACATTCGTGGATTAATACAATGAAATTTAAGATGTCTTTTCATTTTTTTTACCATGGCGCAAAAACCGTGGAAAGGTCAATGTGTTTTCGACACATTTTCTATATATATGCTTCATCTTTTAAACCTTACATCTCTTCAAACTGTGGTCATGCCTTTTCATTATCGTGCCTCTTCAAATTTGATAATTAATCTTTTATTTTGGATTCTGTTTATTTCATATTTTTAATTAATTAAAAAAAACTTCTTTGGATTTCTTAGGTCTGCGGGCTTCATCCATCTAGGCTCTCCCTATGCGGGAAACAACCCTATGCCCTTTGCCCCTTTGTGGGAATATGCAGGAAATCACCTTGCAGTCATGCTTAAGCTCTTGTGGCTTTAACTTTATCCCCTGCGGGCATCCTTAAGCCCCTGCGGGCTTAACCTTACCTTTTGTGGGTATCCCTAAGCCTCTACAGGCTTAATCTCAGCCTCTCCGGGCATCCTTAAGCCCCTGCAGGCTTAACTTCACCCTCTGCAGGAATCCCTTAGCCCCTGCAGGCTTTATGGGCTTTACCTCAGCTCCTGCAGGTATCCTTAATTAAGGCTCTGAGGGCTTAACTTCACTCCCTGCGGGCATCCCTAAGCCTCTGTGGGCTTAAACTTAGCCCCTGCGGGAATCCTTAATTAAGCCCCCGTGGGCATCCCTAAGCCTATGTGGGATTAACCTCAGCCCCTACGGGCATAGGTAAACCCTTGCGGGCATATTTTATCCCTTGAGGGCATTTATTTATCCCCTACGGGCATAATGGAGCTTTTAACCCTTAAGCCTTTTTATAAATAATCAAGTTTTTCTCTACTTTTGGGAGACCAATAGCTAGTACGTGAGAGCACCAACGAGGGAACTAATACCATAGCTAGATGGCCATATCACCAAGGAACATGCCCATGTCATCTGGAAAAACTATCAGCACAAGGGCACTCTTTGTTGGGCATTTACAAATTCCTTTTCAACTCTCTGATCTTGACACTTAGCCAATTTTTCTTTAGTTCTTAATATGCAAAATAATATTTTTCCTACTTTTGGCAAATTTATCTTTTGCATATATGACCATTATAACAAACTAAAAGTATGGATGGATAGCCACCTCAACAAGGACCATATCCATGTCCCCTTTTGAATTTTTTCATACACACACATCATCTGGAGGGCATTTGAGAATAGAGTACCTCCAAATTGTTAATTCAATACCTAGACAAAATTGTCAAACCCTAGGTCAACATGATGAGATTTTTATTTTCATCACATTTTAAGTGTGAGACATCCAATGGGTAGAGTCCAATAAGGTGATTCCATCAATACCAATTTCATCCTCTGAAGCTTCTTTCTCTCTCCTCAGTGGGCATTTTACTGGAGTAGTGCAATTTAGTCTGGGAGGCACTTTCGGTAGATCAATATCGTCACCCATAGAAACTCTTTGGACAAACCATTGATATGGTTGGATGCACCATACAACATTCTATAGATCCATACTCTCAATATGATTTAACACATCAACCACAATAGATGGTGGGAATTTTACTGAGGTGACTTAGGCAGCTTTAATGATTTTACATTTAGAAAATTTTTGCACTTTCCTAGACTTGGTCCAATCTACCGAAAACATTGTTTTGGACGATCCATAACTTCTCCCTTAGGCACTTTCAAGTCAAGATGAGGGCATGGTTAGGTAGACAAAACACCAACCTCCAAGATGACCATATGGTGCGAGAAGTTTCTTCAACGCACAAACTATGGCGGGCATTTCCCTAAGGCCACCTGAGCCAATTTTCCAACACTTAGTCATTTTCATCAATTTCTCCAAAGTTTATCCTGACACCCTATTTTGGCAGACTTATAACATTATCCTCAAAAATTCTTTAGGAAAACTAAGACCATGGTCAGGTATACCAATCAACAAGCTACATCCTGACCATATGGTGCGGTCATTTACTTTAACCCATGAATAATGGCTGGCATTTTACTAAGGCCACATAGGTAGTTTTACTCCCTCTAGTGCAAAACAGCCTGATACACTGTTTTTGCAGACTTTTAACTTTGTCATCAAACTTTCTTTTTGAGAACTTAGGCCATGGTAGGATAGCCTCTTTGTAACATCCCAAAAATAAAAAAAATTTAAAAAAAAATCAACATAGAATTAATTGCTATACTTGCTGTGTGGAAATATAATAAATACTTGTTTGTTCATTTAAATGACACGGTGAAATAAAATATTTACAATGATCATGCATGTGTATTATTTTACGATGTGCATGGAATTTAATTCTACATTCGGATGCTATTGGATGTTTTCTTTCCTCAGTCGTACATCCTAAATTACTTATGATTACTAAACTTTGATGTCGATGCTTTATAGATTTACTTGTTATTATTTATATGTGCTAACTGTTGTTCTTCTTATTGATGATGAAGGGGTCCTATGGGAACCCTGAGGATTACTTAGCTATTAGCTAAAGCATTTGAATGTTCTTGTTATAGATCACTGGTAAGAGAAAAATTGTTTCAAAAGTGAATATGGAGATCCTATTTATTGTCAGTTATCTTTAAAGTTTAAAAATAGAAAAATAGATTAACTTGCAAACATGTCAGGGTGAGATCCATTCCGGTTGTTTCTTCAGTTAAAATCTGTATTGATTAGTCCATTTGATATCACTCCAATCCTCAGCATTTATATTGTTTGTAATTGCATATATTGTACTATGTTATAAAAAGGAGTAATTCGTTTGGCCTTCAAGGCTATAGGCATCAAACTTCTATAATTATTATCGCTACCATACAAAGGATTCGTAGTTTAAACTTGTGTGCTAAAGTCTCACTTCTAATTCTCTGATATTTATGTAATACATGCTTAACCTAGGTGATAGTATTTAACATGGCCACTTGAAAGTGTCGATGGTTATAACTAACCCTATATGCATCTAACCTCCATTACATTAATATATGTGTCACTTATAAACTAGTGTTCTTATAGTAATCTGAACAAAAGACTATAGTTGAGATCTTTATGCACTTTCTTCTATTAATTTATATGATGGATGTTATAACCTATAGCATTTTAATAATGACTATAGTTATAACTATTTGTTATTTGTATTTCTTCTATAATTTATGCCATTGATAAAATAATGCCTAGCACACATTAAGGATTGTAACTAGACAATAGTGTTGACATGGTCTTTATAGTTTATATACTATATACAAAGGTGGTTCTCATATTATTTAATTTATTATATGTATGGATTGGCAACATGCCTCATTAGCTTGGTGTTGATGAAATTTAACCATAGCATAATGTTTATGAGTCCCGCCATAGTGGATGGTCAAGACTTTAACCTAGGGTATGATGCAACTTATATGAAATAATTTACCTTTGATAATATTACGTAACCATTATAATGTTTTCTATGCAAGGGAGGTCGAATGATAACCTTAATACAGGGTTGTGTTGGCAGATTCCATGTACGGCAGTAGCTTTGGTCATTAAAGTGCAATAAAGGCTTGTGTGGTGGAATGCCTAATGGCATCCACCGTAGCAGGTCATCACGTGGTTTCCTCGATCATGAAATTAACCCTAACTTCATTTGGACTTACCTTGATGATGGCATGATTTCGACATTCATTTTGTAGTGGGTGGAGTGTTGGAAAGGCCGATAGGCCTGCGAGGTTTTAGGGTTTGTTAACAGGGTTGAAGGCACCTCCCAGGTTTCGATACCACGACTTGTAAGGGAAAGACTGTCATTACTAGGTGTTTTAAGAGTTGAGCCATTACTGTAATGAGTATTGTTGCAATTGTTTTAGTAGTTTGAGTGACTCTAGTTTATCGACGGTCGCAGGTGCATTTGTTTCGAGCCACAGTTCTTTTAAATGTAAGTTTAGTTCTTCTGAATGCTATCTTGAGAAGTTTAGATAATGTATTATAGTATGACTTTTTTTTTAAACTTCATCTTCCAATTTTTTAACCACGTTGTGTGCTTTATTGGAGGTGCTTCTCGGTTTGGATGTTGAAAGTTGCAATGCCAGGGTTGGAAGCTTTACGAAGCCTGGTAAGCCTCTATGGTGTCCTGTAGGTGTAAACTTGGCAACCATTGGTCCTTAATTTGTTTTAGACGAAGCTTTGGTCTTTGTGGTTTAGCTATGGATTACACTGCCATTTGTAAAGTTTAAATTCTATTTGGAAAGTGTGGGGAGGATGGCATCCTCGGCCTACTTCATCATTGGTTCTACCACGTTTTACTATGTATCGTTTTGTCAAAAATTGTAACATCTATGTCGAAAGGGTTTCAACCCTGGTTGTTTGATTAATGATAAAGGTTAAGGTATTTGGATACTATATGATGTTTAAAGAAGACTGTGCCAGAGAGCAATGCTCCTGGAAGCCAACGTTACTTTGTTTAAATGACATTTAAAATACAATGACAAGGGCTACAGCCCAATTCCTGAATGTTTCCAACATGTTGAGTTTTGTTTAATGGCTGAGAGCCGAAATGGATAAATGTCCACTTGTTTGTAGTTTCAAACCCTACATCTAGTTTTTGTAAAAAGATGATTTCGAAGTGTTTTGGTGTTTGCAAAAGCAAAGACCTAGTCTCATATGTCTCTTTCGTTCCTTCAATGATGAGTTGTTATCTTAGGTGTGCTTAAATATGTGGAACTGTAATGTTGTCAATGTGGTCTCTACGTTTAGGTTAGGTTTGTACCAAGTATGGTTGTGTTAATCCTAAATTTGAACAAGGGCGATAAACCTTAAATAAAACCCTATCATAGTGAAATTTTGATGTTTAGGAGAGGTGTAAGGTCTTTCGGCCATGAGGCTAGTTATGAACCCTACTTAGTGCTAAGAGATATTTTTGATGTCTTTAATGTGTAAATGGTAAGAATTTTAAATGAAGACTTATACCTATAAGGTTTTTCAAGAAATCGAGCTCTGTCTTTCTATTTTCGAAATGATAAGAAAAGTCAATTCAGTTTAAAGAGAATTATAAGTGTTTGAGATTTCTAGGACATTCATCCAAAATAGATGTTGTTCATGTTTGTTCGATACGTTAATAATGATGAGATAAATGCTTAGCAGTTCTGTAACATAACTATGTTTGTTTACTACTTTTTCGATAGTTGTTTTAAACTTATGAAGATTGATGACAATCTACAGTGAGGTTTAGATGATAATATACATTACTAGGATAAAAGAAATGACAAGAAAATGTACAATATTTACTTGCTATAAGGAAAATAGTTAACCTATAAGTAAACCCTAGGTTTTGTGTAGAATAAGAGATGTTGCTTCTATTACTATAATTATAAAAATATTATAATGTCTGCATAAATTGAGTATTGCTATAATATTTCTATGACTAAACAACATAAGAATTTTAAATACAAAATGTAGACAGATTAGAAAATTACAAAAGCATGGAAGAGTTCTATCTATGACAGTTATTCAATCATTTTGTGTACTGCATAACATCATGCTTATCTATTTTTAAACACCCTTCCCTGTACTAGAGTACGGTACAAAAACAGTACGTGGAAAAATGCAGGGAAGAAATCTATTCTATCATTTCATATAATTTCCTCAAGAATTTACAGAATCAAAATCAGTTCAAGAAATCAAACATTTACTTCTGCAGAATGATCACTATCAACATTTGACTAATAAATCCTAAATCAATAGTTATAGAAAATAAATTATAACTACTTAGGAACTGAAATAACAGGTAGAACCTGCAACTGTAGATAGGGTGGACAAACACCCAAAGAGGCCTGGTCCGCCCAACCTTCTCTAGAAGAAGCAACCAATATCTCTAGTTCTTTAGGACCCCCGAGCCTGTTTACTGACCCACTAGGTAGAAGTCTCTGTGTAGAAGCAAGGCACTCAGGTTGTACTTCCAACAATTAATGGAGACTTGCAAAATACCTCAAAATAAATCTCTACACTCATCAGTAAATGCTGCACTCAGCAGAAGTGAAACAGACTTACACTACAACTCAAAACATAGCTTCCCCTCATCGAATCTCTTGTGTGAATACAACAGAACCATGAGGTAAATTTTCTCATCAGAAAAAGTGTGAGCCTCTGCTCAAATACGATGGTTAATAAAGATGCCTAGGTCTATAGTGGTTAGTTTCCAAAATAAATGAGCCTCAAGCTCCAGTCCCATGTTTCAGGGAACTTTGACCACAAATCAAGGGAGTTGTCCCATAACAACAGCTAGTTACTGAGTTCCTGATGTTGCCACTTGTCCTTTTCCTTCTACCCCAGATTCCGTTCCACCTAGTGGGTAAGCAAAAAATATTTCAACAGTCTCTTTGGGTGAGTGTCTACTATTTTATTTTATTTAAATAATAATATTGTGCAATTATAGTCATCCTTGGCCACTTGGCAAAATAGAAAACTTTACAATAAAAGTTAAGATAATGTTTTCTTCAAACATAAAATGTTTCAGCAAAGGGGTATGCTACAAAGACACCCACTTAAGCTCAACATCGTTCTCGATGTTGCTTATTCTTCCTCAGAGCCTCCATGGAACAGAATTGGATATGATGCCCACATTTTACTTTGCAATTCCCACGTAGCTTCATCGGGGATAAGGTGCTTCCATTGCACCTTTACCTTCCCTATGGTAATATTCCAGAGCATAATTTCCCTCATGTCAAGAATACAGTCTAGTTCCACCTGAAAATCTCCTTCAGGTTCCACCTTTGATTTTGACAATAGAAGTTTGATGATTTGCTTGTCAATTTTCCAGTGCTACATTTATCCTGGGCATTTCTCTTGCTACATCACCAACTGTTGGTTTCGCTTGTATGGTGTGAATGTTGTTGACTTTCTTTCTTTTGAGTGGGCAGTTTGCTCTGGTATGTGGTCCATTGCAGTCAAAACACTTCAAAGGTAGCCTCTGTTCAGCATTTCTGGTGTTATTATTATTATTGTTGTTGTTATTATTATTAGGCATATTCCTTGCAGCAGTAAAATTCTGTGGTGCATTAACTCTATAATTATTACTATTCTGAAAATTTTTGTTATTGAAATTTTTATAATTTCCAAAATTCTTAAAATTAAAAGTTTTCTTGTTATGTTCATAATTACTTGATTTATTATTCCTCCAACTCGATACACCTTCTCTTATCTTGTTATGTTCAAAACAGAAATTAGCTTTCCTCATGGCTTCTTCAAGAGTTGAAGAATTATCGTATTCAATTATGTCCTTTATGTAGAAGGGTAACCAACTTAGAAACCTTTGTATCTTAGGTTTTTCTTCAACTAGGTAAGTTACATACCTTAACAAGCTAAGAGATTTGCTACATAACTCCTTCATGGTTATAGAACCCATATTTAAATCATAAAATTCGTTTGACTTATCTTCATAGTTCTGTTCGGATAAAAACTTTTTCTTAAACATTTTCTTAAATGTACTCCATTTTATGTTGTTGTCCTTAAGACTTTTAACTCTTCTGATATCTTGCCACCAAATGTTATCCCTTCCGATCAGATTGTATATGTCCATCTTAGCTTTTAATTGAGATGAGTAGTTATAAATCTGAAAATACTTCATCATTCCGGACAACCATGCTTCAGCTGCCTCTCCCTTTTCATTTTTTCCATTAAAAGTTGGAGGTTTTATCTTTTTAAACTCTCCTGAAATTTGTTCATAATTTTTATGTCTTTTCCTAGGACCACAGTCAGTGTCACTACTTTCCTTGTCAGAATTATATTTTCTGCAATAAGTTTTATCATCAAATTCAAAAGAAGAAGAGTTACTTTTAGTTTTATAGTATTTCACTTTCTTATCTCTGTGTTTGTAGGACATTGTTCCAAATTCACTTTTTACTTATGTTCTCTTATCTTTTTCATCTTGACGGTACTTATCGAATAAAATCTGATTTAGTTCCTCTTGTGCTCTTAAAATCCTTTTGTTTTCTTCCTTAACACTTTTTATTTCAGTTTTTAAATCCTTAACAGTACGTAATAATTCAGATGATTGATCATTAAGTTCTACGTAGATTTCTTCATTAATATTTTCATGTTCCTTATTATTATGTTCATTATGAGAAGATCTATCCTCTGTTAATTCCTCTGATATGTCCATACCTGCAAATTAAATGTCAAACTGTTCTGTACAGAAACACAATTAAATAAAAGTTAGTAACTAAGTTTCTCTATTTTCATTTTCTATTTTGCGTGCGTGAGCCTATTTCAGGCCTAGAGTTTGATATCGCACTCATATACCACATGTAACATCCCAAAAATCACAAAAATTTAAAAAAAATTCAATGTAGCATTAATTGCTATACTTGCTATATGGAAATATAATAAATGCTTGTTTGTTCATTTAAAGGACATGCTCAAATAAAATGTTTACGATGGTCATGCATGTGCATGTTTTTACGATGCACGTGAAATGTAATTCTACATTCGGATGCTATTGGTTGTTTTCTTGCCTCGGTCATACATCCTAGATTACTTATGATTAATAAAATTTGATGTCGATGCTTTATAGATTTACTTGCTATTATTTATATGTGCTAACTATTGTTCTTATTATTGATGATGAAGGGGTCCTATGGGCACTCGAGGCTTACTTAGCTATTAGATAAAACATTTGAACATTCTTGTTGCAGAACACAGGTGAGAGAAAAAGTGTTTCAAAAGTGAATATGGAGATCCTATTTATCGTTAGTTAGCTTTAAAATTTAAAAAGAGAAAAATAGATTAACTTGCAAACATGTCAAGGTGAGATCCATTTTGGTTTTTTCTTTAGTTAAAATCTGTATTGAATAGTTCATTTGATCTCACTCTAATCCTCTACATTTATGTTGTTTGTAATTTCATATATTGTACTATGTTATAAAAAGGAGTTATTCGTTTGGCATCAAGGCTATAGGCATCAAACTTCTATAATTATTATCGCTACCATACAAAGGATTCATAGTTTAAACTTGTGTGCTAAAGTCTCACTTCTAATTCTTTTATATTTATGTAATACATGCTTAACCTAGGTGATAGTATTTAACATGGCCACTTGAAAGTGCCAATGGTTATAACTACCCCTATATGCATCTAACCTTTATTACATTAATATACGTATCACTTATAAACTAGTGTTATTATAGTAATTTGAACAAAATACTATAGTTGAGATCTTTATGCACTTTCTTCTATTAATTTATATGATGGATGTTATAACCTATAGCATTTTAATGATGACTATAGTTATAACTATTTCTTATTTGTATTTCTTCTATAGTTTATGCCATTGATAAAATAATGCCTAGTGCACATTAAGTATTGTAACTAAACAATAGTGTTGACATGGTCTTTATAGTTTATATACTATATAAAAAGGTGGTTTTCATATTAATTAACTTATTATATGTATGGATTGGCAACATTCCACATTAGCTTGGTGTTGATGAAATATAACCATAGCATACTGTTTATGACTCCGGCCATAGTGGATGGTCAAGACTTTAACCTAGGGTATGATACGAATTATATGAAATAGTTTACCTTTGGTAATATTACGTAACCATTATAATGTTTGCTATGCAAGGGAGCTCGAATGATAACCTTAATACAGGTTTATGTTGGAAGATCCAATGTATTCTGGTAGATTTGGTCGTTAAAGTGCAATAAAGGCTTGTTTGATGGAATGACTAATGGCATCCACTCTGGCAGGTCACCACGTGGTTTCCTCGATCCTGATGTTAAACCTAACTTCATTTGGACTTACCTCGATGATGGCATGATTCTGGCATTCATTTTGCAATGGGTGGAGTGTTGGAGAGGTCAACAGGCATGCGAGGCTTTAGGATTTGTTAACGGGGTTGAAGGCACCTCCCAGGTTTCAATATTGCGACCTATAAGGGAAAGACTTTCATTACTAGGATTTTGAAGAGCCAAGCCATTACTGTAATGTCACAAACCCAAAAATTAGTAAAAATTTGAAAAATTTCTAAGCATCTAAACATCATTAATTATTAGTGCGGAAAATAACATGTAGGTACAACATCTAAATTTACTTCTTAAATAATAAACGTCATTGTAACATCTCATAACTATTAATATCTAATTGTAAACATTAATAAGGCTTTGCTTGTGGTCACAAGGGTTTTCTTATACTCTCACAAACAACCCTAATTATAAATACACAACTCTTTATAACAATCTGATTCGAATAACATGATTTTATAATGATTTTCCACTTATCCCTTGTTTAACCAATTCCTTCTACTAAATTTAACATTTAGAATGAACAATACATCGTACCAAAACTTTCCTTAGTTATTTAAAAGACATTGTATCTAACATATTCATCTTTATTCAGCCTTGAAGATTTGAAATGCAATTACTCATTAAACCCGAGACATATTCGTGAAAGGATGTAAATAACAACCATCATAGTAGTAAAGTGCCTAAGGTACATAAATTTGGAATAAGCAAACTGAAGAAATAACTAAGACACAATATCAACGAAATATACACACCAGAAAATACATGCCAAAGAGAACATTTTGACGTGGTTCACCCGCATCTTGGGCTACGTCCACAAAAGGGTTTGTGTCATTTTATTTAATCAAAAGGGTTTACAACAACTTTAAAATATGTGTCCATTGTCTTAACCGGCTTCTCTCATTGAGAGTATTAACATCACAACTTCTTTTACTTATTTGTTAGCTAATCTATTATTTGATAAATAAAGAACACTACCTTGAAATTACTTATTAACTTTACCCATCCGATTTCATTCTTTAAGTTACAACCAACTTGGAATTATCACATATAACAAAAACCTTTATGTTGTAATCGAAACATAATAATATAATCATTTCTTTAACTCTTATATAAATAAAATATTTATATAGTAATGGAATAAAGAAATATATCCTACCTTTTATCATTTCCTTTATGATATCATTTACACAAGTATTTGTGCAATAGAAATATTCAACTCCACTTAAGGTATTCTAAATATTATTTTAACCTTTAATTTTCCCACTAGAGAGGTCTATACATCAATTTTGCAATGTGTAAGGCATACTTCTTTTGTTAATAAAAGTATGAGGGTGTTTCCTAATAATAATAAAACCCTAAGGAATCGTTAACCTCCCCATACATAGAACATACCTTTATGAAATATACATATATGTACACTTTTCAATATTACAAACAAATTCATTATACAAACATAGGTGTATAAGTATAAATGTTTAAGCGTTGGCTTTATAATATTTAAGAACCCAACGAATATTAATATTAATAAGTATAAATCCTAGTAAGTATACACTTATATATATAACAACATGTATGAATATTGGTTTTTAACATTCATCTTACCGAAATTTTGTAACAACCGTAAGAAACTAACCATAAAAATTGTGGGATCGAAACGCAAAACGCAAAAGGTTAAATTATATACTATAGAATATAGTCCAACCACAAACAGGGAAGAACAATAAAACCCTTCATATCTCAGCAATTTATTCCAATTCTACTACGACAGAGTTCACCATCTAACCGATGCTTATTAGTAAAATAATTAACACTAAAGAAGCATAAATAAGATATAACCAATTTTTATGGTGGTGATTTTGAATGAAACATTTCATCGGTAATAACTAGAAGACGCCAAGTTTGGTTTACTAGCACGCACATAGTGAAGGTTTAAAATAGCAAGCAATAACTTTTGCTTAAGACAGAAAACAACGTCAAAGTGTCAGCCTATAGTGGAAATCTATAGGGATCTTTCCTTTGGTAACATATCCGATTAAACTCGATAGCACATAAAGGGCTTAGCTAGACTTACAATTTATAAATAAAGGCTATTAAAATAGACGGTCATTCTAAACAATACAATGATCCAATTCTGGAAGCCAAGTCACTCTCGATGGAGATGTGTATAGAAACTTGAATCATAAAAGATACACAGAAAGAGAACTTTCTACAAAATTCTTAAAGCAGATGTATGATGTTAACTCAAATGTGAGGCTGGAATTCAATCAGGAACAAAGCATAGAAATGCTAACTTTCTACCAATTTCATGATGTAGATGCATAACCTAGACCAGATGGTATAATGGGAAAAAGTCGACAGAGCTTGGTCCAGTTTTTACATGCTATCAACATATAGCTCCACTGAGATCAGGAAAACTTCTAAAATATCCTTCTGCATTCATATTCCTTAGACACAGTTCTACACTACAAATCGCATCATCTAAAATATTTTACCATAATCAAATTTTTACTCAGGGATCTAAACTACAGATCACATCAACTATCATAAAAGGTTTAGAATTTTTATGCATAGGTTGATCCTATTTTACGAAGGTCGCATTAAGTAAAGTATATGGTAATCCGATCTTGGTGGGGGAAGAAAAATGAAAGATAAGTACAAGGATCTAAATAGGTTATCAATGCAACAAAACTACACATAGTTCTAACTCAGAGATCAAATGGAAAAAGGGAATGTAGAGGTTTACTAGTCGCCTCCTATCTCTTAATGGAGATCCACACACAATGCAGAAGTATAAAAACTACAGAAGAAATAATGCAGATATATATATAAAATTTGTCAGATAGTTAATTCGTTACTACTATAAGTAGAGATTTCCTTTTTAAAGAGTTTAAAGCATAGCTTACTTGCTCCAACCGCCGATTTTGACCACCGCAGAACTTATACGTCTGAGCCCTACAATTGCAGAGTTAGCTCCTCCTCTCAACGCCGAACTTCCCTAACCGTGCGTCAATATTGAGGTTTCTGCCTCATTACTGAGGTTAAGGTTTTTCTGCAGAGGGTAACATCCTCTCCTCATGAAGATCGTTCTTCAACTCTAGTCGCAAAATTACATGGCTAACTACCCCCCATACACTCTGTTCACTTCCCTTTTTAAAACAACCAAAGTGAATATCGTGGGGTTTTAAGGAGGTTGCAACGAGTTATTTTAAGGAGATTTCCTCATTAAAACAAATCAACAAGTGGTGGTGGAAGGTTCCTTAAACCATGTGATCTGTTCCCCACTATGAAAATTTAGTTTTAAGATATTTAATATTAATATGCCACTGAAACGATGGCTCAGAAATTTTTAAGATGGATAAGTTTTTTCATTCGAGTTTTATTCTTTGTTTATTGAAGTGTATCCCTATAGTTTAAACACTAAGATATAAATTCCTTAATTATAATCTCCTTGGTGTTAAGGTCTCTCACCCCTACGTACCAAATGTAATTATGTCATATATTCAAAGTAATATATATATATAATTTTACCAATGCACTTCTAACTCCATATCTATAGTGTGCCTTCCCTTTTCCCCCTCCTATATGAAAATCCCCTTTTACAGGTATATTGTATTTACAAATAATTTCTCTTTTAACAAGGCTATATTTGCATAAATAATTCATTATGTTAAATAGATCTTCTTCCCATCTTATTATCAAGGTGTTTATATATATATATAAATATAAGGAGAACTTAGCTTCATAAATAAGGATACTTTCCCAACACAGTTGTGGGAGTTTATGTTATTCTTAATACCTAGTGATAATACTTAGCTTTACTCCCATAAGTGTAGCTTTATGCTAATAGGTAAGTCATTGAAGTTAATGCGACGTATTGTCATTACCCCAAACTTAGGTGATGACCTTATCAACTAAGGAACTAGTTAAGTCGTTTTACCATTGCTCCAATGCTTATCGCACTAGGACGACCCACCATCATTATTTATTAGTGAATTTTAGATGTCGTCTTTTAGATGTGCCATCCCGAACACTTATGAACATAACACTAGTTTTAAGGTCCATTGGTGGGGCCTTGGCCTTGAGCTCCTCACCAGGCCATTTACATAATTTCAATTGCATTTACAAGAGTAATAACAATAGGGGTCGAAATTGAGGGATGTTACACACTCCACCCCTTAAAGATGACACCGTCCTTGGTGTTCAACAGTTTATCTTTTGCGTCCAGTCACCGTCTTCTGCTTCCTTTGTTCTTATGCTTTGGTCATCTTCACATTTTTGCAATTTTCTGCAACCCCTTTTTACTTATATCCTGCACATTACATAGATCATACAAGATCTTCCAACGTTCTTTAGTACTACATGAGTATACAAAGTTTCAAAACAGTAAATGTTCATCATTCTTCCTCTTCCTTCAGGAAAATATTTTGCTTATTCTAGCATGCATAGCATTCACACATAAATACATCTCATACTCTAGTTAAAAGACAATCATTATGATTTGCTCATATCATAAAAGAATTCTTTCAACAAAACTTTGTTTGAGCATCAAACTCTTTCTACTTTAGCAATCATGGAGACTTGCATACAAAAATCTTATGTATCTTAGCAATCATGAAGACTTGCATACGTAACATGAGTTCTATGCAACTCAGCAGGAATACCTCTGCATATAGTAGGAATACGACAGTCTTACTCTGCAAACTCATTACATAGCTTCCCCTCATCGAATCTTCTTGTGGGCTCAGTTCTAACACCACAAGGAAAAATTTAAGTCTCCCCAGAGAACCTCTTGTGTGCTCCATTCTAACAACACAAGGAAAAATTGAGATCCCTTCCTTTGCTCAATTCAATAGATATAAAGTTTGCCTAGGAATTTTTGGGTCAGTATAACATTCAACGAGCTACCCACCTACTCTGTTCCACTTCCATGGGGAACATGACCACAATTTGGGGAAGTTGTCCCATAACAACAACTAGTAAATGAGTGCGAGATGCAACCCCTCTTCTTGAGTCTAGGAAATTATACTTTTCCCCTCAAACCTTCTCGTTTGAGTCCAGGAAATATTTCTTTGTAACAGACATTTATTATTCCTCGTATGCCATATGCAACATAATAATAACAACAGGATATTAAAATATATTCACATCATAAGTCTTACAACTGAAAGTAAATCGTTACTTACTTTTGAGTGATTTAACTCAACTTATTTGTATAAGTGCTTTTATAATCAACGTTCCTTCTTGATCATGTCATAAGTCAATGTTAAGGTCACTTCCTGAAATGTTAGTATAAAATAAAAAAATAAAAAAATTATTTGATTCAATTTCTCAGCAATTGAACACATTAGTTCCATAGCATTATACGCATGCTGGTTCAATTAGATTGCACATCCTCTTCACTTCATCTCGAGGTGAACTCTTCAATATCCTGTTGATAATATGTTAGCATCATAGTTCAAAGATTTAGTTTTATCTATATTCATTTCAAACTGAGACTTGTCATCTTAATAATCCTTTAGATGTTAAAAGATCCCATGCTCAATCAATCATAACAAGATTAGAATTCTATCAAACTATCCACAATATTTTAAAATTCATTAATCTTTGTTAGAAAATATAACTTATTCTACAGGGGTCTATCACAATGTATTTCTAGAATAAGGTTAGTTTAACCCCTAGTAACATTGCTTGCAAATTCATATAATAATACACCTTTATCCTTGAAATTTTAATCACCATAAGAAATTCTAAATTAAAATACAATTGATAGTAAGTAATGAAAGTCTTTTAACAAAATGACGATTTTTCATAAGCAAGAATAATATTCAAACGTATTAACCATTTTATAATTTGTTCAATACTTACGCATGACTTGTAACCTAAGATATGTGAGATTTCATTGTGACTATCAATACCCAAAATAACATTTTCTTAGACTACAGACTCCATACTCATGGATCCACAAAAGAGAATGAAACAAGTCAACATTTATTTCTATAATAAGCACGCTATCAAAACTTTAAGTAGGAAGATGTTCATTCCATCATTAATACTTTGAAAACCAACATTTTATTTCGAAGAATGCTCCTAAATATAAAATAATTATCACTTCTATCAACAAGTATTTTACCCGATTATCTTCTATCCTATTTCGCAAAGGAAATATTTTATGGATAACATTGTCATACAACTATGCATAGAAATTGAAAGGTGTTCAAGTGACTTGCCTAATCTACAAAATTACTCATTCGGAATACACTGGTAAAACAATACTTTTAACTTAATGATGTCCATAGGTAATAAAATTTGGACAACTAAAATGCGGATTTAAATGATCTTTCTATGAAATTTCAAATTTATAAATAAGCGGTATGTTCACAACATTTTTGCACAACTACAGAAATCATTTCAACAAGTTACCACTTTTCATAATAATATCTTGCCACAATATAAGTATTCTTATATAGCAGAAGAAAAACTCATAATATAGGGAAACATACCCGATTCAAAATTTTGTAAGAAAAAAATGGTGGAGTACTTATGTTTTACTCTTTTGGAGAACTTGAAATTTTTAAACCTTGTCAATATTACTCCCTCGTACATTTGAGTCCATGCATCCCAAACAAAATGGAACAGCTAAGTGATTATTTTATCAAATTTCATGTTTTACTCAATCCATGTTGAGCCCATTAGGCCCGAGTGCTTTGACCTAGTGCTCTAATACCATTTGTCACAAACCCAAAAATTAGTAAAAATTAAAAAAATTTCTAAGCATCCAAATGTCATTAATTATTACTGCGGAAGATAACATGTAGGTACATAAATAACCTGAGACATATTTGTGAAAGGATATAATTAACAACCATCATATTAGTAAAGTGCCTAAGGTACATAAATTTGGAATAAACAAACTAAAGAAATAACTAAGACACAATATCAATGAAATATACACACTAGAAAATACATACCGAAGAGAACATTTTGACGTGGTTCACCCACATCTTGGGCTACGTCCACAAAAGGGTTTGTGTCATTTTATTTAATCAAAAGGGTTTACAACAACATTAACAGATGCGTCAATTGCCTTAACCGGCTTCTCTCATTGAGAGTACTAACATCACAACTTCTTTTATTTCTTTGTTACCTGATCTATTCTTTGATAAATAAAGAACACTACCTTGAAATCACTTATTAACTTCACCCATCCGATTTCATTCTTTAAGTTACAACCAACTTGGAATTATCATATATAACAAAAACCTTTATGTTGTAATGGAAACATTATAATATAATCATTTCTTTAACTCTTATATAAATAAAATCTTTATATAGTAATGGAATAAAGAAATACATCCTACATTTTATCATTTCCTTTATGATATAATTTACACAAGTATTTGTGCAATAGAAATATTCAACACCATTCAAGGTATTCTAAATATTCTTTTAACCTTTAATTTTCCCACTAGAGAGGTTTATACATCAAGTTTGCAATGTGTAAAGCATACTTCTTTTGTTAATAAAAGTACGAGGGTGTTTCCTAATAATAATAAAACGCTAAGGAATCGTTAACCTCCCCATACTTAGAACATACCTTTAAGAAATATATATATATATATATACACTTTTCAATATTACAAATATAAGTATAAATGTGTAAGCGTTGGCTTTATAATACTTAAGAACCCAACGAATATTAATATTCAAACTGTAAGGGTTTCTTTTTGTAATATAATATCTACATAACTTTTAGAAAAACCTAAATCCTAGTAAGTATACACTTTTATATATAATAACATGTATGAACGTTGGTTTTTAACATTCATCCTACCGAAAGTTTGTAATAACCGTAAGAAAATAAACCAAAAAAATTGTGGGATCGGAACGCAAAACGCAGAAGGTTAAATTATATACTATAGATTATACTCGAACTGCAAACAGGGCAGAACAATAACACCCTTCGTATCTTAGCATATTATCCCAATTCTACTATGGCAGATTTCACCATCTAACGGATGCTTATGAGTAAAAGAATTAACATTAAAGAAGCATAAATAAGATATAACCAATTTTTATGGTCGTGATTTTGAATGAAACATTTCATCGGTAATAACTAGAAGACACCAAGTTTGGTTGACTAGCATGCACATAGTGAAGGTTTAAAATAAAAAGAAATATCTTTTGCTTAAGACAAAAAACAAGTTCAAAGTTGTAGCCTACAATGGAAATCTACAGAGATCTTTCCTTTGGTAACATATCCGATTGAACTCGATAGCACATATGCAAATATGAAAAGGGTTTAGCCAGACTTACAATTTATAAATAAAGGCTATTACAAAAGATGGTCATTCTAAACAATACAATGATCCAATTCTGGAAGTCAAGTCACTCTCGATGCAAATCTCTATAGAAACGTGAATCATAAAAGATACGCAGAAAGAGAAATTTCTACGAAATTCGTAAAGAAGATGTATGATGTTAACTCCAATGTGAGGCTGGAATTCAATGAGGAACAAAGCATAGAAATTCTAACTTTCTACCAATTTCATGATGCATATGCATAACCTAGACCAGATTGTATAATGGGAAAAATTCGATAGAGCTTGGTCAAGTTTTTACATGCTATGAACATATAGCTCCACTAGGATCAGGAAAACATCTAAAATATCCTTCTGCATTCAAATTCCTTAGACACAGTTCTACTCTACAAATCGCATCATCTAAAATATTTTACCATAATCAAATTTTTCCTCAGGGATCTAGACTGCAGATCGCATCAACTATCATAAAAGGTTTATAATTTTATGCATAGGTTGATCCTCTTTTACGGAGTTCGCATTAAGTAAAGTATATGGTAATCCGATCTCGGCTGGGGAAGAAAAAAGAAAGAGAAGTACAAGGATCTAAATAGGTTATCAATGCAACAAAACTACGCATAGGTCTAACTCAGAGATTGAAAGGAAAAAGGAAATGCATAGGTTTACCAGTCACCCCCTATCTCTTAATGGAGATCCACATACAATGCAGAAGTATAAACAATACACAAGAAATAATGCATATATATATATATATATATAATTCATTACACAGTTAATTAGTTACTATTATAAGCAGAGATTTTTTTTTAAAGAGTTTAAAGCAGAGCTTACCTACTCCAACCGTCGGTTTTGACCACCGCAGAACTTAGATGTCTGAGCCCTACAATTGCAGAGTTAACTCCTCCTCTCATCGTGATTGAGGTTTCTGCCTGATTACTGAGGTTAAGGTTTTTCTATAGAGGGTAACATCCTCTCCTCGTGAAGATCGTTCTTCAACTCTAGTCGCAAAATTATATGGCTAACTACCCGCCATACGCTCTATTCACTTCCCTTTTAAAAAAAACCAAAGTGAAGATTGTGGGGCTTTAAGGAGGTTGCAACGACTTCTTTTAAGGAGATTTCCTCATTAAAACAAATCAACAAGTAGCGGTGGAAGGTTCCTTGAACCAAGCGATATGTTCCCCACTATGAAAATTTAGTTTTAAGATATTTAATATTAATATGCCACTCACATGATGGCTCATAAGTTTTTAAGATGCATAAGCCTATTCATTCGAGTTTTATTCTTTGTTTATTCAAGTGTATCCCTATAGTTTAAACACTAAGATATAAATTCCTTAATTATAATCCCCTTGGTGTTAAGGTATCTCACCCTTATGTACCAAATGTAATTATGTCATATATTCAAAGTAATAAATATATATATATATAATTTTACGGATTCACTTCTAACTCCATACCTAAAGTGTGCCTTCCCTTTTTCCACTCCTATATGAAAATCCCCTTTTACACGTGTATTGTATTTACAAATAATATCTCTTTTAACAAGGCTATATTTGCATAAATAATTAATGATTTTAAATAGATCTTCATCCCATCTTATTATCAAGGTTTTTATATATATATATAAAATATAAGGAGAACTTAGCTTCATAAATAAGGATACTTTACCGACACTCTTGTGGGAGTTTATGTTATTCTTAATACCTAGTGATAATACTTAGCTTTACTCCCATAGGTGTAGGTTTATGCTAATAGGTAAGTCGTCGAAATTAATGCGTATAGTCGTTACCTCAAACTTAGGTGATGACCTTATCACCTAAGGAACTAGTTAAGTCGTTTTACCATTGCTCCATTGCTTGTAGCACTAGGACAACCCACCATCATTTTTTATTAGTGAATTTTAGATGTTGTCTTTTAGATGTGCCATCCCGAACACTTATGAACATAACACTAGTTTTAAGCTCCACTGGTGGGGTCTTGGCCTTGACCTCCTCACAAGGCCATTTACATAATTTCAATTGCATTTAAAAGAGTAATAAAAATAGGGGTCGAAATTGAGGGATGTTACATGTAATGAGTATTGTTGCAATTATTTTAGTAGTTTGCCTGATTCTGGTTTATCGCCAGTCGCAAGAGCATTTGTTTCGAGCCACGATTCATTTAAATGTAAATTTAGTTCTTCTGAATTCTATCCTGAGAAGTTTAGATAATGTATAAGAGTATGAGTTTTTGTTTTTAAACTTCATCTTCCAAGTTTTTAACCACGTTGTGTGCTTTGTGGCAGGTGCTTACCAGTTTGGATGTTGAAAGTTGCAATGCCAGGGTTGGACGCTTTACCAAGCCTGGTAAGCCTCGGTGGTTTCCTATAGGTGTCAACTTGGCAACTGTTGGTCCTTAATTTGTTTTAGTCGAAGATTTGGTCTTCATGGTTTAGTTGTGGATTACACTGCCATTTGTAAAGTTTAAAAGCAATTTGGAAAGTGTGGGGAGGATGGCATCCTCAACCTACTTCTTCGTTGGTTCTAGCACATTTTCTTGTGTAATGTTTTGTTGAAAATTGTAACATCTGTGTGGAAAGGGTTTCAACCCTGGCAGTTTGATTAATGAGAAAGGTTAAGGTTTTTTGATACTATATGATGTTTAAAAAAGACTGCGCTAGAGAGCAACGCTCCTGGTAGCCAATGTTATTTTGTTTAAATGATGTTTAAAATACAATGACAAGGGCTATAACCCAATTCTTGAATGTTTGCAACCTATTGAGTTTTTGTTTAAGGGCCGAGAGCTGAAATTTCTAAATGCTTACTTGTTTGTAGTTTCAAACCCTAACTCTCGTTTTTGTAAAAAGATGATTTCGAAATGTTTTTCCCTTTGCAAAAGCTGAGACCTAGTCTCGTATGTCTCTTTCTTTCCTTCAATGATGAGTTGTTATCTTAGGTGTGCTTGAAGATGTGGAACTGTAATGTTGTCAATGCGGTATCCACATTTAGGTTAGGATTGTACCGAGTATGGCTGTGTTAATCCTAAATTTGCACAAGGGCGATAAACCTTAAATAAAACCCTGTCGTAGTGAAATTTGTATGTTTAGGAGAGGTGTAATGTCTTTCGGCCATGAGGACAATTATGATCCCTACTCAGTGCTAAGAGATATTTTTAATGTCTTTAATGTGTAAATGATAAGAGTTTTAAATGAAGACTTTTTGTATAAGGTTTTTCAATAAATCAAGCTCTGTCTTTCTATTTTCTAAATGATAAGAAAATTCAATTCAGTTTAAAGAGAATGATAAGTGTTTTATATTTTTACGACATTCGTCGAAAATAGATGTTGTCTATGTTTGTTTGATATGTTAATAATGATGAGATAAATGCTTAGCAATTCTGTAACATAACTATGTTTGTTTACTACTTTTTCGATAGTTGTTTTAAACTTATGAAGATTGATGACAATCTACAGTGAGGTTTAGATGATAAGATATATTAACATGATGAAAAGAAATGATAAGAGAATGTACAATATTTACTTTTTATAAGGAAAATAGTTAACCTATAAGTAAACCCTAGGTTTTGTGCAGAATAAGAGATGTTGCTTCTATTACTATAATTATAAAAATATTATAATGTCTGCATAAATCAAGTATTGTTATAAGATTTCTATGACTGAACAACATAAGAATTTTAAATACAAAATGTAGACAGATTAGAAAATTATAGAAACATGGAAGAGTTCTATCTATGATAGTTATTCAATCATTTTGTCTACTACATAACATCATTCTTATCTATTTTTAAACACCCTTGCCTATACTAGAGTACGGTACAAAAACAATACCTGGAAAAATGCAAGGAGGAAATATATTCTATCCTTTCATATAATTTCCTCAACAATTTACAGAATCAAAAATAGTTCAGGAAATCAAACATTTACTTCTGCAGAATGATCACTATCAACATTTGACTAATAAATCCTAAATCAACAATTACAGAAAATAAATTATAACTACTTAGGAACGGAAATAACAAGTAGAACCTGCAGTTGTAGATAGGGTGGAAAAACACCCAAAGAGGCCTATTCCTCCCAACCGTCTCTAGAAGAATTAACCAATATCACTTGCTCCTTAGGACCCCCGAGCCTGTTTACTGAACCACAAGGTAGAAGTCTCTGTGTAGAAGCAAGGCACTCAGGTTTTACTTCCAGTAATGAATGGAGACTTGCAATACACCTGAAAATAGCTCTCCGCACTCAGTAGTAAAGTCTGCACTCAATAGAAGTGAAACAGACTTACACTAGAACTCAAAACATAGCTCCCCCTCATCGAATCTCTTATGTGCATACAGCAGAACCACAAGGTAAATTTTCTCGTCAGAAAATGTGTGAGCCTTTGCTCAAATTCGATCGCTTATAAATATGCCTAGGTCTTTAGTGGCCAGCTTCCAAAATAAATGAGCCTCGAGCTCTAGTCCCATCTTTCAGGGAGCTTTGACCACAAATCAAGGGAGTTGTCCCATAACAATAGCTAGTTGCTAGGTTCCTGATGTTGCAACTTGTCTTTTTCCTTCTACCCCAGATTCCATTCCACCTAGTGGGTCAGTAAGCACTCTTTCAACAGTCTCTTTGGGTGAGTGTCTCCTATTTATTTTATTTAAATAATAATATTGTGCAATTATAGTCATCCTTGGCCACTTGGCCAAATATAAAACTTTACAATAAAAGTTAAGATAATGTTTTCTTGAAACATAAAATGTTTCAGCAAAGGGGTATGTTACACTCTTCAACAAGATATAGCATGATAGTTTCAGATAATTTTTATCATTCACCTATGAGGTACGGCATGCATTTCCCTAAGGCTATTTGGACCAATTTTCCAACACTCGGCCATTTTTCAGAATGTCTAAAATTGCTTGAACCCTTGTTTTGGCAAATCTATAACTTTAATGTCATAAAGCACTCTTTTGATGAAATTAGACCATGGTTATATAGCCAATTCAAAAAGGTATATCCTGATATGATGGTGCAGTCATTTTCTTCAAACCATGAATTATGGTTGGCATTCTCTTAGAGCAGTTTTGGCCGATTTTCCAACACTTAGCCATTGTTATTGAGTATGCACTCATTAGTAAGTATGACCCCATCCTAATGATTGTAAGTATGAACTCATTCTTTCTCTCCAATATGCATAGTATTCTTTATCAAGTACTACAGCTCTATGGGATGCAATATCTTCTTGTTGATCCATAGTGGTTTTTAATAGGATCTTCCTTCTAGTGGTTTAGACTGTAGTGAAGGATCCTGCTCTAGTAACAATTGTTGGAATATTGGTCAATAATGAGAGGGGGGGTGAATCAGTACCATACTTATCCAATTGGATCTAAGGATGAATAAGTTATCAACCTGTGAAGTTTGCAGGTGCAGGGGTATGTGACCCCAACCTTCTGCATCCGCAATGCGGATTGCAGATTGTGAAGGTCAAGTATCAACCTTTGGACTTGCATGGTTCGAATTCCAAATTTATGAATCTGGAAGGAAAATTGTGGATTGCAGAAGTAAGAAGGGAGACTTCCATTGGGTTGTCGCATTGGATTTTTGACTTTCCGCATCCACAAAGTGGATTGTAGATTGTGGAAGTCAGAAGGTGATTATTCACGCGTTACAAAATGAGGTTTCCGATTTCCAACTTCCACACCACGAGTTTCAAATTGCAGAAGTTGGATGGACATTTTTCCGGATCATGTAAATTGGAGTTTCGACTTCTAAATCCTGCGTTGGGGATTGCAGATTGCGGAAGTCAGAGGTGAAGTTTCCAGAGTTGTTGGAGTTTGAGGTTCTGACTTCAGAGTTCCGCATGCGGATGGCGGACTATGGAAGTCAGATGAGTAATTTTTGACACTGTGAAGTTGACTTCCAGCTTCCGGCTGCGCCTTCTGGATTGCGGAAGTCGGGAGCGTGATTTCTTTTCCAGGGAAATTTGGAAATCTGACTTCTAAATTATGATTGCGTATTGCAGAATGTTAGATTGCAGATTGCAAATCGGAGGAAGTTGAGGCTACATGTAAAAACAGAGAGAACTGTTGAAAATAAATTGTATCAGGTTGTCTCCCACTACCTCTGAAGTGAACAAAGGCGATCAGGGATATGAAAAAATGGTATCATATCCCAAGTTACAGAACTAGGTATGCTTGGGATGAGGCATGAATGCGTATACAGGAAGAAGAATGCTCATGGCAAAACTTTGATAAACATTAATTAGTATTGTTATTGTTTGAATGAGTAGTTTCCATATTTGTATGGATATTATATGTTTCATATTCATTCCTATGATGTTTGATAAATGTCTCTATAATGGACAGTGTTGAAAGCTGATAATAGTTGAATCGTGTAGGAGAGTAAACATATAGGGAAAGCAAGGAAATGGTGACCATAAACAATGCCCATGATCCTTATGAGAAGGAGGAAGACATGCTAGGAGAAAATTTTCAAGAAGCACATACTGAAACGGGATCCAATGGAAGAAGGGAGAAAATAAATCCCTCGAAATTGGTTGAAACCATGGTTAGCTTCAATGAGATATTGATGAAGGCTCAGGAAGAGCAACACTAGCTCAATGTTGCCATCTTGCGGAGCCTCACTGATATGCATCACAGGATAAATCTTGGTTCTAACCCAAGCAATGTGGGAAGAGAAGGAATAGATACAGGTAGTCTCTCTATAGTTCATTCTAGGAAGAGGACTCCAAGCCCTAGAAGGAGTTCTGTGAGAAAAAAACACAGAACGCCCTCTCCAAGATCTCTTTCTAGCAGGTCATGTGACTCCATAGATTCTCAGAGAAATTCGAGGCATACTTCCAGAAAGGTTGAGGGAAGAAATAAATTCAGAGGGATACCATGGGGAGAATTCAGGAAGGAAAGGCCTCCCACATTTGACGGAAAAAGAAAGACGAGCCAAGAGGCAGAGGCATGGCTTCTTAGAATGAAGAATTATTTCATAATGCATGATTATTTAGAAAATGAAAAGGCCAAAGTTTCCATTTAAAATCTAAGTGGAAGAGCTTCAATTTGGTGGGAGCAACTCATGCAAGTGAAAAAGATCAGTGAGAGGAGGATCAGCTGGGAGCGGTTTAAAAGGTACTTCAAGGAAAAATACCTATCAGTTAGGTATTATGATAACAATAAGAAATATTTCAATGAGCTCGGGCTAGGACAAAATTCCATGGAAGAACATGTCCCCAAGTTTTTGGAGTTGTTGAGGCATGTGGATTACATCAAGGATGAAAGGGTAAAGATCCAATGTTTCCTTGGTAGTATACCTAAAAATTTCAAAGATAGGATTAATTTTGTCAATCCACCAAGTCTTGATGAAGCCATCACGATGGCAATGCATTCCTATGAGCAAAGGAAAGGAAAAATCAGAGGTTAAGCCAACATGGAAAGGAAATCCCAGAGGGAGGTTTGAGCAAAGGAAAAATGGATTCAAGCCACCATTTAGAAATCAACCCATAAATTTTCCATAGGGACAATGAGAACAAAGAGGATTCAATCCAACAGTAGTAGAAGAAAAGGGATCAAAAGGACCACTTTAGTGTTGGGGATGTGCAGGAAACCATGTGCTTAGAGAATGTCCCCATAGGAGGGAGAATCCCATAAGCTTGCAAAACTTAGAAGAAGAAACTACAGTGGAATATATGGGAACAGAATCACCTCAAATTTATGCAGTGTTAGATGATCATCAAGAATACCATCAATCAACAGTAGTGGAAGTTGAAGGTAAGATTTCTAAGCAATATATTTATGTTTTGATTGATCCAGGATCTACTCATAGTTATGTGTCTCCTAAGGTGGTGGACGGTTTTTCTCTTAGTAAATTAAAGAATAATAAGTCTTGGCTAGTTAAATTATCCACAGGGACCAAGAGAAAGGTGAGTGAAGTATTGATGGAGTGCCCCACAGAATAGAATGGATTCCTCACGAAAGAAAATTTAAATGTCCTACCATTAGGATCTTATGCTTCCCTAATAGGTATGGATGGGTTGGAAAGGCATAGAGACAAGATAGACTGCTATGAGAAGGTACTTGAATGCATTGATGAAGAGGGAATGCCCAGGTTGGTAAGATGAATTCCCAAGCAAGTTTTAGTAAGGCATATTTCAGCCTTGTAGTTGAGCAAGTTTTATAAGAAGGGTTGACAATTATATGCAGTCCACATATCAGATTCAACATAAGATAAGGGACCAAGGATAGAAAACTTTCAGCTGTTGCAAGATTTCCGAGATGTTTTTCTGGATGAAGTGTGAGGGATGCCACCAAAGAGAGATATTGATTTTTCCATCAATCTTGTTCCGGTGGAAGCACCAATTTCCAAAGCTCCTTATAGAATGAGCACACCAGAATTGGTAGAATTGAATATGCAGTTACAAGAATTAATGGAAAATGAGTATATTAGAAGAAGTGTATGTCCTTGGGGAGCACCGACGTTATTTGTCAAGAAAAAGGATGGGACTTTGAGTCTGCGTATTGATTACATACAGCTCAATAAAGTGACAATCAAGAATAAGAATCCATTTCCAACGATTGATGATTTGTTTGATGAAATGAAGGAGGCTAGAGTGTTTTCAAAGATTGACTTGGGGTATGGATACCATCAAGTGAGGATTAAGGAAGAATGACATTCACAAGAAAACTTTCAGGACAATATATGGCCATTATGAGTTCACAGTGGTGCAATTTGGTCTTACCAATGCACCTGCTACATTCATGTGTCTCATGAATAGTGTTTTCAGCAAGTATTTGGATAAGATTGTGATAGTGTTCTTGGATGACATTCTTGTTTATTCAAGGAATGAAGAAGAGCATGAGGAACATCTAAGAATGGTGTTGTAAGTTCTTAGAGAAGACCAACTGTATGCAAAGTTGAGCAAGTGTTATTTATATCAATAGAAGGTACAATGTTTGGGTCATGTCATCTCAGAAGAAGGAAATGAAATGGATCCAAAAAATATTGAATCGATAATGGATTGGACTACTCCAAATAATGTTGCATATGTTAGATATTTTATGGGTCTTGCAGACTATTATAGAAGGTTCATTGAAGGGTTCTCCAAAATAGATTATCCAATTACATCATTGTAGAGGAAGAATATCAAGTTTGTATGGTCTGAAAAATGTGACAAAAGCTTTCATAAGCTAAAGGAATTGCTTACCAGTACTCCTATTTTGAAGATTGCAGATCCAAAGAAAGATTTTGTAGTGTGCACAGGTGCTTTCATTGAAGGGATTGGTGGAGTTCTCATGCAAGAAGGATTTGTAATTTTCTATCAGTCAAGAAAGTTAAAGGAAAATGAAAATAACTATGCCACACATGATTTAGAGCTAGCAACCATAGTTCATGCTCTCAATAGATGGAGAAATTATCTCTTCAGAAATATATTTGAGCTCATGACAGACCACATGAGCTTGAAATATTTGTTTGAACATCCAAATATGAATGCTAGGAAAACAAGATTTATGGAATTTATTTGGGAATTTGATTTTGAAATTAAGCATGCCAAAGGTAAGGAGAATAAGGTTGCAGATTCTCTTAGCAGGAAATTCCATGTTACAGTAGTAAGTATGTGTAAATCATATTTGAAGGAAAGTTCTTGAAGCTCAAACTAGTGATGAAGCTTACCTTCAAGTCAAAGAAAAATTGCAACAAGGAAATGTGGATGAAACATATGCAATGTATCATCTTGGTGAAGATGATGTTCTCGTTTATCAAGGTACTAGATTGTATATTCCAAATTGTGCATATTTGAAGAGGCTAATGATGGATAAAATACATGAAATGCCATATTCTCGACACCTAGTATATCAAAATACTATAACAACAACAAGAAATCAGTACTTTTGGCATGGGATGAAGAAGAAAATGTTAGTGTCTTCCTATACTCCATCCTAGTCCTACCAACATATTCATCATTTGCATTTTCAGTCTTGCATGCATTTCTACATGCATCATGCATTCTGCATGCATGCATCCAAGTCATCATTCCCAACACCTAGCCCTCAATTAGCTAGCCCCAAGAGCTTCTCACAGATCAGTTTTATCTCTCCTAAAGCTTAGTGCGCCCTTTTTCCTTGATTTTAGGGAGCCACTCACCCTCTCTCACCTACCACTCAGTTTCACTTCAGTTAATTGAGTTATCTTTAGTTATAGCCTTGATTTAAGTAAAGACTTACTCTCAACTGACTGTATCACTCCGATGGACCTCTAGTGAGACTAGATTGCCCATTCTTACTCCAGTTAGCTCCTCATGCGCCCTACATTGAGCCTCCTTCATTTAATTAGTTCCAGTTACACTCAGTTACACCCACCACACTCAGTTAGAATCAGTTTGACTGATGGTTGATAGTTACGGGTGCATTGATGACTCCACCGGTGATGAGATAGACTTCTAGTTGTGCTCCGATGACACTCCAATGATATTTTGATCACTCCATGAAGGATAATTCAAATTGCCACCTTGGCATTTGAATCCTAATGCATTGTACTACTTATTTGTCCATATTGTGATTAATGAATTAGTGTGTGTGAAGTAATTTTGCTTCTATCCAAGTTCTACTGTATTATTATTCTGTTGCTCATTTTACTGCATTGACCACTCTTAATCTTATTCCTAAATTCTTTCGTTGTGAGGTATACATCAACTCTTATAACTGCTGTGAGGATTTTCACATGGTATCAGAGCATGTTGAGAGTATTGTTTATCTCCATTCCTGAGAGTTTTTTGCAGGTTATTATCAAGATTTCGAGTGTAGCAGTTTCTGCATTTTTGCAGCAGTAGCAGTTGCAAATATTTTCTATTGTTTTTGCAGGTCTTCTACGGCTTCCATATATTCATAAGAAATACCTCTTCTTTATCCATTCAACTATGACGAATGGAAACAAAAAATTATAGCATATTTGAAGAGTCGTGGTATCCTTTATCATTGTTTTGAAAGAGAGTTCGAATCCTCTAAAGAAGAGATGGACTGGTTAAATAAAGGTGATAGTTTTATTGCAACCATGATGCTTGCTATAACTCGATGCAAGGCATATGAACTCCTTGATGTTGAATCTCCAAAAGAGCCATGGGCCCACCTGGATGAAAGATTTGGAAATTAGAATGAAGGGATTGGTCCAATCCATTTCGAGAGAAATCCCACTGTTGCGTTTGCTTTCCTTGATGATCTCACAGGTCATGCACCAGTATCAAACATATCGCATATGGAGCTTGTCCACAAAGAAGAAGAACTTGCAGATTCTACACTCATGCTCCAAATTTCTTCTATTTCGAATTCTGTGCCAGCTCACACTCTAGAAATTGTTGATGTTCCTAAATCCTCTCTCGCACCAGAGCCTGTTGGTTTGCATCATGATCTACTAAATGTTTTGGAGGTAAAATCAGCCATTGGAGGTAATGCATTCGCTCTCCTTGATCAATGACCTCATATTTACTATTGTAAGATCATTATTTCACACTCTCAGAAGGTTATTGAAGATGATGGCCATTGCCATTCTCTTGGGATAATTTCTCATGCATTTACTAGTTTAGATCTCACCTCAAACGGTTCAAAGGAGATCTTAAGCAACCATGATTCAAGTCTTGGATCTAATTTGTATTCCAAGCAATCACTAATATTTGATGGTTCTTTTGGGCATAATGTCACCCATGAGGGTTCAAAAGAGAAAACAAAAGACTATCTGCATATTCATGGATTTGATCCTACCTCAACTGATTCAAATCACAGGTTCAAGGATCATCCTCATACTTTTGGATTTGTTCTCATCACATTCGATCTGAAGAGAAAGTACAAGCACATGCTTTTTGAGCATGAACCACTTCTTCCCAAGAAGAAGATACCTCTAGACATATGACCAAGCATCACACATGCTTGATTTTGGAGCATTTATTTTGTGTGCCTTACAGTCTCTTTTGAGGGGGGGTATTTTTCCCATAAGGTTTTCCCCATTTCCTCGGTTGATTGACTATTATTATTATTCGTTGCATTGGGTGACATTTGGTCTCAGTTAGAAGGGCCTAGGATGGATTAAGGGGGGGTGTTAGGATATTCCTATACTCCATCCTAGTCCTACCATCATATTCATCATTTGCATTTTCAGTCTTGCATGCATTTCTGCATGCATCATGCATTCTAACATCATGCATCATGCATGAAATAGCAGAGTACATTGCTAGGTGTCAAAAGTTCCAACAAGTCAAAGCAGGACATCAACATCCAGTAGGATTGTTACAGCCTTTTCCCAATCCAGAATGGAAGTGGGAAGTAATTTCTATGGATTTTATAATAGTTCTACCAATGACAGTGAGGAAGCATGATTCAATCATAGTAGTGGTGGATAAGCTATCAAAGGTAGCTCACTTCATTCCAATTAAGTCCATTGATAACACCAATGACATAGAAAATATGTTCACGAAGGAGATATTCAGATTGCATGGATTTCCCAAGGAAATAATTTCAGATCATGATAGAAAGTTCACATCCAATTTTTGGAAGGGATTATTCTAGGAATTGGGGACTCAACTGAAGTTTAGTACATATCATCCTCAAACAGAGGGTCAGACTGATAGGGTGAATCATATTCTTGAATACATGCTAAGGTTGTATGTGACGATGGATAAACCAACCTAGTTGGAAGACTACCTACACTTGGTAGAACTTGCATACAACAATGGGCATCCAAAATCATTGGGAATGAAATATTTTGAGGTATTGCATGGAAAAGTATGCAGGACTCCAGTGAACTAGGAAAACCTAGCGAACAGGGTTGTGCTTGGACCAGAGACAATCAGGGAGATGGAACAAGAGATTGTTAAGATCAAGAAGAATTTGAAGGCAACACAGGACATGAAGAAGAGTTTTGTAGGTCTAAAAAGAGTGCATAATGAGTTTCAGATCAGAGACCATGTTTACTTAAGAGTGAAGCCAAGGAAAATTTCCCTGAAGTTTGGGAGTTGTTCCAAGTTGGCACCAAGATATTGTGGGCCATTTGAAGTCCTTAATAGGATAGGACTAGTTGCATATATAATTGCATTTCCTGCTAACATGAGAGCTCAATATGTTTTCCATGTCTGTTTGGTTAAGAAATATGTATATGATCCTAATCACATAATGGATTGGCATGTGATACAGGTGGAACCGGTGGGAGAGTTCCAAGTGGAGCCTATGTTAATCTTAGTATGGGATATTATATTAAATTGTTCTTAATTCACCGAGATCAACTACTGATCCTATAAAACCTATATAGACACCTCATGTTGATGGAGTGATTGGTGCAGTCGAGAACAACCCATATATCCTGGGTACAAACTTTTCAAGTCAAAATTCATCGACAACTGGTCATATTAACACACAAAACCTTGAACCCAACTCTCCCTCTGACATTCTATTAGTACTGAACTAACAGGGAAACCAACATCCTAGAGGGAAGAAAAATAAGAATGATAAAAATGGGAATAGGGGGACAAACAATGAAAATAATAACAACAATAATGTTGGCGGGGTTCATGAAAAAACTAAGACAAAATTTCTTTGCTTGTTATGTAGGGAGGATCATCTAACTTACAAATTCCCTACAATGGAAATGGCACAAAATATCTTGGTTGGTGCTCATCAAAACCCTGCAACCTCCCAAGGGGGTGATAATCCCCGAATTAGGTGTTGTATAGCCTTTTTTTATGCCACACAAGTACAAGAATGGATAAGGAAAATACCTCTATTTGTGGGGAATAATGCATTTTTTTTATTATTTAATAAAGTAATTTAGAGATTATTCTTCTTATGCTTAAAGGCATTTTATGTGCTAATTATATGAATAAGCATGCATGAGCAGGGTGTAGGTGATCTAGAAGACAACAAGAAAACCCAGCTCAAAGACTAAAAGATCACGAGTGACTCAGTGCTCGCATTTTTCCTATTTATAGAAAACTCATGTTTAGCAGGATCGACATTTACAATGTAGAGTTAGGTTATGATTAAGAATATATATAGGAACCTCTTGACTAGTAGGGGGACCCTGTTGACATTTTAGAGAAACTATCTTTAGCGTATTTTATTAAATACAATTTTGTTTCAAGTTTTTCCTAAGACATGAAGTTACGATTTTGATAATGGAAGACTGATGTTATTTCGAATCCTTGATTTTATAAGTCTTTTCCACTCCCGAAGTACGGGTTGGGGAGGGCCCCCTCAACACATATATCAGGAGCCTCATTTTACTTTAGGTATTTTTCATGCATTTTGTTGACTGGCTTAATTATTATGATGTGTGAAAGTACTTTGATAATTATTTACATAGCAGATTTTGATTTCAGATTCAATGATTTTCTTTGTAGTTTGATAATACCAATGTCATAGTTCCGTAACACGTTGTCAGTAATCCTCCATGCATTCTACGCAGGCATATTTTACATCTGTTTTCCATCATTTTATATTAATTCTAGATAATGATCCAGATCTGCAAATCCATGCATACTTTCCTTATTCATGTTTGATCACATAGAAGTTAATTATTTTAGCATTTTGATTTGAATAGAATAATGTTCATTGCTTTCAGTACTTGATTTGAATAGATAGCATTTGATTGTTTTTCAGCATTTAATTTCTAGATTAGATTTCCAGCTTTTAGTATTTAATTTCTAGATTAGATTTATAGCTTTCAGTATTTAATTTCTAGATTAAATTTCCAACATTCAGTGTTTAATTTCCAGATTAGATTTCTAGCTTTCAGTATTTAATTCCTAAGATAAACATATAAGTCTTTAGCAGATTTAGGTTTTAGATTTGCATCCTTTTTCATTATTCCAGCTTCTTAGATTTAGAACAACATTTCCATTTTTGTTTCCCTCAAAAAGACATTTAGGATACATCCAACACCCTGAATCACAAAGATCACTCTATAGTGCACATACTGTGCTTAGCACCTCCAAAGTTTGTACATTCCCTGGTTGATAAATTAAAGTATACTCCCGGTATAACTACCCTAATGAGGTACCCATTCCTGGATTCCACCACTTTTTGGCGCTGTTGTCGGGGAGGTGCTTAATCTATAGAAGACATCTTAAAAAAAAAAAATTACCATGAATTCCTCGACGACAGAGAGATATATTTGGATGCTTTCTGCCTAACCGTCCTATGAGTAACAGTAGTTCTGATCATTCTCAATTTGAATTCCTTATTTCAGCGGATGAACCTAGAGAACTGTTCACTTTTCCCATTAGTGTACCTCTTGGGGATGCCAAGATGAAGAATATCAACCCAAATAACCAGCCAAACTTCCATGTCTTAACCTCAGAAGATATTGACACGTTTTTATTTGAATTTGAGGTAGTTTGTAGGTCATTTGGTTACAGTACTGATGCACAAAAACTGAGACTCTTTCCTTCTACACTAAAAGATCTATCACTCAAATGGTTTATGAGCCTAGAAGAAAACAACATTTTTACCTGGGACCAAATGAAACAATCCTTCCTAGAAAAATACAGGGACTACTGTAAGGAAAAAGATACAAGAGATGAATCTTCATATTGCAACAAGGAGAAATAGAATCCCTAGAAGACTATGCACAATGCTTTCAACTTAGTTACAAAAAAGCTAGTCGCTGTACCTTAGATCAAGAATCCCTGAAACTTGTCCTTCTTAGAGGAATCAAAGAAAAAAATTTAGAGGCCTTGAACCTTCTAGGAGATGGAGATATATTCCAGAAAACTTATGACCAAATCCTACAAATCTTCAAGAACTATTCTAGATCCAGAAAAGGTAAAAGTGGGACAAGGTATTCACATCCATTTATTGGAGGATCATCATCTTCAAGACCAAACCTCACAAAGTCTGATTTAGGGAACCTTCTTGACGATATGAAAACTGATATCCATCAATCCCTAGCAATTTAACTTGATGCACTACAAATAAAGAAGAAACAGGATGAGATAAAGCAAGCACTGGAAGTATTTTGTCAATGTTGCAGAAAGGAACATGAAAAAAAACAGTCCACATTGAACATAATAGAAATATGTGGCCTCTACATAGATGATCACTCTAATGATAAATTCCCTTTGTTGCCATCATGAAAAGATGCCATTCAAGATCCCACAACTGAAGGTACAATAGAACAACTCTGTTTTGTTAATCAAAAAAGAAATAATTTTGTTAGGCCCTTCCAACCAACCCAACAACCAATCCTACTTTAATCAGGGAAATAATCAACAAAATTGGAACCCCTCAGCACCAGCCCCATGGCCATCTAGCCAACTCCAAACCAATGGCAGCAAAGCCAAGCACCATACCAACAACCTTATTACACACAATCTTATTCTCCATACCCCCCACCTTTTGCTCAGCCAACAATGAATTATGGAAATCAATATCCTTATTCAACAAACTGGAGGGCTCCATTACAGTAGCCACTCATCATGCTGCCCCAAAAAACCAACCACCTCCCAGACCTCCCCCAATTCCTACCTACCCAATTCCAAACCCAAACAACAACAGAGCAGGACAACAAAAAATCTATAACAATGAAATAATGCAATTCCCTACTTATGTAATGGATACCCTGGAAATAAATGAAATCACTCTGAGGTCTGGTAAAACATTATAAAATGCACACATGCAGAATAATCAAGGAGATATCGATCACGAACAAACAACACAACCTAAAGTTCAACAGACAGCCGAGACAAATCCTCGTGAAGAAGAAATTTTGCCAGACATAACAAATAGAAACCTTCCTTTCCCCGAAAAACTCATTTGAAACACCAAAGAGGAGGAGGAGGAGAATGTTATCCTCAACGAATTGAAGCATTTGAACAAACAAATCCCCATTTTAGAATCCATAAGAGATGTTCCAATCTGTGATAACTTTATTAAAGAAAATTGCTTAAAAAGACCTGGCAAAAAAAGATGTGACCCACAAACTAAAAACGTAGTAGCCCAACCAGCATATTTAATGTTGGGTGTCATTGTCAACCCCAAATACCTTGACCCAGGCAGTCCAGTTGATCCAGATTTATGTGTGAACGAAACAAAAGATAGCATATAAAGAATCATATACAGAGATATATTGCAAAGAACACAGTGATACAGTAAACACACATTCTATTAAATAGCGGAAATAGAACAGACTGTAAAATACAATAGCTCGAATGGTGGTAGCTATCTTTGAGAAGAGATGTGGCCGCTATGCTCATTCGTGCTAAGATGAATACAAAGAGAGTCCGAAAGGGCCTATTTATCATAAGCATGAGGGAAATAATCCCAAGCATCCAAAAACCTAAACCTAGAAGATGAACCATCATAAAGTTTGCGGCCCCAAGGTGGTTAGTTGAACAGTCAACTTCCCGGGGTCATAACTTTTGCATACGATCTCCGTTTAGGCACTCGGTAGCCCGTTGGAAAGGTCTATTCGATATTTAAAACTTTTGACTAATATCAAATGCATGTTGAGGGAATCCATACGGCCCCCAAATCACCAAAAAAGGTAATTTAGGGCCTCAAAACAACTTCGAAAGTTTAGGACCCGAAAAACTACTAAAAATAGCAAATTACCAAAACTGCAAGAAGACTGTTGTGAGCCAAATGGAAGAGGTGGGTCGCCACCGATATCCACCTAGATTAATCCTCTGTCCCTAGGAAGCAATGGTCTACATTGTTTCAAATCCCTTATCATATGTCAAGTTGTGTGTCGATTTGAGCTCCTGGTGCGGCATTTGCTGAAGTGGAAAGGTTTCCTTACTTTGACATCTTTAGAGGGTTGTAATTGTTGTTGATGGATGTGCTGGAGTTGTTCAATAGTTTCGCTTGTTGTGGTATCCTTGGTATGCACAGGTGTGGATGGTTTCTTTTAGAAGGAGCACCTTGAATGCGTGGCCTTGCACTGTAGAGGTACCTGAATCGGCGATGCTGCACTGACTTTGTGCTCTTCTTGTTTCTGCTGAGTAGAAGGACAATGTGCAGAGGTTGTGGATGTCTCTGCGATCTGATGTTCTCCTTTAGTGGAAATTGTGAATAATGAAAATTTCCTAGTGTGGGAGATTATCTTCCTTCCCTTCTTGTTTGGGGTAGGTGCAACTATCTCTGGTATCCGATAGAGTTGTCCTCCCAAAGTGACAATGACACTGCGAGGTCGTGATTCATATACAGCATGATGCTTCCACATATATGGTTGTCCTGAAAGAACATCACATACTTCAAGTGGGGCCACATCACACAATACCTCATCTTTGAAGGGCTTGATGCCATATGGTAGGCGACATTGATGATTGACACGGATCCTTCATCGTTGGCTTATCCATCCAATGGTGTATGGTTGCAGGTGTGGTGTTATCGGTAGTTCCAATCTCTTGATGTCTTATGTTGAGATCAAGTTCTTTTGGCTGTCGCTATCCACAACAAAGCGTATGGGAATTCCCTTAACCCACATCTGTGAGTGGAAAAGGTGCTCCTCTACCTCCGACTCTTCAGGTTCCTCTGGCTGAATCTGTGTGGTAGCACAAGCGGCATTGGGTTTTGCATCAATGATCTGCTTACCTTTTTGTGCAGATGTGAAATTAGGTTCTAGTTCAGAATCAGAACTGGGATCTGATTCTGAAGCTTTGATCTCAGCTACCAATGACTATTTTGAGCGACATTCATCGGTGTTGTGCCAAGTGCTTTTTTTGAACTCGCACCACTTCCCAGTGTCCTTATTCATATTTTCGTTACCCTTATTCGCTTATGGTTGGGACTGGTTGTCCTTTCCTTACCCCGTGTTCTGCGAGCCAGAGTTTCCCTTGCCCTGCTTCTGCGCAGGTCCAAAGTCACACTTGTTCTTTTGCTGAAATTTCTGCTCGATTTTGACAACATATCAATAGGCGGATCAGAGTCAAGATATTTGCAAGAAATCAATCTTTGTTCGTATGTACCGGTGTAGGAGACTACAATATTTCAATACTAGGTGCCGCTCGGAGTCCTTGATACCTAGCTTTGTGCGCAAAGGTATGAAATTTGTTGGTGTAATCCGACACCGTTTGGTCCCTCTCTTGGTGCAGAATGGTCCATTTTTTGTACTGGTCATCATAGTTCCAACAGGGTAATATTGTTCCTTGATGGCATCTATAAAATAGGTCCAAGTGGGACTGGAATATTCAAACAATCCAGAATCGTCTAATGAGTTTTTCTCACAATAAGTTTCCCACCAATTTTTGACATGCGTGACGACCTTGAGGAGTGCAAAGACGATCTTTTTCCTGTCGGAAAAATTATGGAGAGAGAAATACCCTTCTAGTAGATTCAACCATTTATCTGGGGCATCCACAGCAATTTGGCCTTCAAATAAAGGGATATAAAAATTAACTTGTACCTTGAAGGGAGTCGTATATCTGAAATGGCTGCTCTTGAGGGTGCATTCGCCACTGTTGGCATGCGTCGAAGGATCTGGGCGAAATTATCCATCATCTCATTCCTCTGTCATGTGAGGGATTCCTTGAGAAACAACTTGATAGGATCTACTGCCCCATTGTCTCTCTTTTCTTCCGCCATGGGAGGCCATTTGGGACAGCGAGAGTGGTCTTCCCCAAGTGAAACTAGTTCGAGACCCGACTCTCTGTATCCTGACCTCATCTGGGACATGCATCGACAAACAATCAAAGAGAAGACCGCTCTGATACCAGTGATCTGGATTTATGTGGGAACGAAACAAAAGATAGCATATACAGAACCATATACAGAGATATATTGCAAAGAACATAGTGATACAGTAAACACACATTCTATTAAATAGTGGAAATAGAATAGACAGTAAAATACAATAGCTGGAATGGTGGTAGCTATCTCTGAGAACAGATGTGGCTGCTATGCTCATTTGTGCCAAGATGAATACAAAGAGAGGCCGAAAGGGCCTATTTATCATAAGCATGAGGGAAAGAATCCCAAGCATCCAAAAACCTAACCCTAGAAGATGAACTATCAAAAAGTTTGCAGCCCCAAGGTGGTTAGTTGAACAGTCAACTTCCCAAGGTCATAACTTTTCCATACGATCTTCGTTCGGGGCGCTCAGTAGCCCGTTGGAAATGTCTATCTGAGATTTACAACTTTTGAATAGGGCCAAATGCATTTTGAGGGCATCTACTTGGCATCCCAAATCGCTAAAAAAGGTCGTTTAGTGCCCCAAAACGGCTTTGGAAGTTTAGGACCCGAAAAACTGCTAAAATAGAAAATTACCAAAAGTGCCAGAAGACTAGTTTGAGCCAGCTGGAAGAGGTGGGTCGCCACCGATATCCACCTGTATCAATCCTCCCTCCTTAGGAAGCAATGGTCTCCATTGCATCAAATCCCTTATCAAATGTCGAGCTGTGTGTCGAGTTGAGCTCCTGGTGCAGCATTTGCTGAAGTAGAAAGGTTTCCTTACTTCGACATCTTAAGAGGGTTGTAACTGTTGTTGATGGATGTGCTGGAGTTGTTCAACAGTTTCGATTGTTGTGGTATCCTTGGTTTGCAAAGGTTTGGATGGTTTCCTTTTGGAGGAGCACCTTGAATGCGTGGCCTTTCATTGTATAGGTAACCGAATAGACGATGCTGCACTAACTTTGTGCTCTTCAAGTTTCTACTGAGTAGAAGGATAATGTGAAGAGATTGTCGATGTCACTGCGATCTGATGTTCTCCTTTAGTTGCAATTGTGAATGGGGAAAATTTTTCAGTGTGGGAGATTATCTTCCTTCCCTGCTTGTTTGGGGTAGGTGCAACTATCTCTGGTATCCGATAGAGTGTTCCTCCCAAAGTGACAATGACACTGGGAGGTCGTGATTCATATACAGAATGATGCTTTCACATATATGGTTGTCCTAAAAGAACATCACATACTTCAAGTGGGGCCACAATACACAATACCCCATCTTTGAAGGGCTTGATGCCGTATGGTAGGTGACATTGATCATTGACACGGATCCTTCATCCTTGGATTTGCCATCCAATGGTGTATGGTTGCAAGTGTGGTGTTTTTCTGTAGTTCCAATCTCTTGGTGGCTTTTGTTGAGATCAGGTTCTTCTGGCTGCCGCTGTCCACAACAAAGTGTAGGGGAATTCCCTTCACTCACATCTGTGAGTGGAAAATTCGCTCCTCCACCTTCGACTCTTCAGGTTCCTCTTGTTGAATCTATGTGGTGGCAATAATGACACTGGGTTCTGCATCAATGACCTGCTTCTCTTTTTATGCAGCTATGAAATTAGGTTCAGCTTCAGAATCAGAACTGGGATCTGATTTTGAAGCTTTGATCGCAGCTACCAATGACTATTTTGAGCAACATTCATTTGTGTTGTGCGAAAGGATTTTGTGGAACTTGCACCACTTCCCGGTGTCCTTCTTCATTTTTTTGTTACCCTTCTTCGCTTGTGGTTGGGACTGGTTGTCCTTTCCTTGCCCCATGTTCTGCGAGCCAGAGATTCCCTTGCCCTGCTTTTGCACAGGTCCGAAATCACGCTTGTTCTTTTGCTGAAATTTTTGCTCGATTTTGACAGCATATCGATAGGCAGATCCGAGTGACAAGATTTCCAGGAAATCCATCTCTATTCGTATGTACTAGTGTAGGCCACTACGATATTTTAGTACTAGGTGCCACTCAGAGTCCTTGATACCTATCTTTGTGCCCAAGGTATGAAATTTGTTGGTGTACTCCGACACCGTTTGGTCCCTCTCTTGGTGCAGAATGGTCCATTTTGTGTACTGGTCATCATAGTTTCCAATAGGGTAATATTGTTCCTTGTCGGCATCTATAAAAGAGGCCCAAGTGGGATTGAAATATTCAAACAATCCGGACTTATCTGATGAGTTTTGCTCACAATAAGTTTCCCACCATTTTTTGACATGGGGAACAGCCTTGAGGAGTGTAAAGAGGATATTTTCCCGGTCAAAACAATTGTGGACAAAGAAATACCCTTCCAATAGATTCAACCATTTATCTAGGGTATCCGCATCAATTTTCCCTTCAAATAAAGCGATATCAAAATTAACTTGTACCTTGAAAGGAATTGTATCTCCGAAATGGCTGCTCCTTGAGGGTGCATTTGCCACTGTTGGCATGCGTTGAAGGATCTGGGCGAAATTATCCATCATCTCGTTCCTCTATTGCGCGAGGGATTCCTGGAGCAACAACTTGATAGTATCTACTGCTCCGTCATCTCTCTTTTCTTCCACCATGAGAGGTCGTTTGGGGAGGCGAGAGTGGTCTTCCCCAAGTGAAACTAGTTCGAGACCAAACTCTCTATATCCTGACCTCGTCGGGGACATGCACCGAGAAACAATCAAAGAGGAGACTGCTCTGATACCACTGATCCAGATTTATGTGGGAACGAAACAAGAGATAGCATATAAAGAATCATATACAGAGATATATTGCAAAGAACACAGCGATACAGTAAACACACATTCTATTAAATAGCGGATACAGAACAGACTGTAAAGTAAAATAGCTGGAATGGTGGTAGCTATCTCTGAGAAGAGATGTGGACGCTATGCTCATTTGTGCCAAGATGAATACAAAGAGAGGCCGAAAAGGCTTATTTATCATAACAATGAGTAGAAGAATCCCAAGCATCCAAAACCCTTACCCTAGAAGATGAACCGTCATAAAGTTTGCGGCCCCAAGGTGGTTAGTTGAACAGTCAACTTTCCGGGGTCATAACGTTTTCCTGTGATCTCTGTTTGGGGTGCTCGGTATCCCTTTGGAAAGTTCTATCTGAGATTTAAAACTATTAAGGGGACCCAAGTGCATGCCAGGGGAAACCACTTGGCCCCCCAGATCACCCAAAAAGGTCGTTTAGGGCCTCAAAATGGATCCGAAAGTTTAGGACCCAAAAAACTGCTAAAAATAGCAAATTACCAAAAGTGCTAGAAGATTGTTTTGAGCCAGCTGGAAGAGGCGGGTTGCCACCGATATCAACCTAGATCAATCCTCCCTCCTTAGGAAGCAATGGTCTCCATTGCGTCAAATCCCTTATCATATATCGAGTTGTGTGTCAAGTTGAGCTCGTGGTGCGGCATTTGCTGAAGAGGAAAGTTTGCCTTACTTTGACATCTTCAGAGGGTTGTAATTGTTGTTGATGGATGTGCTGGAGCTGTTGAACAGTTTCAATTGTTGTGGTATTCTTAGTCTACACAAGTGTGGATGGTTTCTTTTTACAGAATCACCTTGAATGCGCGGCCTTGCACTGTAGAGGTACTCGAATAGGCGATGGGGCACTGACTTTGTGCTCTTCTTGTTTCTGTTGAATAGAAGGATAATGTGCAGAGGTTGTGGATGTCTCTGCGATCTAATGTTCTCCTTTCGTGGCAATTGTGAATAGGGAAAATTTCCCAATGTGGGATATTATCTTCCTTCCCTACTTGTTTGGGGTAGGTGCAACTATCTCTGGTATCTGATAGAGTCGTCCTCCCAAAGTGACAATGACACTGCGAGGTCGTGATTCTTATACAACATGATGCTTCCACATATTAGGTTGTCCTAAAAGAACATCACATACTATAAGTGGGCCCACATCACACAATACCACATTTTTGAAGGGCTTGATGTCGTATGGTAGTCGACATTGATGACTGACACAGATCCTTCGTCCTTGCCTTAGCCATCCAATGGTGTATGGTTGCAGGTGTGGTGTTATCGGTAGTTCCAATCTCTTGATGACTTCTATTGAGATCAGGTTCTTTTGGCTACCGTTGTCCACAACAAATTGTAGGGGAATTCCCTTCATCCACATTTGTGAGTGGAAAAGGTGCTCGTCTGGCTCCGACTCTTCAGGTTCCTCTGGTTGAATCTGTGTGGTGGCAACAACAGCACTGGTTTCTGCATCAACGATCTGCTTCCCTTTTTGCGCAGCTGTGAAATTAGGTTCTGGTGCAGAATCAGAACTGGGATCTGATTCTCAAGTTTTGATCTCAGCTACCAATGACTGTTTGGAGGTACACTCATCGGTGTTGTGACAGTGGCTTTTTTCTGAACACGCACCACGTCCCAGTGTCCTTCTTCTTATTTTCGTTACCCTTCTTCTCTTGTGGTTGGGACTGGTTGTCCTTTCCTTATCCCGTGTTCTGGGAGCTAGAGTTTCCCTTGCCCCGCTTCTGCGCAGGTTCGAAGTCACGCTTATTCTTTTGCTGAAATTTCTGCTCGATTTTGATAGCATATCGATAGGCAAATCCGAGAGAAGAGACTTCCAAGAAATCCATCTCTGTTCATACGTACTGGTGTAGGCCACAGCGATATTTTAGTACTAGGTTACGCTTAGAGTCCTTGATACCTAACTATGTGCAAAAGGTATGAAATTTGTTGGTGTACTCCGACACCGTTTGGTCTCTCTCTTGGTGTGGAATGGTCCATTTTGTGTACTAGTCATCATAGTTTCCAACAGGGTAATATTGTTCCTTGACGGCATCTATAAAAGAGGCCCAACTGGGATTGGAATATTCAAACAATCCAGACTCATCTGATGATTTTTGCTCACAATAAGTTTCCCACCAATCTTTGACGTGGGGGATGGCCTTGAAGAGTGCAAAGACGATCTTTTCCCTTTCGAAAAAATTATGGATAGAGAAATATCCTTCCAGTAGATTCAACCATTTATCTAGGGCATTCGCATCGATTTGGCCTTCAAATAAAGGGATATCAAAATTAACTTGTACCTTGAAGGGAGTTGTATCTCCGAAATGGCTGCTCGTTGACGGTGCATTTGCCACTGTTGGCATGCGTCGAAGGATATGAACGAAATTATCCATCATCTCGTTCCTATGTCACGCGAGGGATTCCTCGAGCAACAACTTGATAGGATCTACTGTGCTTTCGTCTCTCTTTTCTTCCGCCATCAAAGACCATTTGGGGCAGCGATAGTGGTCTTCCCCAAATGAAACTAGTTCGGGACCCAACTCTCTTTATCCTAACCTCATTAGACACATGCACTGAGAAACAATCAAAGAGCAGACCGCTCTGATACCACTGATCCGGATTTATGTGGGAACGAAACAACATATAGCATATACAGAGATATATTGCAAAAAACACAGTGATACAGTAAACACACATTCTATTAAATAGCGGATATAGAATAGACTGTAAAATACAATAGCTGGAATGGTGGTAGCTATCTTTGAGAAGAGATGTGGCCGCTATGCTCATTAGTGCCAACATGAATACAAAGAGATTCCGAAAGGGCCTATTTATCATAAGCATGAGGAAAAGAATCCCATGCATCCAAAAACCTAAACCTAGAATATGAACCATCATAAAGTTTGCGGCCCCAAGGTGCTTAGTTGAACAGTCAACTTCCCGGGGTCATAACGTTTGCCTACGATCTCCATTTGGGGCACATGGTAGCTCATTGGAAAGGTCTATCTGAGATTTACAATTTTTTAGTGGTGGTTGCTATATGTTGAGGGAAACCACTTGGACCCTCAAATCACCAAAAAAGGTCATTTATCCCCTACAAACATCTGTGGAAGTTTAGGACCCGAAAAACTGCTAAAAAGACTATTTTGAGCCAGTTGGAAGAGGTGGGTCGCCACCGATATCCACCTTGATCAATCCTCCCTCCTTAGGAAGCAATGGTCTCCATTGCGTCAAATACATATCATATGTCTAGTTGTGTGTCGAGTTGAGCTCCTAGTGCGACATTTGCTAAAGTGGAAAGGTTGCCTTACTTTGACATCTTCAGAGGGTTGTAATTGTTCTTGATGGATGTGTTGTAGCTGTTCAATAGTTTCGGTTATTGTGGTATCCTTGGTCTGCATAGGTGTGGATAGTTTATTTTTGGAGGAGGACCTTGAATGCATGGCCTTTCACTGTAGAGGTACACCAATAGGCGATGTTGCACTGACTTTGTGCTCTTCTTGTTTTTGCTGAATAGAAGGATAATGTGCAGAGGTTGTGGATGTCTTTGCGATCTAATGTTCTCCTTTAGTGGCAATTGTGAATAGGGAAATTTCCCAGTGTGGGAGATTATCTTCCTTCCCTGCTTGTTTGGGGTAGGTGCAACTATCTTTGGTATCCAATAGAGTTGTCCTCCCAAAGTGACAATGACACTGCGAGGTCGTGATTCATATACAGCATGACGCTTCCACATATATGGTTGTCCTAAATGAACATCACATACTTCAAGTGGGGCCACATCACACAATACCTCATCTTTGAAGGGCTTGATGTCATATGGTAGGCGACATTGATGACTGACATAGATCCTTTGTCCTTGGCTTAGCGATCCAACTGTGTATGGTTGTGGGTGTGGTGTTATCGGTAGTTCCAATATCTTGATGGCTTCTGTTGAGATCAGGTTCTTCTGGCTGCCGCTTTCCACAACAAAGTGTAGGGGAATTCCTTTCACCCACATCTGTGAGTGGAAAAGGCTCTCCTCTGCCTTCAACTCTTCAGGTCCCTCTAGTTTAATCTGTGTGGTGGCAACAACCACACTAGATTCTGCATCAATGATCTACTTGCCTTTTTGCGTAGCTGTGAAATTAGGTTCTGGTTCAGAATCAGAACTAGGATCTTATTATGAAGCTTTGATCTCATCGATGTTGTGCTAGGGGCTTTCATGGAACTCGCACCACTTCCGAGTCTTCTTCTTTGTCTTTTCATTACCATTCTTCGCTTGTGGCTGGGACTGGTTGTCCTTTCCCCGCTGTGTGTTCTGCGAGCCAGAGTTTCCCTTGCCTTGCTTTTGCGCAGGTACGAAGTCACGCTTGTTCTTTTGCTGAAATTTCTACTCAATTTTGATATCCTATCGATAGGCAGATCCGAGTGAAGAGATTTCCAGGAAATCCAACTCTGTTCATATGTACTGGTGTAGGCCACTGTGATATTTTAGTACTAGGTGCCGTTCAGAGTCCTTGATACCTAGCTTTGTGTGCAAGGTATGAATTATGTTGGTGTACTCCGACACCGTTTGGTCCCTCCCTTGGTGGAGAATGGACCATTTTGTGTACTGGTCATCATAGTTTCCAATAGGTTAATATTGTTCCTTGACAGCATCCATAAAAGAGGCCCAAGTGGCATTGGAATATTCAAACAATGCAGATTCGTCTAATGATTTTTTCTCACAACAGGTTTCCCTTGCCTTGCTTCTGCGTAGGTCCGAAGTCACGCTTGTTCTTTTACTGAATTTGCTGCTTGATTTTGATAGCATATTGATAGGTGGATCTGAGTGAAGAGATTTCCAGGAAATCGATATTTGTTCATATGTACCAATGTATGCCACTGCGATATTTCAGTACTAGGTGCCGCTCGGATTCATTGATACCTAGCTTTGTGCGCAAGGTATGAAATTTGTTGGTGTACTCCAACACCGTTTGGTCCCTCTCTTGGTGCAGAATGGTCCATTTTGTGTACTGGTTATCATAGTTTCCAACAGGGTAATATTGTTCCTTGATGACATCTATGAAAGAGGCCCAAGTGGGATTGGAATATTCCAACAATTCAGACTCGTCTAATGAGTTTTTCTCATAATAAGTTTCCGACTAATTTTTGACATGGGGGACGGCCTTGAGGAGTGCAAAGACAATCGTTTCCCTGTTGGATAAATTGTGGACAGAGAAATACCCTTCTAGTAGATTTAACCATTTATCTAGGGCATCCGCATCATTTTGTCCTTCAAATAAAGGGATATCAAAATTAACTTGTACCTTGAATTGAGTGATATCTCTGAAATGGCTACTTGTTGAGGGTACATTTGCCACTGTTGGCATGTGTCGAAGGATCTAAGCGAAATTATCCATCATCTCGTTCCTCTGTCGTGCGAGGGCTTCCTCAAGCAACAACTTGATAGGATCTACTGCTCCATCGTCTCTCTTTTCTTTTGCCATGGGAGGATGTTTTGGGCGGTGAGAATGTTCTTCCCCAAGTGAAACTAGTTCGAGACCCAACTCTCTATATCCTGACCTTGTAGAGGACATGCACCGAGAAACAATCAAAGAGGAGACTGCTCTGATACCATTGATCTGGATTTATGTGGGAACGAAACAAAAGACAGCTTATATAGAATCATATACAGAGATATATTGGAAAGAACACAGTGATACAATAAACACACATTCTATGAGATAGCGGAAATAGAACAAACTGTAAAATACAATAGCTGGAATGGTGGTAGCTATCTCTGAGAAGAGATATGGCCGTTATGCTCATTCATGCCAAGATGAATACAAAGAGAGGCCGAAAGGGCCTATTTATCATAAGCATGAGGGAAAGAATCCCAAGCATCCGAAAACCTAACCCTAGAAGATGAATCGTCATAAAGTTTACGGCCCCAAGGTTGTTAGTTGAACGATCAACTTCTCAGAGTCATAACGTTTGCATACGATCTCCGTTTGGGATGCTCAGTAGCCTGTTGGAAAGATCTATCCGAGATTTACAACTTCCATCTTGGGACAAAAGCATGCCAAGGGTGACCATTTGGACCCCCAAATCGCCAAAAAAGGTCGTTTGGGGCCTCAAAATGGTTCTGGAATTTTAGGACCCAAAAAACTGCTAAAAATAGCAAATTACCAAAAGTGCCAAAAGACTGTTTTGAGCCAGCTGGAAGAGGTGGGTCTATGATCTAAACAAAGTACTAAAAACCTTTCTTTCACTTGTTGAAAATTTTTAAAAATATTTTAATTGAGCATATGTAATAGAAAATGATTTACTATTGCTACAATAACTAAAACAGAATGCTGGAAAAAATTGCAGAAAAAATAATGCTGGACGAAATAGGCTAAATGGGCATGGGCTAAAATTGCAGAATTTTTTTCTAAAAAGTGGGCCAAGTGAAAAACAACGGCATCGCGGGTTTAGGGCGCACAACCGCGATGTGCAGTGTAGAAAAAAGCCACGATGTGGAGCGCGGAAAAAAGCCGCGACGTGCAACGTGAAAAAAGACCGCGAGGCCGCGATGCGTAGCGCGGAAAAAGGCCGCGAGGATGCAATGAGCCGCAGGACTGTCGGGAGAAAAGTCGCGATGCAAAAACAGAAAAATGGTCACCGAAAACGAAACTGAAAAGTGAAATTTCGGGCTGTTAAAGGCTACAGAAAGGGCCAAAAGCTAGGGCAGCAATGAATATGTTGTCTAGTATGGCAAATCTGTAAATTGGAATTGTAAAAAGAAGTAAAATAAAGATCTAAAGCAAAAATTAAAAGTTCGAAACCCAGCGGAGTTGCCAAAAACTGTTGCTTGGTTTTTCAACCAAGCATGTGCAAGGATGCACCTATTAACTTGTAATAGTAGTTTCAATATAAAACAAAAATAACTATGTAGAAACTAATATAATCTGATCTAACATAAACATGTGCAAATAAATAAAAAACTAGATTTCAAAACATAAGCAATAAGATCTATCAAAAAACAATAACTTGAAAAATATTTGATTTTGTATTACCTCAAATGGTGAGGATGATGTGTGTTGAGCAACTGCAAGGTTGAGAAGCTCCAATATCGAATGGTCTCTTGTTCTCCAAAGCTTCAATGGGGATCTTCAACCTCGAAATGGGAGGCAATGGCTCTCGAAGGGAATTTGGCAACATAAGGATATAATGAAATGTGGATGAAAAGTGAGGAGCCCCTATTACCTTTTTATAGTTTTTGGTGATGGGGAATACCATTGTGGTTTTAAGGAAACCAATGGTATTAACCAACATTGTTTAGGTCTCTTTTTCTCTCTTTTTCCTTTTTTGAATATTTTTATATCTTTATTCCCTTTTAATATTTTTTGGGAATTTTGGACCCTTTTTTAGGGTTTTTTGTGTTTTTGTTGAGAAAAAATACATATTTTGAGGGGAAAAGGGTATATTCTGGTCTTTTTGGTGACCTTTTGATGGCTTTAGAGGCTCAAATGGTGGAAAAAGAGGACAAATGGGTCATGTGAATAAGGGAATGAGCTAGTGAGCACTTTTTGGGTATTAACACCACCGATATCCACCTGGATCAATCCTCCCTCCTTAGGAAGCAATGCTCTCCATTGCGTCAAATCCCTTATTATATGTCGAGCTATGTGTCGAGTTGAGCTCCTGGTGCGACATTTGCTGAAGTGGAAAGGTTGCCTTACTTTGACATCTTAAGAGGGTTGTAATTGTTGTTGATGGATGTGCTGGAGTTGTTCAACAGTTTCGGTTGTTGTGGTATCCTTGGTCTGCACAGGTGTGGATAGTTTCTTTTTGGAGGAGCACCTTGAATGCATGGCCTTGCACTGTAGAGGTACTCGATTAGGCAATGCTGCACTAACTTTCTACTCTTCTAGTTTCTGTTGAGTAGAAGGATAATGTGCAGAGGTTGTGGATGTCACTGCGATCTGATGTTCTCCTTTAGTGGCAATTGTGAATGGGGAAAATTTTCTAGTGTGGGAAATTATCTTCCTTCCCTGCTTGTTTGGGGTCGGTGCAACTATCTCTTGTATCTGATAGAGTTGTCCTACGAAAGTGACAATGACACTACGAGGTCGTGATTCATATACAGCATGACGCTTCCACATATATGGTTGTCCTGAAAGAACATCACATACTTCAAGTGGGGCCACATCGCACAATAGCTCATCTTTGAAGGGCTTGATGCTATATGGTAGGAGACATTGATGACTGACAGGGATCCTTCATCCTTGGCTTAGCCATCCAATGGTGTATGGTTGCGGGTGTAGTGTTATCGGTAGTTCCAATCTACTGATTACTTCTGTTGAGATCAGGTTCTTCTGGTTGTCGCTATCCACAACAAAGTGTAGGGGAATTCCCTTCACCCACATCTGTGAGTGGAAAAAGTGCTCCTCTACCTTTGACTCTTCAGGTTCCTCTGGTTGAATCTGTGTGGTGGCACCAACCGCACTGGGTTCTTCATCAAAGATCTGCTTCACTTTTTGCGCAGCTGTGAAATTAGGTTCTGATTCAGAATCAGAACTGGGATCTTATTCTAAAGCTTTGATCTCAGCTACCAATGACTGTTTTGAGCAACATTCATCGATGTTGTGCCAAGGGATTTTTTGGAACTCACACCACTTCCCGGTGTCCTTCTTCGTCTTTTCGTTACCCTCCTTCGCTTGTGGTTGGGATTGGTTTTCCTTTCTCTGCCCCATGTTCTGTGATCCAGAGTTTCCCTTTCCTTTCTTCTGTGCAGGTCTGAAGTCACACTTGTTCTATTACTGAAATTTCTGCTCGATTTTGACAACATATCGATAGGTGGATCCGAGTGAAGAGATTTCTAGGAAATCCATCTCTGTTCGTATGTACCAGTGTAGGCCAGTGCAATATTTCAGTTGCTACTCAGAGTCCTTGATACCTAGAATTGTGTGCAAGGTATGAATTATGTTGGTGTACCCCGACACCATTTGGTCCCTCTCTTAGTGCAGAATGGTCCATTTTGTGTACTGGTCATCATAGTTTCCAACAGGGTAATATTGTTCCTTGACGTCATCTATAAAAGAGGACCAAGTGGGATTGGAATATTCAAACAATCCAGACTTGTCTGATGAGTTTTTCTCAAAATAAGTTTCCGACCAATTTTTGACATGGGGGACGGCCTTGAGGAGTGCAAAGACAATCTTTTCCCTATCGAAAAAATTGTGGACAGAGAAATACCCTTCCATTAGATTCAACCATTTATCTAGGGCATCCACATTGATTTGGCCTTCAAGTAAAGGGATATGAAAATTAACTTGTACCTTTAAGGGAGTCGTATCTCCGAAATGGCTGCTCGTTGAGGGTGCATTTTCCATTGTTGGCATGCGACGAAGGATCTAGGAAAAATTATCCATCATCTCGTTCCTTAGTCGTGCAAGGGATTCCTGGAGCAACAACTTGATAGGATCTATTGTTCCATCATCTCTCTTTTATTCTGCCATGGGAGGCCATTTTGGGCACCGAGAGTGTTCTTCCCCAAGTGAAACTAGTTCAAGACCCAACTCTCTGTATCCTGACCTCGTCAGAGACATGCACCGAGAAACAGTCAAAGAGGAGACCTCTCTGATACCACTGATCTGGATTTATGTGGGAACGAAAAAAAAGATAGCATATACAGATATATATTGCAAAGAACATAGTGATACAGTAAACACACATTCTATTAAATTGCGGAAATAAAACAGGCTGTAAAATACAATAGTTGGAATGGTGGTAGCTATCTTTGAGAAGCGATGTGGCCGGTATGCTCATTCATGCCAAGATGAGTACAAAGAGAGGCCTAAAGGGCCTATTTATCATAAGCATGTGGGAAATAATCCCAAGCATCCAAAAACCTAACCCTAGAAGATGAACCGTCATAAAGTTTGTGGCCCCAAGGTGGTTAGTTGAACAGTCAACTTCCCGGGGTCATAACGTTTACATACGATCTCCATTTGGGGCACTCGATAGCCTGTTGGAAAGGTCTATCCAAGATTTACAACTGTTAATTGGGTCACATGCATGCCCAATGCAACCTTTTGGCCCCCCAAATCGCCAAAAAAGGTCATTTAGGGCCTCAAAATGGCTTCGAAAGTTTAGGACCGAAAAAACTTCTAAAAATAGCAAATTACCAAAAGTGCCAGAAGACTGTTTTGAGCCAGTTGGAAGGTGTGGGTCGCCACCGATATCCACCTGGATCAATCCTCCTTGCTTAGGAAGCAATGGTATCCATTGCATCAAATCCCTTATCATATGTCGAGCTGTGTGTCGAGTTGAGCTCCTGGAGCGGCATTTTCTGAAGTGGAACCGTTGCCTTACTTTGACATATTCATAGGGTTGTAATTGTTGTTGATGGATGTGCTGGAGTTGTTTAACAGTTTCAGTTGTTGTGGTATCCTTGGTCTACACAATTGTGGATGGTTTCTTTTTGGAAGAGAACCTTGAATGCGTGGCCCCACATTGTCGAAGTATCTGAATAGGTGATGCTACACTAACTTTGTGCTCTTCTTGTTTATGCTGAGTAGAAGGATAATGTGCAGAGGTTGTGGATGTCTCTGTGATCTAAAGTTCTCCTTTAGTGGCAATTGTGAATAGGGAAAATTTCCCAATGTGGGAGATTATATTCCTTCCCTGCTTGTTTTGGGTAGGTGCAACTATCTCTGGTATCCGATAGAGTTGTCCTCCCAAAGTGACAATGACATTGCGAGGTTGTGATTCATATACAGCATGACGATTCCACATATATGGTTTTCCTAAAAGAACATCACATACTTCAAGTGGGGCCACATCACACAATACCTCATCTTTGAAGCGCTTGATGCCGTCCAGTAGGTGACATTGATGACTGACACAGATCCTTCATCCTTGGCATAGCCATCTAATGGTGTATGGTTGCAGGTGTGGTGTTATCGATAGTTCCAATCTCTTGATGGCTTCTATTGAGATCAGGTTCTTCTGGCTTCCGCTGTCAACAACAAAGTGTAGGGGAATTCCTTTCACCCACATCTTTGAGTGGAAAAGGTGCTCCTCTGCCTCCAACTCTTCAGGTTCCTTTGGTTGAATCTGTGTGGTGGCAACAACCACACTGGGTTATGCATGAATGATCTGCTTCCCATTTTGCACAGCTGTGAAATTATGTTTTGTTTCAAAATGAGAATGGGTATCTGATTCTGAAGCTTTGATCTCAACTACCAATGACTGTTTTGCACGACATTCATCGGTGTTGTGCCAGGGGATTTTTTGGAACTCGCACCACTTCCCGGTGTCCTTCCTCATCTTTTCATTACCCTTCTTCGCTTGTGGTTGGGATTGGTTGTCCTTTCCCTGCCGTGTGTTCTACGAGCCAGAGTTTCCCTTGCCTTGCTTCTGCGAAGGTACGAAGTCACGTTTGGTCTTTTGCTTAAATTTTTGCTCGATTTAGAAAGCATATCGATAGGCGGATCCAAGTGAAGAGATTTCCAGGAAATCCATCTCTATTCGTATGTACCGGCATAGGCAACTGCAATATTTCAGTACTAGCTGGCCCTCGGAGTCCTTGATACCTAGATTTATGCGCAAGGTATGAAATTTGTTGGTGTACTCAGACACCATTTGGTCCCTCTCTTGGTGCAGAATGGTCCATTTTGTGTACTTGTCATCATAGTTTCCAATAGGGTAATATTGTTCCTTGATGGCATCTATAAAAGAGGCCCAAGTGGGATTGGAATATTCAAACAATCCAGACTCATTTGATGAGATTTGCTCACAATAAGTTTCCCACCAATTTTTGACATGGGGGACGGCCTTTCCATGTCAGAAAAAATGTGGACACAGAAATACCCTTCCAGTAGATTCAACCATTTATTTAGGGCATCCGCATCGTTTTGGACTTCAAATAAAGGGATATCAAAATTAACTTGCACCTTGAAGGGAGTCGTATCTCCGAAATGGTTGCTCGTTGAGGGTGCATTTGCCACTGTGGGCATGCATCCATGGATCGGGGCGAAATTATCCATCATCTTGTTTCTCTGTCGCGCGAGGGCTTCCTGGAGCAACAACTTGATAGGATTTACTGCTCCGTCATCTCTCTTTTCTTCTGCCATGGCAGGCCATTTGGGGTGGCGAGAGTGGTCTTCCCCAAGTGAAACTAGTTCGAGACCCAACTCTCTATATACTAATGTCGTTGGGATGCACTGAGAAACAATCAAAGAGCAGACCGCTCTGGTACCACTGATCCGGATTTATGTGGGAACGAAACAAAAGATAGTATATATAAAATCATATACAGAGATATATTGCGAAGAACACAGTGACATAGTAAGCACACATTCTATTAAATAGCAGAATAGAACAGACTTTAAAATACAATAGCTGAAATGGTGGTAGCTATCTCTGAGAAGAGATGTGGCTGTTATGCTCATTCGTGCCAAGATGAGTACAAAGAGAGGCCTAAAGGTCCTATTTATCATAATCATGAGGGAAAGAATCCCAAGCATCCAAAAACCTTACCCTAGAAGATGAATCGTCATAAAGTTTGCGACCCCAAGGTGGTTAGTTGAACATACAACTTCCTGGGGTCATAACGTTTGCATATGATCTCCATTTGGGGCACTTCATAGCCCATTGGAAAGGTCTATCCGATATTTATAGCTTTCAACCAAGGCCAAGTCCATGTTGACTACATCAACTTGGTGCCCCAAATCGCCAAAAAAGGTTGTTTAGGGCCTCAAAACGGCTCCAGAAATTTAGGACCCGAAAAACTGCTAAAAATAGCAAATTACCAAAAGTGCCAGAAGACTATTTTGAGCCATATGGAAGAGGTGGGTCGCCACTGATATCCACTTGGATCAATCCTCCCTCCTTATGAAGCAATGGTATCCATCGCATCAAATACCTTATCATATGTTGAGCTATGTGCCGAGTTGAGCTCCTGGTGCGGCATTTGCTGAAGTGGAAAGGTTGCCTTACTTTGAGATCTTCAAAGGGTTGTAATTGTTGTTGATGGATGTGCTGGAGCTGTTGAAAATTTTTTGTTGTTGTGGTATCCCTGGTCTGCACAGGTGTGGATGGTTTCTTTTTGGAGGAGCACCTTGAATGCATGGCCTTGCACTGTAGACGTACCCGAATAGTTGATGCTGCACTGACTTTGTGCTCTTCTTGTTTCTGCTGAGTAGAAGGATAATGTGAAGAGGTTGTGGATGTCTCTGCGATCTGATGTTCTCCTTTAGTGGCAATTGTGAATAGGGAAAATTTTCCGGTGTGGGAGATTATCTTCTTTCTGTGCTTGTTTAGGGTATGTGCAACTATCTCTTGTATCCGATACAGTTGTCCTCCCAAAGTGACAATGAGACTGCAAGGTCATGATTCATATCTAGCATGACACTTCCACATATATGGTTGTCCTAAAGGAACATCACATACTTCAAGTGGGGCCACATCACACAATACCTCAGATTTGAAGGGCTTGATGCCGTATGGTAGGTGACATTGATGACTGACACGGATCCTTCGTCCCTTGCTTAGCCATCCAATGGTGTATGGTTGCGGGTGTGGTGTTATCGGTAGTTCCGATATCTTGATGGCTTCTATTGAGATCAGGTTCTTCTGGTTGCCGTTGTCCACAACAAAGTGTAGGGGAATTACCTTCACCCACGTCTGTGAGTGGAAAAGGTGCTCCTCTTCCTTTGACTCTTCAGGTTCCTCTGGTTGAATCTGTGTGGTGTCAACAATGGTACTAGGTTCTATACCAATGATCTGCTTCCCTTTTTGTGCAGCTGTGAAATTAGGTTCTTGTTTAGAATCGAAAATGGGATCTGATTGTGAAGCTTCTATCTTCACTAGCAATGACTGTTTTGAGTGACATTCATCGGTATTGTTCCAGGGGATTTTGTGGAACTCGCACCACTTCTCGGTGTCCTTCGTCCTTTCGTTACCCTTCTTCGCTTATGGTTGGGACTGGCTGTCCTTTCCCTGCCCCGTGTTCTGCGAGCCAGAGTTTCCCTTGCCCTGCTTCTCGTGTTAAATTTTCAAAATTTACTTCAATCTGATCTAGGATCTTAACTGAGAGAACAACATGTACATCATATCTACAACATATTAATCATGGACACAATAATGCAAGCACACAAGAGACAGAGAGTTTACTTGGGGAAAACCATAAAGGTGAAAAATCCCAATAACTTCCTCAGAGATAGATAGAGCAATGATACAACCAGAATACAAGAGATAGTCTTCTCCTAGCAGCAGATCCTCCTCCTCCACAAGTGCGCCACTCTCCAATGTGTGAGTGAGTGAATAGAATGATGACATAGAGATCTCCCGATCTCTATTTATACTAGACTTGACTTGCCTAATAACCTTTACTAGATCGGCCTTAACTTAACCACATAACACAATGCTTACTAGGCCGACACCCAATATGGTGGTCTAATAACCCTTTGACCCACATGGCCGACCCCCACTAGGGTGGTCTAATAACCCTTCGACCCACATGACTTATACAGGGCCGACCCCAACAAGGTGGTCTAATAACCCATCAAGTATAAGTTATGACACTTACAATATAAATGACGACACTTCCGTCTAGAGGAATAATAACATCTCTATAGGAATACAATATACATATATGTGAAATACATTTCGAAGTTACATATACATCAACACTCCCTCTTAACTAGGAAGGTATTTCTCGACATAGGTCTTCTAGCACAAGTCATCTTCTCTGGATCATCGTCACTGGATAATCGTCATCGAGTCATCATCATCGTCACTGCTGCTGCTATCTCAATCAATATCTGAATCTACTCATCATAGGAAGTTCTACAGAGCCAGTCCTTTTTCATACTAGATGTAGGCCTACCACCTGTAGGTCTTCATCATCTATGCTAATGGTCTGATAGAGGTGGCCTCTGAGGACTAATTTTATGTGTGGATGCAAAACCGGAAAGAGTATCCCAGGAACATTTATGTGCCTAAGCACGATCGACAAGATCTCCCAGGACTGATTACATGCATCTCCTCCACAATACCTTTAACGAGCAACCCAGGAACATTTATGTGCCTCAGCACGACCAACAAGATCTCTAAAGAGCATCCCAGGACTTATTACGAGCACACAGCTCAACCTCTCGGATCTCCAGGACTGATTACATGTGGATAGACAAAACCTTTAAAGAGCATCCCAAGAACATTTATGTGTCGTAGCACGACCGAAAAGATCTCTAAAGAGAATCCCAGGACTAATTACGAGCATAGAGCTCAACCTCTCGAATCTCCAGGACTGATTACATGTCTCCATAGTAATACCTCATACTAGGAATGATTACGAGCATACAGCTCAACCTATCGGATATCTGAGGACTTATTACATACTATATAACAATACCATAAATAATATCCTAGGAACATTTATGTGCTGCAGCACGATCGACAAGATCTCCCAGGATTGATTACATGCTATTTGCACAACCTGCCGCATATCACCTCTGACCTCCGAGTATCAACCTGATAGTCATGATCCAACGGATCATCATCGCACAAAGCATCATCCTGATGTTCATGATCATACTGATCATCATCACTATACCATCCTGATACATATCATCTGGAGCAACACCCTGGAGCTCGTCATCATGATTATCCTGATCATGCAATGCATTCACCTGATGCATACCAAGTATCTACCTGATACATATCATCATACATGATCCAGTTGATAATACAATGTATCCACCTGATACAAATACAAATACATGATACATATCAACATCCATGATCTACCTGATCATACAATGTATTCACCTGATACATAGACAGATACATATTCCAAGCATCTAACATGATGCATATACATATACATGATCCACCTGATCATATCCAGCATCCAACATGATGCGTACATACATACATATAAATGATCCAACTGATCATATCCAGCATCCAACATGATGCATACATACATAAATATAAATGATCGAACTGATCATATACAACATCCAACATGATGCATACATACAGAGCTGTAACCGGAGCATTGTCCTCTTCAGATCATCTCATCATCCACGAAGCACATCCCAGATGCACATCATCCAGCACTTACACCACCGACATGGAAGAACACATCTACCACCATGTGAAAAATGGCTTCATCCCTTACATCTACACCATGGGAGAACACATCTACCACCATGTGAGAATGGCTCAGCAATTACATCACGACCATGGAAGAACACATCAACCATGTCAGAAACGCTCATGTGCATCTGCCTCTTCCAGACTCATCACTTCCCTTTCAAAGGAACCTCAATCGGAAGTGCACCAAGCCTCTCTCTGAAGTACTGAAACTGTACTCTGGCCAATGGCTTGGTCAATACATCTGCAACCTTCTCATCCGTCGCAACATATTCTGCTTTTGTTGTACTCAGTGCTACGCAGGATCGCTTCCTGCTAAACCAAGAGATCACACCTGATCCCGTACTGAAGCAACATCCAGATGTGCTCTTCCTATCTGCAGCACTGCTAGCCCAATCTGAATCAACATAACCATGCACGTTAAACTTTTGATTTACATCATATTTGAGCCCATAATCAACTGTACCCTTTAGGTACCTCAGAATATGATTTACAACAACCAGGTGAACACTCCTCGGATCTGTCAAGAACTCGCTCAATGTGTTCACCGCAAAGCAAATATCTGGTCTCGTGTTCGTAAGGTACATCAACGACCCAATCATTTGATGATACATAGTGACATCAACCGGTTCAGATGAAGCATCACACAGAAGCTTCAGGTTCGATGCCATAGCCTCGTAGTCCATCATCCTGAACCTCTTCAGGATCTGTACTGCATACTTCCCTTGTCCAAGGAAGATTCCATTTGCACTCTGCCACACCTCCATACCAAGAAAGTAGTGCATCATACCCAAGTTCTTCATCTCCAACTCGGCAGCAAGCTTCCGCTGCATGTCGACAATCAATCTATCCTCACCTGTAATAAACAGGTCATCCACATACAAAAGTAGTATCACTGGATTTCCTTCCTCAACCTTGTAGTAAAGGTTGGAATCAACTTTACTCTTGGTAAAGCCCAAACTGGATAGAAAGCTGTCTATCCTACCATACCAAGTTCTTCACATATATGACTCCCTGTCATGTGTCTCAGAACCAAGTGGCTTCTCCACATACACTTCTTCTTCAAGTACACCATTCAAGAAGGCTGTCTTGAAATCCATCTGGTGTATCTTTCACTTCATCACTGCAGCCAGAGCAAGTATGGATCTAATGAAAGTGTATCTGGCTTCAGGAGCAAAAGTCTCTATGCTACCACTTGCAACATGCTTGATCTTGTATATCCTCTTGGAAGTCACTACAGACTACCCTTTGGGACTGCATCCCAAACATCTTCATGATCGACTGGTACTCCTCAATCATGGCATTCTTCCCAGATCCTGGGAACTTCAATATCTTCAATATTTTCAATAGATAACTTTGTTGCTGAACAAATGTTGTAGTTCTTCTTTTGTAGGTGATGGTATACGATCTTTCCTACACAACAAGTTAAAATAAATGATTAGAAAACATCTCATAGTTTTCAGAACAAATTCTTACACATAAAGAAATATGTCATACAGTCATGCAATTATCTTAGCCAATGCTTCAATACAACATTTATCCATATTCTGTAAATTTCTAGATGCCTTCCAATCTCTACCAGAACATTGTTAAGAGTGTGCACAACTCCTAACATGTCAGCAAAGAGGTTTCATTCTAGATAAGTAGCAATGGAATGTTGTACAATGCCATAGGCCACTTACCCATGTATATTAGTAGTATATTGTTCATCAATGTAACTATTCTAATATGCATAATACACAACCTAATTCTAGGAACATAAGCATATACATCAATGAATAACATTATGTAAGAAATGACAATTCAAATACTTATCTTTGTTTGGTTGTTGGGTGGACTCCCTATGAATCTTTGCGACTCCATTCTGATGTGGATTGTGAGAACTGGTCAACTCCCTTTGAATATTTGCATCCTTGCAGAAACCACTGAAGTGTGCTCCTTTGCTTTCTTGCAGGAACAACTAGAGTGTGCTCCCTCTTGATCTTTGCTTCCTGGATTACCTGTTCTTTAACTTATATCCATACTTAATCACTATGCATGATTATCAGTATCATCATTGTGTTATCCTTGAGGTCTCATACATAATCACACATTTATTAGTATAATCTTAATACTATCAAAACACAATAATCTTAAACATGTATAGTCATGATCATTCACAGATAATAAACATTAGTATTCAAGGTTTCAGGGAAGTCTTCTTTTACTCATGCATATTCTTATTTGATCATAGGTCTCTTCTGATTAGTTAAATCATCAATGCATAAACCCATGATTACTCAAACCTATACCTTCATGATTCTTCTGGTTAGTCATATCATCAATTATGGTAAGAAACATAATAGGCATACAACCATGACTATTCAAACCTATGAATTCATGAATAATTATTATCAACAACACAACAGTATAAGATCCTAACACAAGGTAGGATTCTAGCTTGATATAGGAAAAACATACATGGATTAGCATGCTAGCTAGTTATGTCTAACATACCCGCATAATGTCTTCTGGTTCTCTTCAGTGACTTGTGATAGTAACCTGCATGTCTCATAAGTTAACCATTCTAGAACCAAGTTATACATACCTCGTAAGTAGATCGTCTATGTGATCCATGACAATGGATGAATCTTTGTCTTCATGTCACCATGATCATATGTTCTTGAAGTAGAACATGATTTGTCTTTCTTGGTCTACCTTTTATGTTAGCGAACAACATAAACCTCATACAACATCATAATGCATTAGTACAATCATAAGTGTCAAAACCTTAATCAATGAATATCTTCTATTAAGGTAATACAACAAGTCTAGTAATTAATCAAGATTGTACTGTAATGATATGAAGACAAACATATCATAAAGTTAACCATGAACATAATTCGAAACATACCTGTAAGCCATACCTTTCAAGATTGCTTGTAATCTTCTTATGGAAGGCCTTAGCCTCATCTCCCTTTGAGATAGGAACTTCTTCACTTATGCAGGTGACCAATCCATCTTCTTCTAGGATTAACCCAATCCACTTGATTTGCAAGAACTGGACCCGGAGCTGGATGAGGGTTTGTCAGAGAAACCCCAAAAATTCAAACTTTGAATTTCAAACTTCCGAAAGGATAAAAATATGTGCCTTGATGAGCTGATCAAGCTGGTATATTCAGAATTTGAAAACTGCAAAGTTTCACTCAATTTTTCCTTTCAAACTTTTGGATTCACTGGACATGACCCCAAACTAGGGTTTGATGAAGCCCACTCTTCTAACCGATCAATAGGTTTGATCCAAAGCTCTAAGCTTCTATTTTTCTGAGGAGCTTCCAACTGTGGTCACAGATTTAAAAAATTCCATTTTTTACAGAAGGAGAAAGAGGATAAGGAGAAAGGTAAAGAGAAGGAGAAATTGAAGGAGAATGACAAAGAAAAATATAAAGCAAAAGTTTTTGGACAGACTTAAGCAGGAGTTCCATCTGTTGATTTTGGTCGGGTTCCTCATGTAAGCAAACCACACGATGGGATGGGTAAATCTGCTAAGGGTCATAAGAAAATTCCTCGTAGATTTACACAAGTTATATATCAACTTTTAGAGGTAATATTGCACTATCCGCCACCAACATAGGAAGGTGAATGCACAGGTTCAACAACAACCATGGAGGTTGATGAATCTGCTCCGAAGGAAAAAACAAAAGCAAAGATTGATGAATCAACAAAATTAGAAAGTGACAAGGTTTCTGAAAGCTCTACAGGGTTGGCAAAAGTTGCTTTTATTTTGAATTTGATGAGTGACATTCCTCTCATGTATATACACGTAGTTAGTGTAGTCCTGTGGCAGGATTCAAAAAGTAGTCAAGGTTGTGGGCCTTACCAAGCTTGCTTTTTGTGTAAATTGTAGTTCTTAACATCCTAGTTCCGTTTATGAATTTTTTTCTCAACTTCACGAGTATGTCTAGTTATTTCTTAGTTGGATTAGATATACATGATGTATTTTAATTCTTTCCATAAGGGATAAGCTTGTACATTAAGGTTAGAATTCTATTTATTCCTGTATGTAATCAGGAAAGTCTTGGAAAATATTCTATTGATATTGCAATATTGGTATTTTCGTGTAGCCTCGAAGTTTTTGATGTTTGGATTTGCTATGAAGGAATTATTTTTCAATATATGCCATTTTGGATTTGAGAGCATGACAAGGAACTTAGGCTTGCTTTTCAATACTTAGCCAATTTTTCCAATGGCGAGCATTTTCCTGCCATATATATCATGTCTAAAATAAGAATCACTACACTATGTTATGAAATGCATATCAGGTTATTGAAATTTGTGTCTGCAAATTGTATGCAAATTTTTTCAACATTTTTGTTGTTTTAGTAAGTAACCGAAAAGTTTGGAATTATAGTTCTTATGCCTTGTGAGGATTGCAAAGAGCAGGTTGCTCTTAAATGATAATCTATATATATTTGGGTACATGTGGATATCCTGTTACAATCATCTCCTGAACATTCTTATTGTATTTTCTTAGACTTAAAAATAATGCAATATGGGTGTTAATATTGCTCATCTTCTTATTGTGTTAATATTGTTAATATTGTTAAAGGGTGCTAGCTCAATGGTAGAGCGCATGACTTACAACAAGAAGGATGGTGGTTTGATTCCTCCGTACTCTATTGATATTGCAATATTATTTTTTTTAATAAAATATATTTTATTATGATTTATTATGGCTGTAGAGGGGGTTCCAAACCATATTTGTATGTTTCTACAAGGGGGGTTTTAAGCCACCTGCATATGTAACTACGAGGGGGGTTACAAACCACACCTATACGCATCTACGAGGGGGGTTCCAAATCGCCCTTCTAGGCCTCTAAGAGGGGGGTTTCAAACTACCTCTATACGCCTCTATGAGGGGGGTTGAAAACCACCCCTATAAGCCTCTACGGAGGGGTTCTAAACTACCCCTATAGGCCTATACGAGGGGGTTCCAAACTACCCCTATAGGACTATACGAGGGGGGTTCACAACCGCCCCTATAGGCCTATACGAGGGGGGTTTGAAACCACCCCTATAGTCCTCTACGAGGGGGGTTCCAAACCTCTTGTGTAGGTTTGTATGAGGGGGCTTATGAGGGGGGTTCACACCCGCCCTCGTAGGTCTCTATGAAGGCAGTTCAAAACCACCCCCGTATGTCTCTATGAATGGGTCTATGAGAGGGGTTTAAAACCACCTCCGTAGACCTCTACTTGGGAAGTCAAAAACTGCCCCCAAAAGTCACTTTTCGGGGCAGTTCCAATCTCGTCAAAAACTGCCCTCAAAAGGAAAGACTTTTAACATCGATGCCTTTAGGGGTGGTTTTTGCCAAAACCACCCCAAAGCCAAAACCCCCTATGTAGGTCACTTTTCGGGGTGGAAGACAACCCCCCCCTAAAGGCCAAAAATGTAGTAGTGTCTCCACAGACATGGAGGCCGAGAGCTCTAAGAGATCGACTCTCCACAAGCTCAAATGATTAATACAAAGCCTTTACAAAACCATTTCTACGATAGGGTTTGGGTTTACACCATCGAGGAACCTAGTTGAAAAAGGTATCACTTGGCCTTGTAGAGCCATGCAACTATCACCCACTACGATTCAAATCTATTCATGCCCTCACTATCATCTATGCACATTTTTATTGGGTTGGATTAATGCCAAGAATTCTTTTGCTCGAATAACCCTTCTTCATAGTTTAAATAACATGTATTTTAACCTGGATCATAACTATAGAACCCCTTTGGCTAGGATGACTCTTATTCTTCTCAATGAAAAGAATTAGATTAGCATAAGCTTCTTTTCGGTTGTGTAACCATACTAATCATAAAAACTCCGTAAGTTTTATGTATCATCATACTCTTGGTGGCGTAGACCTTACTCAGAATATGTACAAGGTAATTTTTAACAATCATTAGCTTCACAAAAGCTAAGTAAGTCTCGGGGCATCACTAGAACCCCTTTCAAACAAGAAGAAGAAAATCAGAAATCAATGTAGCAAAACTAAGAAATCATACTGGGATAATAGTAATAGACTTTACTTTTAAGATGCACGATGTTTTCCGAAAAAATAAATAACGACATAAATGAAGTAATAAATTAATTGACACTTAATGCATGATAAAAGAACGTAAGAATTATTTTACGACAAATTTATATTGATGACGATACAAGTACGATCAATACAGTACAAAAGATCTATAGACATATTCAATGTCTTAAGGACATAGTAAATAAATGTCGACAACATAAATAAACAAATAGCATCAATGATTACAAGATACATTTATTGCAGTTAGCAAAATAAAAGGATCCCTTAAGTATGAATCTGGACTTTATGATCAGTTACACTATGCACAAAAATTTTAAATTTTTATGAAATTTGGAGATGTTACAAGTGGTATCAGAGCGTAAGTTCAAACACTAGGCCTGAAAGTGGCTCAACTCATGCAATCGAAATTAAAACAGAAAAACAAATTACTAACTTGTTTTAAAATTGTGTTTGTACAGAACCATTCAACATTTATTTTGCAGGTAATGGAAGGACCAGAGAAATCTGTCGATGATGATCCCATCATAATGAACAAAATAATCACGAACATGAACATGTTAACAAAGAACATTAAAGATTTAAAAGATGAAATGAAAACTGTTAAGGAAGAAAACGAAAGAATTCTGAAGGCACAGGAAGAACTGAATCAAATATTCTTAGGTAAATTTCATAATGAGGGAAAATATAAAAGAACAAAATCTAAATTTGAATATGGAACCATGTCTTATCAACACAAAGGTAAGAAGTTAAAATTCTCTAATGATGAAAGTAATTCCTCATTTGAAGCTAAAGTTAAAAAACATAAAAGAAACATAAGTATTCCAGCAACATCAGTGATAGTGACTGCAGTCCTAAAAAGAGGAAGTGTAAGCCATATGAAGAGATCTCAGGGGAGTTTAAAAAGATAAAACCCCCAATGTTTAACGGCAAGATAGAAAAGGGAGAAGAAGCAGAAGCATGGCTATCGGGTTTGAAGAAATACTTTCAAATTTATAATTATTCAAATAAGCTGAAAGCTAAGATGGCCATTTATAATCTAACTGGGAAAGCAGATATATGGTGGCAAGATATAAAAAGAGTAAAAAGCATTAAAGAAAAGATTGTAACTTGGAGTACTTTCAAGAGATACTTTAAGAAGAAGTTTATGTCTGAACAGTACTATGCATAAAAAGCTAAAGAGTTCTATGATTTAAAACTAGGCTCTATGAACATGACAGAACTGAGGAGTAAATTCTTAAGTCTATTAAGATATGTACCTTACATTGTTGACGAGAAGCCTAAAATACAAATATTTCTGAGTTTCTTCCCTTTTAATATCAAAGACGGAATTGAGTATGACAACCCCAAGACTCTTGAGGAAGCTATGAGAAAGGAAAATTTTTGTTATGAAAAAAAAAAAAAAAAAAAAAAAAAAAAAAGAAGAAAGTGTGCCTAACTGGAAAGTTAATAGACCAAGTCATTTCGAAAAAAGAAGGAAAAATTTTAAATTTAACAGGAATGTTGGAAATAACTAGCGAAATTTCCCTAGCAAAAATTTTCAAGGAAATAATTTTAGAAGTAATACATTACATAATTTTTCAGCTGCAAGAAATAGAGACATGCCTAATAATTATGGTAAAAATAATGAACAAAAAGAACCTTTAAAATGATTTGAATGTCAAGGACCACATTATCCAACAAATAATCCTAACAAAAAAACAACATCAGCAACATCCATATAGTGCAGGAAGAGGCAACAGTTGGTGACTTAGCGAGGGAAATGCCCAGGATCAATGCATCCTTGGAGAATCAACAGGTTGATCATCAAACCTCAATGGTCGAAATAGAAGGTATTCCAAAAGACACACCTATCTCAATTTTAATTGATCCAAGAGCTAGTTTAAGTTATGTATCACCTGGTAGAGTAGAAAGCTGTAAATTGCAAGTGGAAAAGTTTGAAAAATATTGGCTAGTTCAATTAGCTACAGGAACCAAGAGGAAGGTGGTTAATTTGTTAAAGATTGCGAATTGCTTATGAATCAATGTAAGACCCAAGTAAAAATGAATGTATTATCATTAGAATCTTATGATGTTTTAATCGGTATGGATTGGATGGAAAACCATAGGGTAGTTTTGAATTGTTTTGAAAAGACATTTACATGCTTAAATGATAAAGGAGAAACTATTGTAGTAAAAGGAGTGCCTAGAAAACTTTTTGTGAGACATATTTCTGCATTACAAATAAAAAAGGCTATACATAAAGGATGTAAAGTATTTATTGTAAATCTAATAAATGATGAACACACTACTAAAAAAGATAAATTAAAACTTGAAGATATACCAATCCTAAGAGACTTTTCAGATGTATTCCTAGAAGAAATTCCAGGATTACCTTCGAAAAGGGAATTGGATTTCACCATTGAGTTAGTACCTGGAGCGGTACCAAACTCCAAAGCTCCTTACCGCATGAATCTCCTAGAGATTAACGAATTTAAATCAAAGTTAAAAGAATTAATATATAAAAATTATATGAGACCAAGTGTGTCTCCTTGGGGACCACCTGTCCTTTTCGTTAAAAAGAATGACGGTACCTTACGCTTATGTATAGATTACCGTTAGTTAAATAAAATGACAATTAAAAACAGATATCTGTTGTCCCACATAGATGATCTGTTTGATCAAGTACACGGAGCGACGATATTTTCAAAAATAGATCTCAAATCTGGATATCATCAAGTGAGAATTAAAGATGGAGATATTTTTAAAACTTCTTTTAGAGCCTGTTACGGGCATTATGAATTTGTGGTCACGGCTTTTGGGCTAACGAATGCTTCAACAATTTTCATCTGTTTAAGGAAGAATGTCTTAGATAAGTATTTGGATAAATTCGTAATTGTTTTCATTGACGAAATTTTAATCTATTCAAATACTAAGGAAGAACATGATGAACACTTACGAATAATTTTACAAGTCTTAAGGGAACATCAACTGTACGCTAAATTTAGCAAGTGTAAATTCTTTAAGGATAAAATACAGTATCTAGGTTATGTGATAATCTAAGATGGAATATTAGTTGACCCGGATAAAATAAGAGCAATTAATGAATGGCATGTCCCTAAGGATGTAACATATATGTGATCTTTCATGGGAATCACAGGTTACTACCGAAAATTTATAGAATGATTCTCAAGAATTGCAAATCCTATAACATCTTTACAAAGAAAGGGAAAGAAATTTGTTTGGGATCAAAAGTGTGAAGAATGTTTAAAAAAATTAAAAGAACTACTAACTGTTGTACCTATTCTTAAAATTGCAGATCCAAACAAGGACTTTGTTGTATGCACTGATGCATGCAATGATGGCCTTGGCGAAGCCTTAACATAAGAAGGTCATTTATAGCTTATGAGTCAAGAAAGCTAAAAATTCATGGAAATAATTACGCTACCTATGATTTAGATTTGGCTGCCATGATGCAGGATTTGAAGATGTGGCACCATCATCTAATCGGTAGAAATTTTTTATTAATGACTAATAACAAGTGTCTAAAATATTTGCTTGATCAACAAAATCTGAACGCAAGGCAAGCTAGGTGCTTAGCTTTCCTTAGAGAATATTATTTCGAGATCAAACATATAAAGAGTAAAGAAAATAAGGTGGTTGATTCCTTAAGAAGAAATGCAAAACTAAATTTTATGGCAGAAGTTAGTACTTATAAAACAGATTTAGAAAATCAGTTTGAAGAAGGGATAGAACTGGATAAGAATTATCTAAAATTACAAGAAAAAAGTTGCAGAAAATAATTCTGAAAATATAAAAACATATCTCAGATTGAATGAAAAGGGTTTGATGCTATATAAAAACAGACTGTATGTACCAAATATACCAGAAATTAAATTGTTGATTTTAAATGAATACATAAAAGTCCTTATCTAGGACATCCTGGTTACCAAAAGATGATAGCAATGTTAAGAAAAGATTACTTTTGGAGAAATATGAAGAATGAGGTGGCTGAATACATAGTTAAGTGTATTGAATGTCAGCAAGTTAAAGTTGAGCATCAACACCCTGCTAGCTTATTACATCCATTACCAATTCCATATTGGAAGTGGGAAATTATCATCATTGATTTTATAACTAGATTGCCTAAAAATCAAAAGCAAAATTATTCAATAATGGTAGTAGTAGATAAGCTTACAAAGGCAGTTCATTTTATACCCGTCAAAACTTCTTTCAAGGCTACTAATATTGTTGATGTGTTTATGAAGCAAGTTTTTCATTTGCATGGAATTCTTAAAGTAATAATTTATGATTGAGATTCTAAATTTACTGGTAATTTCTGGAAATCATTGTTTACAGGTTTGGATACTAAATTAAATTTCAGCACATCTTTTCATCCACAAACATATAGACAAACTGAAAGAGTAAATCAAGTTCTAGAGATATGTTAAGAATGTATGTTAAAGATCATCCAAACAAGTGGGAAGAATATCTGCACTAAGTTTAATTTGCTTATAACAATCACTATCAAGCTTCAGCTAAACTTAGTCCTTTTGAAATTCTGTATGGTAGAAAGTGTAATACTCCCATCTCATGGAGTAATTTGGTTGATAGAATGATGTTAGGTCCTGAATTGTTGAAAGAGATGGAACTAACAATAAAGCAGGTGTAAAGCAATCTGAAAATTGTACAAGAAAGACAGAAGAGTCATGCAGATCTAAAAAGAACTCAGAAAGAATTCAATGTAGGTTAGCATGTTTTTGTCAATGTAAAACCAATAAAAAACTCATTTAATCTAGGGAGTTGTGCTTAATTAGCACCCACGTATTGTGGACCATTTGAAATATTATCAAGAGTTGGACCAGTGGCTTATCAGTTGGCTTTGCCACCAAATATTAAAATACTTAATGTATTTCATATTCCTATTTTGAAAAAGTATGTACATGATGCTACTCATGTGATCGACTGGAATGGTATACAGGTGGAACGAGAATGATATTTTCATGTGGAACCGGATTGTATCCTCGATGGGAGAGAAATTGTACTATGGAATTGCACCATTGGACAGGTAAAGGTGCAATGGAAGCACCTTAGTCCAGATGAAAAAACCTGGAAATTAGAGAGTCATATGCAGGTAGCATATCCAATTATGTTCTAGGAAGACTTAAATGATACTTAAAAGCAACATCGAGGACGATGTTGAACATAAGAGGGGGTGTTTGTAACCTACCTAGAACTTGAAATATTTTATGTTTGTGGAAAAACATTACTTTAAATTTTATTGTAAAGTTTTATATTATTGACCAAGGATGGTCAAGGATGACTGTAATTGAATAATATTATTATTTAATAAATTAAAATAGGAGACACTCATCCAAAGAGGACTGTTGAAGAGAGTTCACTGACCCAATAGGAGGAGTGAAATTGGTGTAGAAGGAAATTGACAAGTGGTAGCATCTGCACTCACTAACTAGCTGTTGCAGGAGGCAACTTCCCTAAAAATGTGGTCATGTTCCTCAAGGATGGTGGAATTGAGCATGTGTCTATTTAAATGATTTAACTTACCCAAAGACCTGGGCAGATCTATGTAGCCATCGAATTGTGTAGGGGACTCATAAATTTTCCTTGTGTTTGCTGGAAACTACTATGCTAAGCACACAAGAGATTCGATGAGGGGAATGTGTCATGTCCCAAATTTGGAATTGGGTCACAATGGCCTAATCACATTGGCCATATTCATTAGAGTTTGTAAAATTGATGTTAAAGGTCAAATAATAAATGATGTTTGAAAATTAGAGTGGCATAAATATTTAATAAAAGAGCTAAATAAATATATAAAAGTGAAAATCAAAGTGGCATTTGATCATGAAGACACATGGATGAAGTGGGACCCACATATGGCTAGATTTCCCCATTACACTTGGCATCATTCTCTCACCAATTCGAATTCAAGGTGAATGGTAACATACTTGGGGGACTCCAAAAGGTATTATTCACGGCATGACTCATCAAAGGTCAAAATATAGAGGAAGAGTAACTCCCATGGAAGAGGAATAGGCAATTTGGAGCTAGTGAGACACTTGGGCTAGATTCCCTAGCTCTATGACAACAATGATGAAGATGATATGACACCTATGACACACATCAGACCTGAAGACTGACATATGACATATAATACATGTTAGGGATAAAAATAGAGTCCAAGAGGGCGCTCAAGGGTGTTAGGGAAGCTAAGATGCTTCCACATGTGATTTGGTGGAAGTGGGAGACTAGGAATTGTTGTACAAGTGGCGTTCTTTGGAATCTCTTCCCAACTTGAGTTGGTATGAGTCTCTTGGAAGGAATTAGACCCATGGAGGACATCAGAAATTTATAAATATCAATAGAAAAGAATGAAACCATCTTTTGATCATTTGTATAATTTGCAATTGCATTTGTGAAGAGGAAGAGCTAGTCGATGACTAGTTGCTTGCCTTAGCCAATTTCGAGGGTGAAATATTCCCATCCAAGTTGGCAATTGGAAAGGCCATTTAGACCTTTCATTTGGAGCTTTAATGGAGTCTTTATTTGTAGGTGTAACCTACAGGGCAGCTCATGGATTCTTCTATTGCAGCTCACTCCTTCAACCATTTTCAGTTTTGATGGCATATTCTTGATCCTTGAGGGAGGGCATTTTTGGTGAGCTATTGTACTCTTTCGGGGAGCTTATAATGGCCCATTTATTTTTTAATATGAATTAAATACTCTGGTTTTCATCTCCATAAATTTTCAGGTCGAAATTCCAAGTATAAATGTATAAATCTCAATTTTAATGAAAGAATAGTGCCATTTCCCCACTACCTTGTTGTGAATCAATGTAATGCTGATGATTTCGAATGAATGGATGATTCTATTATGAATTTGTGATAAATGTACTTCCATGGATGTATTTTACAAGTTTCATTTACTGTACTTGAGCATTTGAAATATTTTTACTCAGTTTAATTGCATTGGAAGAAGAAATAGTGTCATTTCCTCAAGGGTCGAATTGGTGATTTTTGTAGTTGAATGGGAGAGGGTTGGAACAGATGTAAAAATCAATTAATGGTGCACATGAGACCTTAATAACATCCTTAATACATTCCCTACCTCTTTTCAAAAATTTGAGTGGGTTTGGAGGCATTTGGGAAGCCATTTTCAGTATTTACCCCAGGGGGATTTGAACCCCAAATTACTAGTAAAATTGCATACTTGGTACAAAATATTAAGAGAGTTTGCAGAGGTATTTTGGTGGCCATATATCATCCCTGAACATCATATTCAATTTCTAATATCATTCATACACCTTCCTTGAATATTTGAAGGAATTTGGAGTCAATTTGAGACCTAGAGACCAATACTAGTCAAAGGGAAATTACTAGTAAAGTTCCCTACATTGGTGAGAATTGAAAGAGGATTTGCAGAAGTATTTTAAAGGTCCAAAAGCATCCCTGAAATACATATTTATGTTCTAAAATCATCCATATACATTCTTAGAATATTTGGGAGCAATTGGAGCAATTTGGGGACCTATAGCTCAAAACTAGTCAAAGGTCAAACTAGGGAAAAAAGTGAAAAATTTTAATTTTAATAAAATTCCTAATAAGGGACATTACAGTGGTATCAGAGTATGGTCTTGGAACCTAATGTGGTAGAACATTAATGAAGAACAAGATTCAAAGAAATAAGCCACCACCCTTAGAAACTGAAACTGGATGTACTTTGGTGAAAGGGAAGAAATAGGAGAAGAAGTGCATTCATTGGTTACCATGAGTAAGGACGAGAAAGGAACCTTAGAGGAGAATGAGGAGTTTAGAAAATTACTGAAACCTTCCTTTGAAGACAAGTGGAGGCAATACTTTCAAGAGTTCAAATTGTTTCTTAGTGAACTTGGAAGCAACTTGGAAAAAATAATGAGCAATGGTTCTCTTTTAAAGGAAAAGGATGAAACAAGTTATGCCGCAAAAGAGGAACCTAAGGTAATTGTGGAACATGAGGTACATGTTGATATGCAGGTTCTTGAAGATTCTACACTAAAACAAGAAGAAGGACAAGCACTTGTCATTGTTCAAAGGGATTATGAGTTGCCTCATGGAGAGAGATGCAAAGCCTTGGAAGAGTTACATGATCTCACAAAAGTTGGACCAGCCAATTATGTACAAGATGAATTAAATATTTCAATGGGTAATAGTTGTAAAGAATTGAAGTTGGTTCATAATTCGTCACCCCACACTTCTTTTCTAGCCACATCACTTTGGGATGAAAATTGGGTGAAAGGTTTTTTTTTAGTGGTGCCACATGAGGGGTATGAAACTCCTACCTCTCCTTTTGATGATGACATGAATAGAGCACCTCATTATTTAGAATTGCAGCAGCATATTTCTTTACCTTATGATGATACATATCCTCATGGATGTATGGATGAGACTTCTTTGAGTCCTTTGAAGTCTCCTTGTTTTTCCTGCTCATTATTTGCTTCAAATTTTAGTGGAGATTCTTCATTCACTTCTTCGATGAAAGAATGCATGGCTGAATATTTTTATCATATCACGTGCTTTTGGAGCAACACTATCGGACATGGGATCCTCACCTATGTCATTGCAACAGATTTGATTGGCCACTTGAAGATTGTATGCACCTAGCAAATGGTGGTCTACTTACTTGGAGGTATAAACACTTTCATGATTATTTGATGAAGCATCTTCTTGATGTACATTTTCATTATGTTGTTATGTACTTTGATGATATATATTTTGTATTCATGATGTTTGTAAGAATGCATACAAGAAAATAGGATCCAGGAATCCTCTTATCTAATGGTATGGGTTGGATAGCACTTTTAATTCTTGGGGTTCAATACAAGCTATGGGACCCCGGAATAATTTTTGTCTCATTGGTTTGAATTTTTTTTGGGGAAAAAAGCAGTATGGGAGATGGATTTCCCACTTAATAAAGTGAATTTTATTAGAGTAGTGCAACAGCAAGCATGGTGGTTCCTCTCTAAAAACTTCATGGAAACTCAAAGACTCAAGGTTGGGCAATTCAATGGCAACTTCAAAGAATTATATAAGAAGCAGGTTCTTCAACACCCATGTTTGAAATTGCTTGAGGACAAGCAATATTGGTAAGGGAGGATTTGTCATGTCCCAAATTTGGAATTGGATCACAATGGCCTAATTACATTGGACATATTCATTAGAGTTTGTAAAATTGAAGTTCAAGGTCAAATAATTGCCAAGGAGGAAAATTACTAGTTTCCTAGGTTTGGGGTGGAAGCTTTGGGATTTGGAATAATAAGGATAATAAATGATGTTTGAACATTAGAGTGGCATAAATATTTAATAAAGGAGCTAAATAAATATATACAAGTGAAAATCAAAGTGGCATTTCATCATGAAGACACATGGAGGAAGTGGGACCCGAATATGGCTAGATTTCCCCACTACACTTGGCATCATTCTCTCACCAATTCGAATTCAAGGTGAATGGTAACATAATTGGGGGAGTCCAAAAGGTATTATTCATGGCATTACTCATCCAAGGTCGAAATATAGAGGAAGAGTAACTCCCATGGAAGAGGACTAGGCAATTTGGAGCTAGTGAGACACTTGGGCTAGATTCCCTAGCTCTATGACAACAATGATGAAGATGCCATGACACCTATGACACAAATCAGACATGAAGGATAAAATATGACATATATGATATGTCGGGTCTATAAATAGTCTCCAAGAGAGCGCTCATGAGTGTTAGGGCAGCTAAGATGCTTCCACATGTGATTTGGTGGAAGTGGGAGACTAGGAATTTGTGTACAAGTGGTGTTCTTTGGAATCTCTTCCCAACTTGAGTTGGCATGAGTCTCTTGGAAGGAATTAGACCCATGGAGGACATTAGAACTTTATAAATGTCAATAACAAAGAATGAATCCAGCTTTTGATCATTTGTAAAATTTGCAATTGCATTTGTGAAGAGGGAGAGCTAGTGGATGACTAGTTGCATGCCTTAGCCAATTTCGAGGGTGAAATATTCCCATCCAAGTTGGAAATTGGAAAGGCCATTCAGACCTTTCATTTGGAGATTTAATGAAGTCTTTATTTGTAGGTGTAATATACAGGGCAGCTCATGGTTTCTTCTATTGCATCCCACTCCTTCAACCATTTCCAGTTTTGATGGCATATTCTTGATCCTTGAGGGAGGGCATTTTTGGTGAGCTATTGTACTCTTTGGGGGAGATTATAATGCCCCATCTATTTTGTAATATGAATTAAATACTCTTTTATTCATCTCCATAAAGTTTTAGGTCGAAATTCCAAGTATAAATGTATAAATCTCAATTTTAATGAAAGAACAATGCCATTTCCCCACTACCTTGTTGTGAATCAATGTAATGTTGATGATTTCAAATGAATGGATGATTCTATGATGAATTTTTGATCAATGGATTTCCATGGATGTATTTTACAAGTTTCATGTATTGTACTTGAGCATTTGAAGTATTTTTACTCAGTTTAATTGCATTGAGAGAAGAAATAGTACCATTTCCCCAAGGGTCGAATTGGTGATTTTTTCAGTTGAATGGGAGAGGGTTGGAACAGATGTAAAAATCAATTAATGGTGCACATGATACCTTAATAAAATCCTTAATACATTCCCTACCTATTTTTATAAATTTGAGTGGGTTTGGAGGCATTTGGGAAACCATTTTCAGTACTTACCCCAGGGGGATTTGAACCCCAAATTACTAGTAAAATTGCATACTTGGTCCAGAATCTTAAGAGAGTTTGCAGAGGTATTTTGGTGGCCATATATCATCCCTGAACATCATATTCAAGTCCTTATATCATTCATACACCTTCCTTGAATATTTGAAGGAATTTGGAGTCAATTCGAGACCTAGAGACCAATACTAGTCAAAGGGAAATTACTAGTAAAGTTCCCTACATTGGCCAGAATTGAAAGAGGATTTGCAGAAGTATTTTAAAGGTCCAAAAGCATCCCTGAAGTACATATTTATGTTCTAACATCATCGATATACATTCTTAGAATATTTGGGAGCAATTGGAGCAATTTGGGGACCTAGAGCTCAAAACTAGTCAAAGGTCAAACTAGGGAAAAAAGTGAAAAATTGGCATTTTAATAAAATTCCTAACAAGGGACATTACAGAATGTTATCTAATGAGTTGCAGTGTAAGGTCGTTTTCTCCTGCTGAGTGGCAGAGAGTGTTTGTATGCAAGTTGTTAACACTAAAAAAGTGCTCACTACCTCATCTACCCCATTACATGACTCATTTGTCCATATTTCCTACCATGTTTATCTTAAGAACCCTAAAATCCCATTAAAAAGCCTCGAAAAGGCCACAAAATCATCAAAAAAGCCTCCAAAAGGCTAAAAAAACCCCCTTTTCCCTCAAAATTATCCAAAATTCCTCCAAAATAGCAAAAACCCTCTAAAAATGGTATAAAAAATATTAAAAAAAGGACGAAAAACCCCTATATAGTTGACCTAAACCATATGGTTCCCAAAACCATGGGCCAGCACTCCACCACCAAAAACCTATAAATAGGTGATGGAGACCCCTCATTTCATATCCACAGTCAAATACACCCTTACTCTGCCAAAATTACTCTCGAAACCCTAGCTCACCCTTGAGCTACTTTCACCATTGAGTGCCCCTTTCGGCCCATTTCCACCATTTGGAGAAAGAGAAGGAGCAAAGTTGGAGTTTGGAGAAATCCTCTTGGACCATTGTAAGAACTTCACCAACCTCTACACTTGAGGTAAAATTTTAATACAAAAAGAAATATCTTCACCATATTTCATGCTTTTGTTATGTTTATTAATGCTCATGTTAGTTTAGAATCTGTATTGCTTTAGTACTTTTATTTATTGTTTATTGAACTGCTACTAAGGAGTCCATTCTCCTTTGTAGGTGCTCATTTGCACAAGCTAGGGTGAAAACCCTATCTACAGTTTTAGCGACTCCCCTTGTGTTCCTTTGAATTTTTGGTTATAGTTTTTAAAGTTTCAAAGGTTTTTAATTTTCTGCAATATTTTTCTGTTCGGTTGTCCCTTTCGGCTGCCGTCAACCACATCTTTTACCCCCTACAGTTGCGTTCCGACTGTGTCTTTTAGGCATTTACCTGCGATCCGACCACGGCTCTCAGACTGTTTCTGGTGACCTGTCGGTCATTTTCAGTCTGTTACCTGCGATCCGACCGTGGCTATTAGCTTGTTCATGGCGATCTGACTGCCACTGTTAACCGTTTTCACGCGTCCCGACTGCGGCTTTCAGCCATTTTCCTGCAACCCACATGTGCTTGCCGGACTTTTTCCCGCGTCCCGAGTACGACTTTTATTCATTTTCCTACAACCCACCTGTGCCTGTCGGCCTTTTTCCCGCGTCTCGACTATGACTTTCAGCCATTTTCCTGCAACCCGACTACGTCTGTGGGCCTTTTCCCTCCTGTCCCGACTGCGGCTTGCAACCATTTTTCTGCAACCCGACTGCGTCTTTCGGCCTTTTTTCCCGCGTCCCACCTGCAACTTTCAGCCTTTTCCTGTAACCCGCCTGCGGCTTTCGACTTGTTTTCTGCAGTCCCACTGCATTGTTCGGCCAAAAACCCGCAACCTATCCATGACTGTTGGTCTGTTTCCCACAATCTGACCGCCGATATTTGCCATAGACCCGCGGTCAGCTTTCTGCACTTTTTTCCCTATTTTGAACCCAACACTTTGCTGCACTATTTTATGCACCTGCACAGCCATCTGTCCTACCTACAACCATACTTTCCTACATCCTTTTCTGCAGTTTTATTTCTGTTCCATTTACAGAATCATTTTTTTTTTTAAATTTCAGCATTTTACTTGAAAAAGAGAAAATTTTGCATTTCAAAGTTTACATTCTGTCTTGTTATTTTTGGTTAGAAAGTTGCTCCCCTTGTGGCACTTTTACTTGGGTTCATCATCTCACATGCACACACTCTATCACCTAATTCAAGTGAGCCTTAAAAAACTACTTAACACAACCAACATTCTAACCCCACTTGGGGAACACATAAGAATTGTTTTAGTTAGGTAGGATCGGGGGGATAGGCATCCAAATAACACCCCTCGGTTGCTTACACTTGAGACATAGCTGTTGTCCATTAGGGAACCAAAATCCCCTAGTATTTTTTGGCACGGTTACAACCATTTTATTAAAGTACCTCTCCCCTAGGAGGTTTGAAGTCGCCAGAATGGTTCCGGAGGCCTGAGTGGAATGCAATCCATTCAGTAACCGAAGGCTACCTTTCGCAGTTCTTGGGGTATCTCTGTATGGGAATACTGCGGTGATAGAACCAAATGGCATATTTACCTTTTCTGGATGTGTCATGAACGGGGTATCTTAGTTTCCTTTCTTCTAGGATTGACTACCCAGTGTCCCTCCCGGTAGGGGGATATCTTTAGCCACTTTGCTCTCCTATCCATATTGTCTGACTTGAATTTCGTCACCTTGTAGAGGATATGTCTAGTTGAGTCAGAGTACTATTTAGTTAGGTGTTTGCATGCTCCCTTACCTCCTTTTGGTCTAGTGAGTCCACTATTTTTATTTTTTAGGAAACCTGCTGCTTGTTGGTATTCTGACCATTTCTGTTGATACTCCACTTATTGTAGCACAGCTGTTACAGTAAGTGTTTTGAGTTGGTTGTTGGCCTGAGTGCCATATTTTTTGAGCTCTCCTTCTGTACACTCGGTTGAATTAGGGTTTTTGAGCTATTTTTCACTCGACACAACCCCCTAGATATTTGACACCATCTATCACCATTGAGTCCCCGAGACATTCTCGGCGCCTCCGGTGCGAGCCCCCACAACACGGTTAACTTGACACCACCCGTCATAGACATCGATCTTCATCACTTGATACCACTCATCATAGATCTCGAGCTTTGTCACTTGACTCCACTCGTCAATGGCATAGAACTCCGTCACCCGATCTAGACGCCCCCTATTTTACCTCTGATTCTGAGCCAAAGTCGGAGAACCCCATTTACACTGCACCAACCATCCCCATGGCTGGTGTGACTTCCACCCCTTTCTTTGTAGGGACCATTGGTGGAGCATCCACCACCACACCACTACCACACCTGCTTTGGGTATGCCCTCGATGGGGTCCACATTTACCATTCCGATCACTGCACCCATTCCAGTAGCTGGAATACCTATTCCCACTCCATCAGTGACTCACACTACCCTTGGCAGTGCAGGACTATCCCATACCACATTCGTCCCTACACTTGGGGGCAACCTCCCAAACCCTGCCCCTACACTTGGGGGCATTGGCCCCAACATGGTCCAACCCACTAGTATGTCACATCCTTTTAATAGTTTTCCATTCATGGCTAGCCTCAACCTTCGTGACCTAGCTAGACTGACTAATGATCCTATCAGATATGACCCTGCGTGGCCTCACATGCCCACCAAGCTCCCCTCTGACATCCCTAAGTTTGAGGGAAAGGCAGGTGAGGACCCCCAGAACCATATTGTGTCCTTCCATCTATGGTGTTCCTCCAACTCCATAGTGGACGACTCTGTCTGCCTCCGTCTGTTACAATGCACCTTCACTGGCTCTACAGCTAAGTGGTACATCGAGTAACCTCATGGGACCCATGCCACCGTTACTTCCCTTGCCTCGACCTTCCTGCAGTTCTTCCAGTTACCTGTCCGCTATGACGTGGGAGTTGAGATCCTATTGTCTTGCAGACAGAACACGACTACCCACATCACTGACCACATTCATGAGCGGCGTTGACGCTGCAGCCTCTGCAAAATCAAGTTAGATGACCGTATCTTCTTAGATTGGTTTCTAAAATCCCTCCTTCTTGTCATTTCCAAGGTTGTGGCATCTGAACGACCCTAGTCCGAAGAAGAGGCCATCCTCAAAGCCTAGTAATTTGACCTCATTTATGCTCAGTCGAGTTATCTATATACCATCATACCTGACGCCCCTCGTGGTGATTCCTCCCAACATGATGTGTCAGTGGCATCCCATGCCGCAGACGGCATCATTGGTTGTGTTGCCTCACATCCCCAACCCTTTTCCATAGCACGTCCTATCCCTGGCCTCGACCTTTCATGGGCTACATCTCAATCCGAAGCAAGTAATTTGTATGATCCTATGACACATCACCACGATTCTCACGGACCCTCATGTCCACCTCAGTGCTTTGGACATGCATCCCCCGCTTATGCCCCCCGGTCGCACCTCAGCCATATTACCATCCACAGGATGCACCAGCTCACGTGTCTTCTCAAGTCCAACCTGCTTATTACCCGCCACAGGAAGCCCCTACGGCAAACCCACAGCCTGCTCCACAGACTTATCAGCAACCCCCACAAGGTTCAGCACCTGCGCAACCTCCACCTACTTATTATCCACCGCAGCCTGCTCCCGCACTTGCACAACCCCAGAACCCACCTGCTGCCCAAGGGTAGGTTTACGCCCAACAGAATCCGCAGCAGAACCAAAACAACTAGTGCCAACAGGGCCAGCAAAACCGTGGCAAAGGCCATAACCGTGGGAACAACCCTCCTCCCGACTAAGGTGGTCAACCTCCCAATCCCCCAGACAACAATAATGCGGCACCTGCCAACCAAAACCTGATCGGCCGCCTAAGCAGGCAGAAAATCCTAATTTGCGAACAAACCATCCTTGTTCTATTTGCGGGGTCTATGGCCACTACACACATGCTTGCCCACATTTGGAGCGAGCTTGGAAACTCTGGGCTAATGATGCCCATCGCCAAGGGCACGCGGATCCTCAGGCACAACCCATAACCCCACCCCCTCAGCAGCAACCCTTGGTGCTGCAAAACCCCTTACCAACCCAAGGCGTAGTGAACACTCAACCATTGGCTACCCCTCAAGGAAATGCACCACCACAACAACAGATCACTTATGCCGCTCTTGATCAACCCAGGTTCGACTCAGGTACTCACCACTTGTTGATGATGTCATCCACTAATGTCAACCTCCAAACCCGTCGGAACCAATATGGCTCCACCCCCAAAGCCCCTCCCAATGACAAAAACACTAACACTTATCCCACTGATTAGACGCTACGTATACCTCCGGCTCCACTCGATGGCGTCTCCAAAGCACCTCATTTCCCACTTCATCATATCAACAATAACCCCAAAGCTTGTGCTGCATCAAACTACAACATTGTAGATGACCGAACCCAATCTCCCGCAGCCATGTCCATGTTAGAAGTCTTAAAAAAGTGTCCTTCACAGCGCAAGACTTTGCTCTGTGCCATTGGTGCTATTGACCCCAACGATTCACAATTGATGGCCTTCGATTTGGACCAGTCCAAACCACGCCTGCCTTCCACTTTAGCGTTCCAAGTTTCTATTTTCGTTCGAAATCTTGTCATCCATCAGTGCATTATGGATGAAGGTGCCTCTACATGCATTATGTCCACATTCATTTGGTAGAAGTTGGGATCCCCTACTCTCCGGCAGTCCACCACTTCGTTGCGAGCCTATGACGACCGTTCAGCTCAACTCCAAGGTCTCCTAGCTAATGTCCCCATCTAGTTGGCTGGAAAACCCGTGCTCATTGACATAGAGGTCGTCAGTGCCCAACTTGATTATAACCTCTTACTTGGCCACAGCTACACGTATGCCATGCGGGCGGTTGCCTCATCCATTTTTCGTACCATGATGTTCCCCCATGATGGACACATGGTCAAGGTCGACCAACTCACTTATTACGATCACAATGCCCCCGCTACACCCGAAAACATTCTCCCCATGGTTGAACAACCTGTTTGTGGTGCAACTACCTCATTTGTTTCCTCTGTGGGACCCAGACTTTACTCAGACATGCCGATGACTTCCACATTCCAATCCATTCGTCCCCCGTCACCCGCGACTAAAGTATCTGACGTATGTACCCTTTCCCATAATACACAAACACCTAACAATCAATCGCCCTTGTTACCCAAACCGCCATTAGTACCTAGTCAAATTGGTGTTACACCCACCCACACCATCCCCTTCCTATTCCCTCCCTCGGGATTAGTAAGTGCCCCGGTTATGGCTACTCTTAGCCTCCCCGGGTTAACCTTAGGATTACTCGCATGGTATATTTCACCTCCCATTCCCTCGCCGACACCAAATGTTGTCCTTCAACCGGTGCAACCCATTGTCACTACTAGTCAACCACCTCCCAGTGTCACTACCCCTTCGTCATCTACGAATCCCCCTCCTCTTATCAATCCCACTGGGGGCATAGGCCCACAACCATACACTGTCATACCCCCACCTAAGGCAGTTAAACCACCTCCTGTGTTTCGTGCTCCCCCCAAATGCTCGTTGTGTGATGAGTTAGGCCATCTGACTCATCAATGTCCACAATTACCTACATTACAGGAACACATGCAAATGCTTAATGATGACCCCAACATTCCAGTTGTTGAACTCGATCCAACCCCTAAGCCTTGTGATAAATCACTGCGTACCAACCACCCTTGTGCCATATGCGGTATTTACAGCCATTACTCCCATCACTGTCCTGATCTCCCAGATTACAGAGCAACTCTCTATGAGACGAATATTTTGGACCTTGAGACGGCACCCCCCACCATTGAGGAGATCCACCCCCCGGTATCATCCCCATCCGGAGAGATTAACACCATTTATATGATCTCTTCGACTACCACTCCCTCATCAACTGATTTGACAACTCAAACTTTCCGCAATAATGAGGAGATTCTAGAGGCTCTCACTGCCCCAGATTATCCCTAGGATGGCATGCATCATCATTCATATTTCCTCCCAGAAGAATCCTCCTCTACCACAGCTACCCAATTCGCGGTTGAGTTGAAAGATTTCCTTCCCACTAAAGTCGACTGGTTTAAGGATCCTATTCCTGCTCCTGATTCCTTTGAGGAAGGTAACATGGCCAACATATCACCTGTCATCCACATAGATATCTCTGACCCACCGGGTGCTCTTGAAATCATTACCTTAGGAGCCTCCTGCAGTGAGCACGAGATTGGAGAGTACAAAAAACTTTTCCAAGAGTTCTGTGATGTTTTCACCTGGTCCTATACTGAAATGCCTGGTCTCGACCCCACTATTATAGAGCACCACATTAACACATGGCCAAATGTACCCCCCGTTCGCCAGAAACAGTGCCCCATTCATCCTTTAAAGCTCCCCGCTGTTAAAGCAGAGGTTGAGAAACTTCGCAAAGCAGGATTCATTTATCCTATCGCATATACCACCTGGGTTTCAAATCCAGTCCTTGTTAACAAGAAACAAGGCCCCATTAGAGTATGTACTTACTCCCGTGATTTAAACCGCGCTTGTCCCAAAGAAAACTTCCCTATGCCATTCATTGACCAACTCATTGATGCGTGTGCGCGACATGAAATCCTATCTTTCATGGACGGTTTTTTCGGATAGAACCAGATTCAGATCCGCAAGGATGATCAGTACAAGACTGCCTTTACCACCCCATGGGGCACCTTTTCCTATCGTGTCATGCCTTTCAGCCCCAAAAATGCTGGTGCCACCTTCCAGTGGGCCATGACCTATTGTTTTCACGACTTGGTCCACATCCTACTAGTCTATCTTGATGACCTTATAGCTCGTTCCCGGAAACAATCAGACAACCTTAACGACCTCTGGCAAGTTTTCCTGCGTTATCGCAAATAAAAAATCCGCTTGAACCCACACAAGTGTGTCTTTTGCGTTTCGGCAGGCCGGTTGTTGGGTTTCATTGTTTCCCAGAAAGGAATTACTGTTGATCCCCTAAAAGTCCAAGCCATCTTAGACCTTCCCTCTCCTCGCACGCTTTGGCAGCTCCAAAGTCTGCAGGGGTGATCCAATTTCCTTCATCGCTTCGTTCCTAATTACGCCACTACGATTCATGGTTTTGTATGCCTACTTCGTACCCATATACCCTTTGTTTGGGATGAGAAGCAGAAGCTACATTCGAAGCCCTCAATAAAGCTCTCAAACAAGCCCCTTTGATCTCCCCTCCAGATTTCTCTCAGGACTTCATCCTTTACGTCTCGGCATCCGAACATGCCGTCTCTAGAGTCTTGGTTCAAGAAGACGCCTCTCACCAAGAGCTTGTCATTTATTACATCAGCCAAACCTTGTCTGGACCACCCCTACATTACCCATACAAGGAGAGACTAGCCCTAGCTGTGGTCTTTTCCATCCAAAAATTGCGACACTACATTTTTCTCAGTCATACCACAATTGTCGTCGACTCCAACCCTATGGTCTATCTCCTAAACCGGGGGTTCCTGCAAGGTCGTGTTGCTAAATGGGTCATTATCCTCTAGGAATATGACCTCACTTTCCGCATCCCTAAGAGCACTAAAGCCCTCGCGCTTGCCCAGCTCATCACCGATCTCCCCTCCCTTCTACTGTCCCCACAAATCTCCAATGAGTTACCCGATAATCCCTTGTTCATCATCTCGTCTGATGACCCATGGTACGACGATATTTTGTTATACTTGCACACGCAGAAGTTCAGTCCCAACATCAATCATGATGGACACCATCGTATCCATCACCAGGCCTCTCGATATCTCCTCTTAGGTGATGTCCTTTACCGGCGAGGGGTTGAGACCATTCTCCGTCATTGCCTTACACACGAGGAAGCCGAACACGTCCTCAATGACTGTCATAGCAGTTCCTGCGGCGGACATTTCTCTGGGATGGCCACCAGCCAAAAGGTCGTCCGCGCTGGATACTTCTGGCCCACTCTCTTTACTGACTGCATCACTGCGGTCAAACGTTGCCATAATTGCCAACTTTTTGCCCCCAAGGCCCGGACACCACCTGCTCCGTTACACCCAGTCGTCACCGTTGGTCCCTTTTGTAAGTGGGCCATTGACTTCATGGAATGTAAACCCTCATCTGCCAATGGCCATAAATACATCATTGTCGCCGTCGATTACTTCACCAAATGGGTTGAAGCCATGCCCACTTTCAATTGTACCGCTGACACCACTACCCGTTTATTTTTTAACCATGTTATCACTCAATTCGAGATTCCCAAACAGTTGGTCTCATACCATGGTTCACACTTCGAAGATTCCGTTTGGCACGAGTTATCCACCCTCCTCAAGTTCGAACATCAGTATTCCTCTACTTACTACCCCCAAGGGAATGGTTAAGTAGAGGCCATTAACAAAATTCTAAAAACCATCCTCCAACACATTGTTTACTGACATAAGTCCAATTGGCACCACATTTTGTTCCCTGCCTTATGGGATTACCGCACATCCACCAAGACCACCACTGGTTTTACCCCGTTTCATTTAGTTCACGGTGTAGAGTTTTTCCTCCCCATCAAGTGTCAGATACCTGCCTTACACATCGTCGTCGAGCTTCTCCCAGACACCTCTCCACTCGAGCAATGTCTGCTATCACTAGAACAAGCTGATGAAGACTGTTGTGCCACTCTCCAGACCATTGAAGCCGCCAATAACCGCTCCAAAGATGGTTACGACAAACATGTACACCCCCGAAGTTTCCATGAACGGGACCTCATCCTTGCCTATGACCAATCCCACGACAAAACTGGTAAAGGAAAGTTTGAGTCCATGTGGCAAGGCCCTTACATTGTGTAGACCTGCCTCGACAATGGGGCATACATTTTAACTGACTCAGAAGGTCACCCTGTGCACAACCCCCGTAACAGGTTGTATCTTAAATGTTTTTATTCCTAAATCAACCCAAGGCCCCACTGGTCCGTATTGTATAGTTTGCTCTCTTTTTGTTTTTCACCTTTTTAACCACAATCTTACATTCATCATTTTTGCATGACCATAGATGGACCATCTTCCACATTATTACATTGGCTTCGCCGATGGAGCAAGCCGCTGGTCTCCCAACCTGGCTTCTGGAACATGGGTCTTATATTCTCCTTCACATGAATTGATTCACCTTGATGGAATATGTATAGGCGCTGCTACCAATAACCAGGAGGAGTATGATGCTCTGATCGGTCTCCTGACTGCTGCCCTCCAGATGGGCATATGTCACCTTCATGTGTTCCTTGACTCCCAGTTACTTGTCTCCCAGCTCAACAACTGCTACCAGGTGCGTGATCCCTGCCTCTTTAGAAAATTTCTACGGACAAAACAACTCGGTCGACAATTTTAATCCATAACATTCACCCATGTTCCAAGAGCTCAAAATAGTGTCGCAGATCAAATGGCTAACAACATCCTAGATTGGCACATCAATCACACCATGTAAAACCTCCACCATGCATCATCATCGCATAACATCTCATCAAAAATATATAAAAACCCAAAAATATTGCAAGGGGCATCCACGTGCCTATCATCACATAAACATTTGCATCCACGTGCAATAAAAATAAAAACACACTCGTATACGGGGGCATCCATGTGCAATACATCACATAAAATACACAAGGGGCATCCATGTGCCCAACATCCTATACTACTTGCATCCACGTGCAGTACAAACATATAACAAACCATAAGCGCATCCACATGCATACACTAAATCATCATCGCAAAAAGGTGCATCCATGTGCATATATATATCAAAAAATGAATGTAAATATGCTACACATGACCTGAGTACCCCCGTACTCAGCTATACAAAAAATGTATATACATCCCTACGCCTCATAGAATACATGGCGTAGCTACAAAATCGGGGGGAGTTCCCTGCACTCCCTAATGAGAGTCATACACTACATCAGGTGCCTCTGAGTCCTCCCCTTGCTCCTCCTTCGGCAGCTCCTCATCCCCCATGGGCTCATGTTCTCGTCCCCTGTCCGCTAAGAGGGCCACCAAGATCGCGATTGATCGGAACTCTCGTGGCGCCCTCAGACAGTCCTGGATCACCTCCGGATCCACGTCCCACCACCCATCATCAATCACTCCCAACAACAACTGATCTAGCAGCATCCGTACGGACTCTAGAGTCCCCTCTGTGTCCTGCCAACGCACCTCCCCTCAGCCTTGTAAGGCTGGTGCCGCCACATGCCCCCTGCGCGCTACATGTCTAGGCGGTGGTCTCGGGCCAACATCTGTAAATCACCCATCAGTCAGTAACAGTATATAAAAAACAAAAAACTATCATACATAAAACTCGACATCCATAATATGCAAGTAAAATCAATACGTACCATCTGGTCCCCATGCCTGTCCTGGCGCCCGTACTGCCTCTGGATCCCCGGTGTAGTCCATATCTCTGTATGGAAAGTCATCTAGTGTCAGCGGCATCTGTAGCCACTGCACGTACAGCTCCTGTGTGAAGTATCTACCAACCTCACCACCACCCCGACGGTGCATCATCTCCCCCCACCGCACCATGCGCGTGCTCCCTCAGTCCTCCTGCCCTGACTGGCACCCGTGGCTGCAGTGTCGGTACCCGCTCCATGAAGAAAGCACATAGAACGGATCTGTAACAGAATCCCTTCCCAGATTCCTTCACCGATCTCAGTTGTCGCTACACACAAGTGAGAAACATCTGGCCCCACGCATAGTAGACACCATCTAGTACGCACTCCACTAGCTGCATCTGGGCCCCGGACACCCTCTCAAGTGACTTGGACCCCAATACATGAACCATGCATGCCGCAATAGCCTGTACTTTCGGCTCCTGTAGGTCCACCACCTAGAGTGCATTCCTTTGCACCCTAGCCTCTAGAACACAGTACCGCTCCAGCATATCCTCCATATCTACATCCGTGGATAATCTCGGCTGCGTATCCGCCACCCTACCTAGACAGGGAAACCCCATCAGGAAGTATACATATTCCAGGGTGAGGTCCACCCTCTCACCCTGCACCCTGAACGCCTGAATGTCCGACTCCTAGAAACTCACTAGCCGGTTCAGCAGCAGCGCTGCTGACCGCATCATCGATACCTGTGTGAACTTCAGAAATCTGCACAATCCCAGCGTCGATCGCACATGACGATCCTCCCGGATGACAGCCACTATCTCAACCAGGACCTCCTGTTCTCTCCAAAGCACTAGCGGCATCCTGTCAATCACACACGGCAAACTCATCAGACTCATGTCAAAAGCAAAAAATAACCTTCACCCCCCCGGGGAACCCTAACAGCTCGATCCCAATCATAGCTTTAGGGCCCCTTGCTGTGGTTTCCGACCATGGCTGTAAGATCTACAGTCGCGGTCCTGAACCGCTCCTGTAGGAGCCGAACTCACAGTTTTGAACAACATGTTCAGCCTCAGAACGCGCAGTACCAGACCACGTATTTCGACCCGAACCTCACGGTCCCCAGCCGCGTGATCTACCCTGGAACCCGCGCTCCCATCCCATAAACCCGCGGTCCACCCCAGGTGGACCGTACAAATACTCCCCTAGGAACCACTACCCCCCCCCCAACCCAAAGAAAATGCAGGTATGAGTTTGACGGAATACCTGTAACTCCCGAATCTGAAAACGGTCAGTCGGATCGTCTAGAAAGGAAACCTCAGCTCTGGTCCACTCTGATCACTAATCAAAGTCATCAAGTCCAAATTACACTTGTCATGTTGGACCCACTCACTATTTATAGTTCATTGACTTTTTCTTGCTTTGGCCATTCTGAACCCATACGGAGTCCATTTTTCGAACCGTTTCCACCACTGGAATCAGTGCGACGAAACCGTCATGATGGTCCACATGTTTTCTTTTTTTTTGCACATAAGTTTTTGAGCATTTTTTTGACACCACTCGTTGCCTCGATTTGCGTGCCACTTTGGATGCTCTCTGTTTTTGGTATATTTTATATAATCGGATTCATTTTTCCAAGCACGTGATGATGCTTGAGATCATTTCTCGCTCTCACCCCCATATTTTTCGTGTATTTTTCCAAAACGCCCCCCATCACCTCGGTTTGCGTGCCACATCGGCCGTTATCCATTTTTGACACTATTTATATCATCGAATTCATTTTTTCGAGCTCATGATGATGCTTGAGATCATTACTCACTCTCACTTGGTATAGTTTCAACATTGTGTCCCGACACCTTGTTGCCTCAGTTTGCGCGCCACATAGGCCGCCATCGGATTGTTCCACATTTTTACATGAGCCATTCACTCCTGTCATACTGCAATTATTCCGTTTTTTTTTCCACCATTCATTATCCCGCAAGGAGGCTCACCAGTGTTCCCCCGTACCCTCATTCTTTGTCATCCTAAATGTTCCTTGATTGAGCACTTCCTTCTTGCCTGGCCATTCCTTTTGTTCGGTATAAATTTATCCCTTTTTCGGGCCGGACAAGTCCTTTATGAAAAAGGCGCTTAGGTAGTTTCTGTTAAGCTCTTTTCTGTCTGCTAAAACAATGAAAAGATCGTCGAGCAATCTTGCTTCCTTTCATGCTCGTTAAAGTACCTGAAAGGGCGTCTATCTCGTATAAGTTTAACCCTTTTCCAGACCTGGTAGACTAATTACGAAAAAGGAATACGCTAGTCACATCGACTAGAAGAGTTCTTCATTGCATCATTTTATGCTTCTTCGGGCCTTGGAGACTAACACACGAAAAAGCAACCCCCTGGAGTCTTCTTATCGCTTTCAGACTCTCTAAAATTGAAAGCAACCACGAGCATGAAATGTCCTGGGATCGTACAAATCCACACGACAGTAGCATTCCATTATTTCAGAGTCTTCTTATCGCTTTCAGACTCCTTAAAATTGAAAGCAATCACGAACATGAACTGTCCTGAGCTCGTATAAATCCACATGACAGTATCATTTTATACACACTTCTTCTAGTTCCTTAAACCATGAAGAAGTCCCCCCGTGCCTCTTGGCACTATGATCGATCATCTCGGCAGCACCCCCAATCAGGTCGCCTTTGTTCATAGTAGTCTGCAGTCTCCTACCATTTTACACCAGCTTGAGTATCCCTCATCCTAGTCACCATCCTTGATCCATTACAGCTATGATCCCTTTCCCATCAGTCAGTTTCATATGCTGCCCGATCATCCCCGCCATCATACTATGAACAAAGGAAGTTTGAGTCCACCCACTCTACTTACCTAGTTATCCCCCACAGTATGCCAGTCCTACCATCAGTACTCTCACACTTCGGTTCTCCACCTCGCGCTTCTGTCAAGGAAACATCATTGCCTTGATAGTTGCAGGTCTCCCTCTGTCGATGACAACCCCTCTATTCTAGAGGATTGACCCAGAGGTCCCTACGCCTTGGACCCATCACCATCTGTGGTGATTGCCTACGGACCATTTTGAGAGGAGTCATCATTGCCTCTCCGAGTGGTTGTTTTTCACATGCTCGACTTCAACACCTTGATCGCATCGTTGAGAATCGCATAGGGTTTATATCCCTTCAGTTATTGGTCGAAGACCCCGGATTTCCCCTGACTCTGGCACATCGGTGAGTCACTTTGGAACACCTAGTTATATGTTCCCGCGGATGTCCAGGTTGCGTTAGCGATTGTATTCGGAAGCCATCCAGTTATATGATTCCTTGAGTACCCAGTTTAGTTCCAGTTCAGTGTACCATTGAGAGTATGACTCCCCGTCACTATGATCCAGCAGCTCATCAGTTCCTCTGGTACCCCACTCAGTAGCACTATTGTTATTCCAGTGTATCATTTCTTCAGCTCAGACATGGTCAGCCCAGTAGTTTGTCCCATATTTGTGTCCCCTCTAGACCCTTATGATGTACACGGTGGTTCTCTATGTATCCTACAGGTCCCCCTTTTCGGGCCTCCCAATTATTTTTTATGTATCTTGATACGAGCATGGGTATGCCCGCCTCGTCCATATATTGAGATTCTTCCTCATTCATTATTTGAGGCCATGTATATGTTAGATCCCCATATTTTGGACCCCCTTGTTATTATTGTTCTATATCTTGATACGAGCATGGGAATGCCCGCCTCGTCCATATGATCAGATTATTCCTCATCCATTATTGAGGTTTAGTTTTTGCAGTTTGTTCGGGACCGTTTTTTCGGGCTCCAGTTTGTTTCTTCTCTTCTCCACACCGTAGGAAAACCATACAAGACTTATGATGTCTATCGTCCATACGATGAGCTCCTTCCCTCACACATCAGGGTGCAATCTGTTAACACCCAAAAATTGCTCACTACCTCATCTACCCCATTACATGACTCATTTGTCCATATTTCCTACCATATTTACCTTCAAAACCCTAAAATCCCATTAAAAAGCCTCCAAAAGGCTAAAAAAAACCCTTTTTCCCCCAAAATTATCCAAAATTCCTCCAAAATAGAAAAAACCCTCTAAAAAGGGAATAAAAAATATAAGAAAAGGAGGAAAAAGAGGAAAAAGGAGGAAAAAACCCTATACAATTGACCTAAACCATATGGTTCCCAAAACCATGGGCCAACACTCCACCACCAAAAACATATAAATAGGTGATGGAGACCCCTCATTTCGTATCCACAGTCAAATACACCCTTACTCTTCCAAAATCACTCTCGAAACCCTAGCTCACCCTTGAGCTACTTTCACCATTGAGTGCCCCTTTTGTCCCATTTCCACCATTTGGAGAAAGAGAAGGAGCAAAGTTGGAGTTTGGAGCAATCCTCTTGGACCATTGCAAGAACTTCACCAACCTCTACACTTGAGGTAAAATTTTAATACAAAAAGAAAGATCTTTACCATATTTCATGCTTTTGTTATGTTTATTAATGCTCATGTTAGTTTAGAATCTGTATTGCTTTAGTGCTTTTATTTACTGTTTATTGAACTACTACTAAGGAGTCCATTCTCCTTAGTAGGTGCTCATTTACACAAGCTAGGGTGAAAACCCTAGCTACACAAGTCTTCATGATTGCTGAGATACGAAGAGATTGTTACATGCTTCTACACAGTATCTTCGTCCTAGTGGTTCAGTGAAAAGCCTCGGGGGTCCTAAAGCAAGTAATCTTAGCTGCTTTCAGGAGACGGTTGGGAGGAATGGTCTTCTTTGGGTGTTTGTCCAGCTCTACATTTTAAACAGGTTCTGCATTGTTTGTCCTATTATTTCTAGACTTTCTATGTTGATTTTCTGAAGACTACTATTTTTAAGCTATCAAGTTTTGGATGTTGTTTTGAATGTTTACTTAGCTACAAGATTAAAATTACTGAACTGATAATCTATTTCTGCATAAATGATTAATAATTGAGATCTGAAAATATAGAATGATGAGTATAAACCTTCTCTATATTTTTCCTTTCACATTTGTGATGTGCTCTAGTACTAAGAAGTATGTTTAAGTAGTAGATTAGAAATGATTTCATTACTGCAATTAGAAGGCTTTTCTTACAAACTTATCAGGTAAATTTCATAAAATGTAGACTGTGATTTTATACATAAATCATTAAGTACCTAGGAATTATGATTATATCCTATGGTATTTACAAGTATAAGAGAAGTAAATATTTATAAACTAGCATTCATCAAACAGTTTGGGATAGATACATTATAGTGAATATATTTCTATACTCACTAGTACATAGCATAAATGTATGAATATAGATCAATTTAGTAAATAATGAACAGATAAAATATAAACCCTAAGAATCGAATGCATAACATTAGTGTACATAGTGTAACAACTATATATATATAGTAAATCACTACTTCAGTATATAACACCAGCCGAACTATCATTGGCTTTATGAAAACCAGTAATATCAAATAGTAATTACGTTAGGTTTTCCAAACTTAAACCACTTCATTTTAGTAACCAAGCATCTAATAAGCAATTACAAAGGAGACATTCTAGCAGTTTGCAAATCTATTCAAAAGATATGTACTTGTATTTTTATTATTATTAAATGATTCAAAGATATGTATTTGTATTTTTATATAATGAAAGGGTTGTGATAAATACATGTATGTATTTATTATATACATGTTATATATATATGAAAAAATAGAGTATTATTAAATGATCTATCGTATATGAGATCTATGTCTTAGAAAATATACATATGAATATATAATATATATAAACATATATATGAATTTGTTTTAGAGGGGCCATACGTATTACTCCATTGGCATTTATGTATATATTATATGTAGCCCATGCTTTATACCCAGAAAGAAGAATACTAGCTCTAATACTACTAGTCGAGTGGAAGAGTAAATGCACAGTTAGGTTGGTGAAGAGCTGGCGCTAATTAGAGTGGTGAGATCTAGTGGACTACCACTTGTCCCTTGTGGCAGTGCTAGCTCACTGATCCACCATGTGTCACTAGATCGAGGGTAGGATGCCTTGTTTAAGACGAATCGGCTTAGTTGTTTATGGGGATCTCGGTTTCTCTTAGTGTTTTGATCTCTGGAGCTGACCAAGTGCATGCTGGAGGACATCGCATCAGAATCCTTGCACTTGATGCTGTATTTTTCATTCTAGGTTTAGCCTGCTTATGGTGGGAGGCGATGACATTATCTTTCTGTGAAGCAACCCTTATAATTTGTCATGGCTTTTGAGATGATGTGCTTGAATAGAATCGATCCCAGTGTAGGTAGACAGACCTCGATTCCGGTATGTGTTGATAAATTTTTTTTATGTATTTTTAGCTAAGTTAACTGATAGAAAGGGCATAACCATTAATAGTATTATGTCATGATATAGTAATTACTTATATCCTTACAAAGAGAAGAGGAAGTAGTCCCTACAATCCCACCTTCGGTTAGGAAGCCCGTTTGTAGTCAGGGTGCAGTCCTTAATAGTTGATTGTTGTATATATATGTTCTATTCTGGACTCGATTGTTGGAAGTTAACTGACTATGTTATTTAATAGTTGGAAGTTTAATCGATCCAAGTTTGGGAGCTGGGCTATCTTCCCCTAAAGTTGATCAATCTAAGCTTAAATATTTTGAATATGTTATTTTTATTTCCATAGCTGGAACTTGGATCTACGAAGCTTAAATAATGGGTTGTTGTCTTTTTCAAAGCTAGAAGATGGGTGGACCCTCTAGGGAGGAAATCGACCCAAGTTAAGAATAGGTTTGATTTTTACATATTTCAAAAGATTGTAGAGCTCAACTCTTAAGAGAAAGTTTGAATTTCAAAATGAGGAAACAAAGTCTTAATCCCTGCAAAAGCATAAAGTGTATACTGAAGCGTGTAACCTAGATTCACTTATAAATTGATAAGGTTTATACATCATCTGAAGCGTGGTCTCTATATTTGAAACTAAGAATGTTAATTTATGCTAAAACATATTATATATTTATGATTTTATCTGTGATAAAATGTTTATATATATATAACGAAGCCAATCTATGTGTTTTTTACAGTTTAGGTAAAGACATAATTGTCATCTATGAAATCGAACCCTTGGATATCATGGGAGTCGATCAAGGGTATCCAAATTAATTATATTTCTTGTTGTAGTGGTTGGACAACTAATTATATATACTTATACTATTGTTGGGTAGAGATGAATCCTGAGAGTATGTGAAAGTTGGGTATTAAGGGTTTGGTCCCAACACTTTAAATTAATTCTTTGTTTAGGTTTTATGTATCTAGATGAATTCCCCTAGCCCACTTTTGAGTTATGTAATGTCCCCTTCTCCTTAGAACAACAGGGAAGGAAACATTACCAAACACACCGGGCTTTTGGTATACTTAGCCCCAATATTTTTGCTCATAAAATACATAAGAATTAAAACTTCTATGTGCAGATTCGAACTTCAATAAAACACAGCGGAATTTAAACATATCAACACACATAAGCATAAACATAAGATGATTCCATATGTGGGGATTCAATCCCATTCTTATGCTATGCACAGACTTCATTACTTCATTACAATATCAATCTCATGAATAAATAACATTCAGATTTAGCACATTGCAGAACACATATATATATATAAATTAAATTCACAAAGAGCACTTATCTTGTAACGCGATGTCCAACAACTGGCTACGTGAGAGCAACGTTCTACCCAACCATATATCTCTGTCCAGCCTGTATTCTTTCAGCTGAGAGATCACCCCTGAGCTGGGCTGTGTATCCACTAAGGAGGAACTAGATGGCTCACTCACAGTCAGGATTTCACTCAGACAACCATGCTAAGCCAACACACAGTTGGGTTTTTCAAGCATGCAATGGGAAATGGAGAGGGATGCTAGTCCATTGAGCTCAATCCTAGAGCTAGGTACACATCAAGCTATACTCAAACGATCCCAGCCTCCATTCAAACATCCACACTTGGATTTCTCACAACTTTGTTAAGCAAATAACCCAAATCCGTCACTGATTTTCTGGGCAGTTAAAACTGGGTTTTCCCATGCATTTTGGGGTAGCTATTGCTCCCAAATTCGCCCCAAGGCTCATAACAACGGATCCCCCATTGGATTTCATTGTCCAATACCCATTTTGGGCATTTTTGGCCTCCAAAAACGTGGGTTCTCCCACAGTCGCGATTTTCTGGTTCCCTCACTCCTGACACTCGTTTTTGGATGGGGAATAATGCTCCGGTCCTCTACCATGGAATGGGGAGGATAATGAAGCAAATCCCAAGAGGTAGAGTGACTTCTTGTACAAGAAAACAAAGCCCATACCTACCCATACTAATTTCAGGGCTGCCCATGCTCTATTGAAGCCATGGGATGAAATCTCAACCACTTCCTTACAACAGTCATAAATGTCACCTAGGGAAGTCAATGGGTTCTCATAAGGACATATGGCAGCCTAGGGTTTAGTCCCATAGCCCCCTCACCACTCCCTAGTGGATACACATGGCCCCTTCTCATTCGTTGCCTCCGTAGCTAGTTTTGGTATCTTATATTGCATGATGTTTATTTACATCCTATTACAATTTCCATGGCTTAAGAGCACATGGTATCAAAATATCAAATACTTGCCCTTTAAATAAAACTCGGGCTTTCACTAGCGGGGCCTTGGCCTTGAGCTCCACGCTAGGAAAACATACATCACATGTACACATTATGTACATTAAAGGCTAATATATCCTAAGGGTCGAATTGGGGGTATTACAAGTTATTAGAGATCCCTATCGTAGTCTTGATATTGGTGTGGAGTGTCTTAAATTACTCTCGATGAGAAAGGCTGTGAGAAAGTGGAATTTATGGCAACAATTGTGTTGTCGGATGTAACGTCTACCTTAATATTTTAATACAAGTTGTGACTCTTATTTGTGGACATATCCCATGGAATGGGTGAACCACGTGAATATGGTATCTCATATATGTGTATTTATGATGGTTTGTGGTTTAGACTATATGCATCTATCATTGAGTTCTTTTAATAAACAAAATTTATTTTATAGCACTTTTATAGCAATGTGCAAATCCTGTTATATTAAGTAACGATGTTTATAGATATAATGCTGTATGAAGAATCGACATGAGTAAATATGCATGGAATTAGGAATGCTTGGTATTTGATACTAATCATCGTTATGTTGTTACGAGGATCACAATCTTATGTTTTGAACCAAGTAAAGTTTCATTATAAAATGGGGAAGATCTTTTCTATTATCGGATTTCAAAGAAGAATTTGTTTCGTAAGAGTGAAGAGATAGATCCCATAAGAGTTAGTAATAATTATCTTCAATGCATACAATGGTTATAAGTTATCTCACGAAGGATTTACGAATATAACTTACAAATTAAGTAGTCATTGTGAAGTGCTTTGAAAAAACGCATTATAATACTAACCTGGTTATTCGAGTATGTTACATATGTTATCAGAGAAGGAGTTACAACACTGGGGCCTATTTGGACTCAACACAAGGAAGAGTCTAGTTGAATTAATCAAGGGACTCTAATTGTAAGATGCAACCGGACAAATATATTTTCAAGGTTTGGAAAGAGGTAACCGATAAAACATCTATGGGTTGCAAGTGAGTAAGTCTCATTTTGAGGAATCATTATGTTTTAAAACTAACAAATGAGATTTAAATGTAGTACAAAGTCCACATGGGTAACTACCTAAGTTATGAGATTTCATGATGATTAAGATCAATGATCTTTTCCTATGTTTGTATTTAAAATACATCGATATTATGCAAGGTATGTGGTATCATTTCTTTAATTACATTCATTACTTGATATATTGAACATGAAGACAATATGTGTGAATTTGGATTTTCAAAATGTTATGTATGAGAATTAAGATGTATATCCATTAAACATGGTGATAGTATAGGAAATGCATATGCATAGTTAAAACAATGTTACATTACTTGTATGGGTAATCAAATGGTTTATGAGATCTGCATCAGCATAATGAGGATGATTTACATTGTCTATGGGATAGGCATACTACACATAGAAGAAATGTGGGAGTAAATGGTTTTTAGTTAAAGAGTTAGATATAAAGAATGGCCATGATGGAATGGTTAGATACCACTAATATGGGCATTGCACTTAAGTAGTTGTTATTTCTATGTGTCGTCTTTAAAGTTGGCATTCCAGTGATTATCCATTTACATTACGATAGCATTGATCATAGGGTACCATGTTTATATAGGTTATAAATATGTGTTGATTTTGTTTGGTTAATGTTTCCAAATATATGTCCTTCCATGATTATGTTCAACAATTATTAAGGGTGATTGACACCTTAAGAAATCATATCCTTATAAGTATCGAAAACTACCAACTGGGCGGTGTTGACAGGTAAATACATTTATTATATTGCAAGTAGTTCTTACAAATGACAGAGATCGGGATATCGAAAGAAGTACATTTACTCGACGGCTAGTCCTAGCTTTCACTTGATCTCCCACTTGATGAACCTACAATACAAAAGAGACCTTCCTCATTGTATCTTGACTATATATAAATATGATGAAATCAGAAAGTAATTTAACATCAAATATAATCAGATATTACACCAAACAGACATACAATCTAATAGACATCTGATTTGGGACAGTCAGGGTATTTCGACCTTTTTATTGTCAAAGAAACATGTATCAGTACAATATAGCTGATGCATCGATATGTTTCTGCAACTGAGTCCTGGGCTCCTTCTCTTCACAATGACTTGGGACTTTCCTCCAGCGTAACAAGCCATAATGCATCCTTTCTAGGTTTTCTATATTTCCATCTAATAGTCTAGTGTCCTCTCATGGATCCTCCTTGTATTTATGGGATAAGGTAGGCAGTTGTAATCGAGAGATAGTTGGATTGGGAGGTTGGGGAAGTTGTAGAACCAACTTCAACAAATCCCAATTCGTCAAATTAATGTATTTTTGATTTCATCTTAAAATGTGCGTGAGTTTCTCAAGGCATAGTAGCGCACATGACGCAACTTTGGTGTTTTAAAACAAGCGCTTGTAGCTTTTTTAAGGTCTCCACTAGTTTCACTTGAGCAAAGTAGAGAATACTAGAATATGTGCGCTAGTTTACTGCCCACATAGTAGTGCACATGTCAAAATATCGAGGAAATCAGGGGAAATATCAGCTGAAGAGAGTAGGTTCAATCCATACATCATCCAAGGAAATCTAGCTCTTCAATCCATGTTGTCCTTTTTTGTGATCGACAGAGCAATGTGATTACGGATGGAGAAGTGTAGACCTGACCTATAAAAGATGCCCCCTAATGTGTGAGGTCATAGGGAAACGATGGACAAAATACATTATAAGTCCAAGTCAGAGGAGGAGCAAGAAACCGTAGAACCAAGTCACAAAAACACCTGAAACAACAATCAAGGTCAGCAAGCAATTACAATATTCACATCATATAGATGTGTAGTATGATCTATGATACATAACTAGGAGATGTATATATAGAGCATGGCCACTGAAATATAGGCTTGGATCCATGTCAAAATGAGAGATCATTTCCATAACAGCAAGCTGGATCTATGTCTCATGAAGAGCCAAAATGAGTGAGGCTCAGTCTTGCGCAGCTTGGGTGATAACATAAACAAGGTGATGCTATCATAGTCCCAAGGTTTTCATCCAAATAACCCAAGGTAGAAACCCTAACCATGTGAATAAATGAGCTAAAGTCGAACATGGGGGGTATCGTTTAATTACCAGTCATTGATGTATACCATTAACAAATGCAAGGAATTCCATCGATAATGATAATGGGGTCCAAGGTACCTAGTATGATACAACAAGTGTGAATAAGAGGACTTGAAGTCGAACCCTTGAGGAACCTGTTGAATAAGAGACATTGTTGTATTCCCATTTATTCAACAACAAGGGAAATTTCCACTGATGACTGCAATTCCCAAGGTACTAATCGAAACTCTAAACTTCATTCCCAGAGCATAATGAGCTGAAGTCAATGGGAAGAATTCCTATAGAACAGAGGCCTTAATGCATCCTCCACCATCCAACACGAGGAACACTCACAGGTATGAGCTGATGTGGAGTAGGAAAAGTAACAAGATGAAACAAACTAACACCAGGATGGCCAACACATGAAGTCAAGGTAAACTGCAGAATGGCTGACACATGCTGTATCCTTGAACAGTGAGCGCGACACAAAGTGACTTAGGCAGCTTTTAACATGAAGGGGAAGTGATATAAGCCTACAATGTAGGAGACATTGACAAACCCTCCATATGGTTGGAAGAGTAACTAACCAGGGGAGTGAAAAATCAGAGATCAGGTTCACCCTAAGGTCAAAAACTAAAACCCAACTGACATGAAAGACTCAAGTAGGTGTTGTGTTCAAGGACATGACAGACTTAACTTCCTTTGAAACTGAAAAAGATGCGATATACCCTTCGTATCCCTTATTCTTTTTGGTAAAAGAATGTCCTTCTTGTTGTTTTAATCAGGGATAATTTTAAGGACCCATACTTATTTAAAAGTGTATTAACCTTGCCAAATCTTACCAATTCTTAAAATGTCAACTATAAAATATTTGGCAATATTTTTCTAAAATTATTTCAATTTATAAGGATTTTATATAGTTTATATAATAATTTGGTGGATTTTAGAGTGAAAAAAGTTCACCCCATCAAAATTGGGCGAAATGGGGCTTCAAAAAATGCAAATTGGCGAATAATGTTTTGGAAAAAAACATGGAAAAATAGCCCATGGGCTAAATTTCACCCCTAAAATTATCCTTGGTTTTAATGAGTCCAAGAAGGATAGAAAACTCAATAAGTCCAACCATGTGAAAAGTTTAACAAGCCCTTGGGAGGAAGACTCGGGACCTTCTTCATTGTTTACAGAGTTCGAAGAAGATATAGAAGAATACTCTATAGTACTGATCTCTAGATTTTAGTATTAAGCCGAGATCTGTTCTTGCTCGCTGGTGTTTTCAATTTTAAGGAGTCTAAAAAACTTAAATAATAACTCCATATACCTACTTGTGGATTTTAATATCGAGCCCAAGTAGGTTAATGCTCGCTGTTCTTTTCTTGTTTATAGAGTCTAAAAAAGTTAAACAATCCTCTATATACCCTCTCATGGATTTCACATCGAGCTCGAGTAGTTGACTGCTCGCTTGGGGTTTTCATGTTTCGAGAGCTTGAAAAACCTAAAGAAGGCTCATAAAGGTCCTTTTTTGTATAGTTAGTCTCCTCCCTCGAAAAAGTTTAAAACAATGAGAGAAGAAATCTTCTAGCCACGTATGACTAGAGTATTCCTTTTTCATAAGTAATCTGCAAAGGTCCGGAAAAGGGTTAAACTTATACCTAAGCGTATGTTGCTTCAAATCCTTTAACGAGTCTGAAATGACAACTATACTCTGCAATCTTGTCATATTTAAAGAGTCAAACAAGAGCATGAAAGAACTCTATAAAGATCTTTTTCGTAAATTTTTAACGAGCCCAAAAAACTAAACTCGTGACATCCTTACTATTTTTAATGAGCTCAAAGGAGATAAGAAGAATGCTCATAACTTCCTTACTGTTTTTAATGAGCTCGAAGTGAAGATGGAAGAAATGCTCGGGACTTCCTTACTGTTTTTAACGAGCTCAAAGTGAAGGTGGAAGAAATGCTCGTAACTTCCTTATTGTTTTTAATGAGCTCGAACAGAAGGTGGAAGAATGCTCGAAGGTGGATCAATGTCCAAATGAATGGTAGAATGCATTATAGACTCTAGGAAAACTTCATCAGAAGGAAGTATATTATCCCATATGGAACACATATCTAAACATTTATATGGAGTCATCACTTGGTCAATTTCTGGGACCCAGTCTCGAGAAGGTAAGCATGAATTCAAAGGCTTCTTCTCAGTAGCAATTGGACTCAAGGAACAATATGCCACATAATTTGATTCTGACATGGTAGTTCCTACTAGCGAGGGATACACTTTGTATATAGTTGGGTAATAAGAGGGATCAACAAATGTAAGTTCATCGATAGTGACAATGCTTTCGTTGTGAGGAAAATGCATCACACAAAAGAGCATAGACACCACATCCTGCATAGCATATACGTAATCATGCCATAGGATCATATCAAAGTCCATAGGGTCCTTTAAAACCATAAAATCTACTAAGAGTATTTTTCCACCCAGAGTAACGGGTACTTGAAGGAGGAATCCTAACGGTTCACTAGGTCTTTTATCAAAAGTCAATGGCCAATTAACAGCTCGAACAAGGTTAGGAAAACCTAAATCTCTCCAGCTATACTGGGATAAGATACTAATAGAGGCTCCTTCATGTACAGTACATCGATGAACCGCATGGTTGTTGGCATCAACCTTTATCTGAAAAGGTGTAGCAGAAGGAAAGAGAGGCCGAGTTAGACTATTCCAATCAAAGGAAATGATCCTAGAGCTTGGTAGGGGTTCACCCGGCATAGAGGCAGTGCCCCCATTTTCAGAAACATCTGAACTGGTAATGCAGAAGAATTCAGGGACAGGTGCATCAATCTTCGAAGGACTGATGGGATCAGTCGAAGATTGCATCGATTCAATCACTTCACTCTCCGAAGAAAGAGTGGGGTTGACCAAATATTGCATTGGTTCAACCACTTCGTCAACCAAAGGTTGATCCGGCTATTGGGAATCTATAGAAAATTCAGGACCAGAGGATCCTTTGGACATGGACCACACTCTCCGTACCTCTAGAATAACAGGGCATGGGTGAGTAAGGTGATCTCCCTTACAAAATTTACAAGGGAACTTTGGCTTCCATCCTATAAGCTTAGACTCCTTTAAAACAACAGTACTCTCAGCATGACTAGGATTGGTTGATAGCGTGCCCTCGCAGTGACTTGCAGTGGCTGGTTGCTTAGAAGCAAAAGACTTTTGAACTATGGACCACACTCTTTGCACTTCTAGAAGTACAGGGCACAAATATATTAGGTGGTCTCCCTCGCAAAACTTATAAGGGAACTTAAGATTCTGTTTATTAGGTTTGTCGACAATGTCAACTTTTTCAGCATGACTTGCAGTGGCTAATTCAGTTTCTCTAGTATGACTCATAGTAACTGATGACTTGTCATTAATATGACCATCAGTGATCAATGACATGTCCTCAACATGAGAAATAATGGTTGAAGACATACTTTCAGTATGATTTGCAGTGACTAAAATATTTCCCCCAACATGACCTCCATAGGTTGGGTGGGTGCACCCAGCATGACTTCCAGAGGCTGGGTGGGTGTCCCCACCATGACTTCCAGAGGTTGGGTGGGTGGGTTCAGTGTGATTTATAGTGATTGAGCGAGTTCTCCCAACATGACCACCAGAGGTTGGGTAGATTCCCCCAGCATGACCTTCAGAGGTTGGGTGACCAGGTTCAGTATGATTTCCACTGACTGAATGAGTTTTCCTAGCCTGACCACCAGAGGTTGGGTAGGTGCCCCCAGCATGACTTCTAGAGGCTGGGTGGTTTCCCCGTTGCTTTGGAATCTTTTTATTATTCTTCCTCTGTCTATTCCTTTTAGATTGATGGTCACTAGTACTAATACTTTCACCACATGAGGTAGAAGGAGGAGGAGAAGATGTTACTAGAAAAGCAGTTATAGGGTTCTGATGCTCTTGATGTGAGGTGCTTACTTGAGAAGCATCAGGAGCATGCAAGGCGTTCGGAGTGGAAAACAACCAAACCAGTAGCCCTATAGCGAATCCCGGAATATTCAAAGTAGCCATTAAGGGAGTACCAATGTTCCCAATTAATGGAAAAGCACAAGGAGCCCCTTCAACAGGGGTTCCTTGATGGTGCTCACCGAGATGCTATCCATAGTTTCCGATTCAATGGGCCAGAAATATCTAATGCCAAAATACAAGCAGCACAAAGAGCACACCACTAAAAAGGGTCCTAGGCAGTCAAACCAGGAAAACAATGGCGAATACTCTCGTAAGTAAGTCTGGGATGATTAGGGCCCATAACAGACTAACAGAGTATCTACGGTCAGTTACGTGGTGTTATCCACAGGTCCACTGGGTGAAAGCATTTGAATCACCAAACCCGAAGTCTTAAAGGATCCCCGTACGTGAGTCAACTCTTGTTTATGGTTGAGAAGAAAGTGAGGGGATATCGTCAACAATTCCAATCTCCCACGGCGTCATGCTTAGCACTAGTTTGAGTAGAGCATCCCAGGACTATTCGATAGAGATGGATTTACCTAAATGAAAGTCATACTATGATTATTGAGTAATGAAGCTAGTTTCGGATCATTTAAGGTGATTTAAGTCCGAAACTCTAGCCTAAGCTAGTTGATGATGTGTATACCTAAATAGAAAAATGTTGCTAATAATTTTTATTAATATTTATTTTTAAGGGCTACTTGTTACTCAAAGTTTGTAGTGCGGTATGTGGAATGGTTTGTTATGAAAGTAAAGTGCATATAAAGTAATGCTTTCAAATTCACAAAAAAAATTCTCTTTTCCGTTTATATTCTTTCAAAAATCGAAAACTAGGCAATCCTAAAATCAAACTTCTTTTTGTATTTTTCTTTTAAATATTTCAAAGCAAACTATGCTACCTCAAAATAATGCAAGACCTTACTCCTAAGTTATTTGAACATTTTTTGTCTTTTTTTATAAATGTAAAAGAAAGAGAACTTGTAAAAAAGCAAGCAAGATCTAAATGTAAAGCGTGCGTAAGACAAGCATCTAAAAATGGCTCAAAGCAAATGAATCAAGAGACTCGATGAAGACTTGACTTACCAAGTTTTTGCAAAGGAAAAACTTGAGGCTTGGAAACATAATGTTAAATAAGTAGGGAAAAGAGACACTCGTAACGGAACGACAAACCTAAACAGGTTGCTCCTAAGCATCAAAACCGTAAGAAAACACTAAGCCAAGAAAAGAGCAAGCAAGCGAACCAAGAATGACTTTAACAACACATGAACTCAACAAAAAGAAAGCTAGAAAGTTTTGACTTACTTGGACTAAACTGATAAGGCAATAATAAAGTATCTAAACCAAGCAACCTTTTGAAAGAAACCCTAAGGACTCAAACTTGAATTCAAACCCTAATGGAAAGGACAAGACAAAGTGAAAGCGTGCTAAACGTTCCAACATACAACAAACATTAAGAATGCATGTCTGTGTGACTGGAACAACAAGTAGGGTGAAAGTATGCAACTATGTCCAAAAGAGAATAGTGCAGGAACTTTAAAAAGGGCTAGAAAGCAGTAAAGACACTTAAACAAGTGATCAAGCAAGCAAAAACAAACTAAAAGACTCAAGAGAGATCAACAAGACTCAAAAGAGACATGGGAGTCTCAGGGGTCAGTCAAGAAGGCAAAGCATCAGGCTGGAAATGAAATCAAACCAGTGGAAATAAAACCCTAACCAAAAACTGGACACTACAGGAAAATGCACTACTGTGCAGTGCAGCAACTAGCTCACACCAGTACATATGAGCCATTGTGTAGTGTAAAAAGCAGCGCTCATCAGGTGGTATGCACTACTATTGGTACGGTAAACCAACGCACATGCCTCAGAAGGATAGAGACATGATTTGCAACAGTGAACTGACATGAATCAAGCAGTAAGGGATAGGTATCAAAGACCTACCAGACTTCTCAAAGAATAAAAAACTGAAAAAGGGACTAGAGGAAACCCTAAACTAGGTCTCCTAGAGTAGAATAACTACTGGTTACTCCCCAACGGAGTTGTCGGTCTGTTGTTCAGGATTTTAACCTTATAGTGAGGAAATGGACACTACCAACTAGGTGGGGTTGACAGGTAAATACATTTATTATATTGCAACTAGTTCTTACAAATGACAGAGATCGGGATATCGAAAGAAGTACCTTTACTCGATGGCTGGTCCTATCTTTCACTTGATCTCCCGCTTGACGAACCTGCAATACAAAAGAGACCTTCCTCAGCATATCTTCACTATATATAAATATGATGAAATGAGAAAGTAATTTAACATCAAATATAATCAGATATTACACCAAAGAGACATACAATCTAATAGACATCTGATTTGGGACAGGAAGGGTATTTTGACCTTTTTATTTTCAAAGAAACATGAATCAGTACAATATATCTGACGTGTCAAGATGTTTGTGCAATTGAGTCCTGGGATCCTTCTCTTCACAATGAATTGGGACTTTCCTCCAGCGTAACAACCCTTAATGCATTATTTCTAGGTTTTCTATATTTCCATCTAATAGTCTAGTCTCCTCTCATGGATCCTCCTTGTATTTATGGGACAAGGTGGGCAGTTGTAATCGAGAGGTAGTTGAATTGGGAGGTTAGGGAAGTTGCAGAACCAACTTCAACTAATCCCAATTCGTCAAATTAATATATTTTTGATTTTATCTTAAGATGTGCATGATTTTCTCAAGGCATAGTAGTGCACAGGACGTGACTTTAGTGTTTTACAACAAGCGCCTGCAGCTTTTTCAAGGTGTGCGCTAGTTTCACTTGATCAAAGTAGAGCATACTAGAAGATGTGTGCCAGTTTACTTCCCACATAGTAGCACACATGTGAAAAGACCAGGGAAATCAGGGGAAATCTCAGTTGAAGAGAGTAGGTTTAGTCCATACATTATCCTGGGAAATCTAGCTCTTCAATCCATGTTGTCCTTTTTTGTGATCGACAGAGCGATGTGATCACGGACGGAGAAGTGCAGATTTGACCTATAACAAAATGGTTTATGAGATCTACATCGGCATAATGAGGATGATTTACATCGTCTATGGGATAGGCATAGTACACATAGAAGAAATCTGGGAGTAAATGATTTTTAGTTAAAGAGTTAGATATGAAGAATGGCCATGATGCAATGGTTAGATACCACTAATATGGTTGTTGCACTTAAGTAGTTGTTATTTCTATGTGTCGTCTTTAAAGTTGGCATTCTAGTGATTATCCATTTACATTATAATAGCATTGATCGTAGGATACCATGTTTATATAGGTTATACATATGTGATGATTTTGTTTGGTTAAAGTTTCCAAATATATGTCCTTCCATGATTATGTTCAACAATGACTAAGGGTGGTTAACACCTTAGGAAATCATATATCCTTTTAAGTATCGAAAACTAAGGTATTGAGTTGTAATACACTCCATGATGATAGTTAAAGTTAAGAAGATGGACTATACTACTTTAATTTATTCACGGCATGATCTTGAGCTATTAGCGAATGTTGTGTAACAACCACCATAAATATATTTTATCTTATTGATCATTGTAGTATACAAAAGTCTGTTTTGCACCATGTTAACAAATTCAAAAGATTTTACATTTCGTAGATGATATTTGAAATAGGTCATCATTACTAATGAGTAATGTTGGATATCATTGTTAATTTATTTTGATTACAGGAAATAAGAGGCTTAGATGAATTTAACCATCATCTGAAACAAAAATCTCAGAAAGGAAAACGGTTTGCGTTTGTAAAGTTATTTCAATTATTTTACATACATAAGATCAAGAATCTTTATGTAGTGTTTGTAAAAGAAAATGGTATGAGGGTTATAAGACATGGTTCAACCTTAATTCGTCCGCAAACTAGAATTTTATGAATGTAATCATGATGTGTTTTAAAAGGATTACTAAAATGATTATTCTCATGTTATGTGCTAGGGATGGCATAATGTAAATGACCTTACCTTCAAACGACCTTGCTAACAAGCCACTTGATCAGAGAATGGTAAGACTCCTTGGATGGAGTATGATGTTGATGAGGTAAGTATCGTATACTACATATCAATTGATTTGATTATTGTTAAGCATTTTATATAGTAAAAAGGTTATGCTGACAAGATAGTCAAGCAAGATGTATATGCACCTATAAATTGTTGGTGTGCAATGGTATGCGAACCAAAATAACATTCAATAAAATGATTTATTTTAATCATGGATTAATAATATGACATGCCTTGAAAAAGAGGATAATCACTATGAGGAAGATGTATAATTAGAAGCAAGGAAAATAACAAATGGTACTTTGGTTCATTAAGTAAAATAAAACAACAACATTCGCTTTGAAAGGGATCGAATTGATGATTGAAAATTTGACTTTGATGGCACAAGAACTGGGAAAACATTATAACACCAAGGAAGCACAGGACGTTGTGTGGCCTACTCTACAATGTAGAAGATCCAATTACAGGATGACCAATACTGCTCACTTTAGGACATAATTCCAAGGATGATACAATCCTATCACGTGCATTTTGAATCAAATGTTCAGTGACGATGCAGTCCTATCATGTACATTTTGAACCAAACGTTCAGGGATGATGCAGTCCCAATATGCTTACAAGGTGATCAATCCTTCTCACTTTAAGACACCTCTCATGTCTAGGGATGATGCAATCCTGATTTGCTTACTATTACACCGAAATGTCGTCACTGTTGTGCAAGTGTTGCAAGTGTCGTCATCATGACCTAGTGTTGTCACCATGACCATTGCAAGTATCATCATTATGGCCAAGTGTCATCATCATGACCGTTTTGATAATGTCATCATCTTGACCATTGTGTAAACTTTTTTCTCTGACCCCTAACCTCATTCTAGGCTAAAAGACATTCAACTAAGAGATTTCCCTTCCTAGTTGACGTCTTTGAGTAGGATGTCGCACTTCTCCTTCATCTAGGGTGCAACGTCGCAGTTTTTGGTCATCTAGGGTGAGACACTATCGCACTTTGTCTTCCTGCAGAGTGCGATGACCCCCTTTGTCGCTCTATGTCTTCTACTAGGGTGCGACGAGAAGGCTATTTTGGGGAGTCTCGAGGTGTTTTAGGAAGTTTTTTGAGGTGGAGGCCTATCCCTGGGCTCTAGGTGAGGTGGTATTTCAATTCCTAACCTTATGGGAAGATCCCTTAACCATCTCTCCCTAATCCTCAACCTACCCTATCTCTTTAGCCCTATATCAACACCCACTCTCTCCATGAGAGGGGGAAAGGTCCATGGTATCCTTATGCTGATAGAATCCATATTGGTGATTGGGAGGCTTGTACCATCTTGGGGGCTTGTCTTGGACATGTTGGATGGAGGATGAAATGTTGAGGCTTTGGTTGTAGCTTCATCCTTTCTATGTATTCCCACTTTTATACAGTTAATATAATCTCTTTCCATAAACTGTTGTCTCATTGATGATGATGTTTAGAGTTTTCTTCCTTAACTGTTAACTTAGATCAATCATATGAAATGTATGCTTTCACTATTTTCTAGTATTTATATGTTCAACAGGATCTTGCAGCTGGAGATCTGACGACGTTGGAGCATTGGATCAACAAAGAGCAAAGGAATCTGCAAATCTGAGGTAAGTTATCTATCTACTAGTTTGCATTTCTATTGATCTAGGAAAGTAGATCTATATTCTGTTCCATTTGTTATAGACTTACGTTAAGCTGGGGAGATCACACCTTAGATCCGTCTTTGGTAGATTGTTCATTAACAAATTTGGCGACCATACTCGGGAGTAGAACAGTAGAATTGATTTCATGTATGTTTGATTTCATCTCTTTTGTCTAAACCATTTTGATCCTTTTAATCCTTCCTCCCATCAAATATTTTTCATTAAAGAGTTTCATATGTGTCCTTCATTCTCCTTTGGGTCATCATTAAGCCTCTTACCCTTTTACCTTGAGGGATCTCACACCTTTACTACTCAAAATTCGACTGTCGCACCTGGTTTGAGTCTTTCCTGCACCACTCTCTGACATCCTCACTTTGCCTAAAGCCAAATTGCGACAACATCGTACTTTTCCTATGTACAACCTGCGATGAACCCCCTTTGTCGCACCTTGCCTGTGTATAGGGTACGACGATCTCTTAAAACACAAATATCAACAGGGTTTTGATTTTTTGAGTGTTTGGTCTTATTGTTTGAGGCCTATAGGCTGTGTATTGTGGTCACACACCCCCTAGATCCAACATTTCTTGAGTTTGGATGTGTTTTGGTTGATTTTGGGTGCTTGATCAGTCAAGTGTTTTACTTGGTTGTAAGGAGCAATTTCAATCCCCCCGGCCTGTTGGATTGATCTTCCAATCCCTGGTCACATTACCATATCTTTTTAAATCTGTTCAGGTCATTAGATCTGATCTCCAAACCCTTCCTCTACTCGATCATTGAGTTTTGATTGCATTTGGTAGATTTTGAGCCGTTCTTGAGTGCCTTTGAGTTGTGTTGGGTGCTTGTCATTTTTCTTTGGGAATTTTTGAATGATTAAAGAGTGTTGTAGATATTCTCTCACTTTATGTAAATAGATATGAAAAGCATTTAGTTATCAAATTCCATTTTTGATACGTGCATTTGAAAATTGAAAGTGTTTCATTATTTTGTCTTATACATTGTTAAGATTAGTTGCATCTTTCATCTTCTTTGCGCTTTTTAGCTGATTATTGCAGAAAGTTAGAGTTATTGCACTCTAGGAAGGAATTCTTCTTTTCGCTACTACTTAAGTATTTTTGGTTTGAAAGAAAAAAAATATCTCCCTATCTTAAGTAGTTTTCATTGAAAAGGAAAGGAAAATGTGCATTATCATGTAGTTGAGGATTGCACTATGTTTACATTTATGTACTCACCTCATGCATCCACCTAACTGTACAAGATAAAATTAACGCTAGCTTAGGTTAAAATCATTTAGTAACTGTGTGTAAGTTAGAGACATGTTCCGGCGTCGTTAAGCGTGGCAGCTGTCGTTATTTTTCAGCACCGTATCCCGAGGGTATTGTAGTCTTCCACATACTTATTGGTATATCGAGCTCCTTCACATACCCACCAAGTACCATAATCTGTACTTGGCGTATATCGAAGGGTGTATCACATACTTGGTAGTATATCGGAAGGTCTCTTGCCAAACGGTTGTGCATTAGACAACACCACTATGGATTTGAGCTCCCACGTACCCTGCATATATCGGGAAACACCACTAGGATTCCTGAAACCAACTGAGTTAACCATTTGGCCTTCCTGGCAAAGCAATACACTGAGAACAACACTCGGGGAGATTAGCACGCATGTACTGTCCAGGTAATCGGGTATGCAGGCAAGGGTACAGTCCCAATCCTCCTTGTCGCGTCATATTGTTGGACCCTGCGGTATATAGCGGTTTGCGATGCCTTGATAATCCTGTGAGGATCCTGACTTTTCATCCACTCCTATTCACACAGTTTGCTTTTTGCTTTTAGAATTGAGTAGTGTTTGACTTGTGTGGTACTTTAGAGTCTCTTAGAGAGTTCAGATATGGAAGATTCTTCCAGTACTACCAACTAAAGCACACCTTTCCAGGGTGTACCATTTGTTATTCCCCCTTGTGGAACTGTTGGTCCTCTCTTTATGGCTACATTGAGTCTTCCTAGATTGACGATAGGATTACCAGTATGGTTATTCTCCAATCCAACTACACCAAGTGCACCAATTGTGTCGGACCTAGGTCCTTCATCACATGAGCATCAATCTCATGGTGACCCTTCTCCTTCTTCGTCGAAAGTTGAATCAGCTTCTGTCTCTTCCTCTTATCCTACTGAAAACTATGATGTTAGTAAGAAGGTGGGTGAGAAGAAGAAGAAAGGGAAGACTAAGAAGAAGAACACTAAGTAGAAGGTCACAACCCCAACCACTGATCATCATGTTGGGGACACCGATACACATGTTCTGAATTCGTGTAAACCAAAATTCCCTTGCAAACTTTGTAAAGGGTCGCACTTTCTTAAGAGATGCCCTATTATCTCCAAGGTCTTAGAAATATGGTCGCAATCTGAACAACCCTTGTCATCAATATCTGGGCATCATACTGATGATACACCATCAACTAGTGACGTTGTAATTAAGGTTTGGAAGGGTAGAGCTGCAGACCCTTGCTGGTTATGTGAGGGCATGCACCATACTTACGTTTGTCCTCATATGGATGAAGCTTCACAATTGTCGGAAGACATGGACACATCCCATAAACACCTTCCAACGAAATATTGTAGGTTGTCCCCTAATCCTTCACTGGTTGATAGGGTGGTCAATCCGAACCCACCCTCGATTGACCCTACTCTTTCATCAGAGAGTGAAAACGAAGCGGTCGATTCAACAACATCATCGATCGACCCCATTCCTCCCTTGAGGGAGGATACCCAAGCGGTTAATCAAGTCTCATTGTCAGTTGACCCCACTCCTCTAGTTGAGGGTGAAATAGAAACTGCTGATGTTTTTCTGGTCAGTTCAGATTGTTCTGGGCGAGGGGAAACCCTGTCCATTCCTACAGGACCCCCCCCAAGTACTGAGGTCATTTCCTTTGATTGGAATGGTCTAACTGAATCTCGTCTTCCTTTGGGTATTCCTTTTCAAATATATGTAGGAGTTTCCAATAAAGAAATATTTCGTACGATAGTTGATGAGGGAGCTTCTGTTAGTATTTTATCCTCAACTACTTGACAAGCTATAGGTTCCCCTCAGCTTGTGCCAGTAATTGACCATATTTTGGATTTTAATAGAAGGCCTACTAGACCTTTAGGTATTTTCCCGCAGTTACCTGTCACGTTGAGAGGTAAAAATGTTTATATTGATGTCATGGTTGTCCAAGGTCCTTTAGATTTCAATATGCTCCTTGGACATGATTATGTCTATGCTATGAAAGTTGTATTGTCCACACTCTTTCGAGTGATGTATTTTCCCTACGATGGGAGGATTGTGACTGTTGATCAGTTTTCCTTCATGACACCCACTCATCATATGACTCCTAGTCATCAGACTTCCCTAAATGTTCTGCATTTTTTGGTGGTTTCTTCCCCCTGAGGATGGGGGGCACGAGCATGGTTTATGTTATGTTTCAAGCTCGTTAAAAAATGAAACCGACCACTCTAGCATGGTTTACCTTTGGTTTCAAGATTGCATAAAAATGAAACCAGTCCACTAGAGAATAGTTTTATTCTATTTTAAGCTCGTTAAAAAATGAAATAGAATCTCCCTAGCAGAGTTTACCTTTGGTTTCAAGCTTGCATAAAACTGAAACCATCCAATCAAGCATAGTTTTCTTCCATTTCAAGCTCATTAAAAAAGATGATGGGCTCCCTCAAGCATAGTTATTTTCTATTTCAAGCTTGTGTAAAAATGAAATAGATATCCCTCCCATCGGTTCGAGTCTCTCACTAGAGTTAAAACTTGAACCTTCATTTCATATGATTCTAGTTCCCCCCCCCCCTTGGTGAACATTTCATATGAGTAACCAAGTTGGTAGTTGGGTTAGCAAGCAACATTTTCAGACAAAATGAAGCTTGGGAGGTGTTGGTGGGAACATCTACCCTATAGCAAGGAAACTAATGCTATCAACTTGGTTGGGGTGACTGGTAAGTGTATTGATGATATTGCAAATATATTTATGAAAAGAAATGAGTTATGGATCTTGGGAAGACACCTTTCAATCTAAGTTTGATCCTAGCCTTTACTTGATCTTGTGTTCAACCTTCAAGTCCACCTTCCTTCCAGTAAACCTGCAATAACAATACCTTTCTCAAAGCATTTTGGACAATATATAAAGCTTGAAAGAAACAAAAACAATGTTTAACATTTAGCATTGCCCAAACAGATCCAAATTAAGATGTTATTTCAGAACACATTTAAATTGTAACAAGAAAGACACTTCAACCTCTATTGTCAAAAGTAAAATGATGTACAAGTATACCTGATCATGTAGCAGGCTCCTGCAACTTGATTCTTGTCTTTGGCTCTTCTCTGGCTTGGATATCTTTAGCATCAACTCCTCTAATACAAGCTTCTCTCTATGTCTCAAAGTTTCTCCATTAATCCATCTCACTATCTCTAGCTAACCCTTCTCCTTTAATCTTCTTTGTATTTATAAGATTGGAGAAGTAGTTCAGGTTGATGTATAGTTATGGAGGATGTTGGGGGAGTTGGGAAACTACCAGCAACTAATCCTGCTTGAGAAATTAATTTATTTTTTAATCATCTTTTAAGATGTATGCGACTCTTGTTTAGTGGAGTAGCATATAGGGCGCTACTTTAGTGCTTATCAACAAGTGCTCATCGATTTTAAAACGTTGAGCGCTACTATGATGAGAAGGAGTAGCGTATATTAGGATATGGGCGCTACTATGATACACTGGAGTAGCGTATGGGCGCTAGTCTCTTTGAGTAGAGTAGCGCTCATATCTCAGAATGATATTTTTTTGGGTTTTTCCAGTAATGTCCGGAAATGGAGTGAGTTCAAAGTATCATCTAAGGTCAACATGCTCCTCCATCCATGTTGTCCTTTTGTGTGATCAAAAGCTCAAGTTGATCATGGACAGAGAGGTGCAAGTTTGACCTATAAAAGATGCCCCCTAATGTGTGAGGTCAGAGGGAAACGATGGCCGAAATACATTATAATCCAAAACCAGAGGAGGAGCAAAGAACCGCAGAAAACAAGTCGCAAGAACACCTGAAACAAAGATCAAGGTCAGCTAGCAATTACATTTTTGACATCTTATAGATGTGCAGTGTGATACAACATGATCTCCGATACATAACAAGGAGATGTATATAAAGCATGGCCACTTGGAATACAAGCGTGGATCCATGTCAAACTGAGAGATCATAGCCATAACAACAAACTGGATCTATGTCTCATGGAGAGTTAAATATCAGTGAGGCTCAGTCTTGTGCAACTTGGGTGATAACAAAATGAGGTAATGTCATCCAAAATCCCAAGGTATTCATCCAACACAACTCTAGGTACAAACCCTAACCATGTGAATACATGAGCTGACAGTCGAACATGGGGGGTATCGTTTGATTACCAGTCATTGATGTATACCATTAACAAATGCGAGGACTTCCACCGATAATGATGATGGGGTCCAAGGTACCAAGTACGATCCACCAAGTGTGAATAAATGGGCTTGAGATTCGAACACTTGGGAATCCTGTTGAAGAAGAGACATTGGTGTATTCTCATCATTCAACAGCGAGAAAAATTTCCACTGGTGACTGCAATCTCCAAGGTACTAACCGAAACTCTAAACTTCAATCCCAGAATAATGAGTTGATTTCTCTGGGAAGAAGTTCGTTGGAAAGGAGGCCTTTAAGGCATCCTCCATCATCCAACTCGAGGAACACTCAACTGGTAAGAGCTGATATGAAAGAATGTGTAACAATATTGACACTAGGAAGGCCGACACATGAGGTCAAGGTAAACTGTAGAATGGTCGACACAGGGTATATCCTTGAACATTGAGCACGACACAAAGTGACTTAGGCAGTTTCTGACATTATGGGGTAAATAATAAGTCTGAAATGTAAGAGACATTAGCAGACCCTCCATACGGTTGGAAGAAATAACCAACCGGGGGAGTAAATAACTCAGAGGAAATGTTCACCCTGAGGTCAAAAACTAAACCCAACCGACAAGATAAACTCAAGTAAGTGTTATGTTCAAGGATAGAACTTGACTGAACTTCCTTTGACAATGAAGATACGATATGTCTTTCCCATCCCTTACTCTTTTTAGATAAAAGAATACCCTTCTTGTTGTTTTAATGAGTCCAAGAAAGAATGAAAACTCAATAGATCCAACCATGTAAAAAGTTTAATGAGCCCATGGGAGGAAGACTCAAGACCTTCTTCATTGTTTATAGAGTTTGAAGAAGAGATAGAAGATTACTCTATATTTACTGATCTCTGGATTTTAATATCAAGCAGAGATTTGTTCTTGCTCACCGGTGTTTTCAATTTTAAGGAGTCTGAAAAACTTAAACAATAACTCCATATATTTGCTCGTGGATTTTAATATCGAGCCCAAGCAAATTAATGTTCGCTGGTGTTTTCCTGTTTATAGAGTTTGAAAAACTTAAACAATCCTCTTTTCACCTATCCTTGGATTTTATATCGAGCCCGGATTGGTCTGTGCTCGACGGTGTTTTCTTGTTTATAGAGTTGAAAAACTTAAACAGTCCTCTACTTACCCTCTCGTGGATTTCAGATCGAGCCCGAGTAGGTGAATGCTCATTTGGTATTTTCATGTTTAGAGAGCCTGAAAACCCTAAAGAAAGGCTCCAAAAGGTCCTTTTTCATACAGTTAGTCTCCTCCCCCGAAAAAGTATAAAACAATTAAAGGAGAACTCTTCTAGCACATACAGGAGTATACCTAGAGTATACCTTTTCTGTAGTTAATCCACCTAGGCTCGGAAAAGAGGTAATTCTATACCTGAGTGGATGAGCCTTCGATTACTTTAACGAGCTCGAAGAGGACAAGCTTGCTCGGCAATCTTGTTTAGGTTTAGATAGTCCAAACAAGAGCTTAAAATGACTTAAAGGTCAGCTTCTAGGATCATAGCTTCATACTCTGCCAAAACTAGGTCTTCAACAAAAGATTAGTCGATGCAGCAAAAATCTCGAATGATATATGAATTTGAAATATTTAGCTAGTTGATAAGGTCTATCATCAAGTATTTTTAAACTTAGGAGATGAATTCGACAAAAATTAAATGAAAATTGAACTTGGATTAGTATTGTACCATATTGTGTGTTTCAATTGATTAATTAGGGTTTTTTTGAAAATTTTGAAACTATAGAAAATTAACAATTGTGGGTAAAAATCAAAATCCAATTTATATATATAATTTCATTTTAAAAATCAATTTTCAATTTTGTTTTGTAGGGCAAAGATTGGGGCAACCTTTTGCAAATTTCAAACTTCCGTGGCGATCGAACCAAACATCCAAACATCAATCTTCCTCCACAAAGTAAGTTAAAATCTACCTGACTTGCATTTTCATCGTTTATTTTTCAATTTTTGAGCAAAAAATAGCCTGTAACGCGATGCTCACAAGTGTTAATGCACGGGCGCTACTGTGTAACCATAACAGTAACATATAAACGTGATGGGCGCTACTATGCTGAAGCAGAGTAGTGCCCATAAGCAACTATGTAGTATACATAGTAGCGTACACTCTTGCAAACCTACCTACAAGCGCCGAGACTCAAAAGTTTTGGTTTTTTGTGCAGGATGGTCCTTCAATGGAGGGAGAGGGAGCATGAGGACATGGATAGTTTGGCCATGCAAGATCCGTCCACCCTCCACACTCTCCGAAGATGCGGTTTGTTGAAGTTTTATCGAACCGTAAACATGAGAGCTTTAAACAAACTATTTCGAAGAATTATTCAATACTGGGATGTGGATACCAATACTTTTGTCATCCGTGGGCAAACATTGGAGCTTACAGTTGATGACATATATTTTATTACAGGTCTCTCAAGGAGAGGAGATGTAATCAATATGAAAGGGTCTTCTCGTGTGGGTGTAAGATCTGTGCAAGAGTATGTAAATACATATTGTGTTGCCGGAGCTGAGAAATCAGGAAGCCAAGTCTTGATTTCAACTATTGACGGTCTCCCTTTGAAAGTGATAGTGAGCATGATCAACCGAGTAGCTGATAGTGCTTCACAACACTTAGCTTCCAGGCACTCTATGCATATTGGTGTACAATGCTTACACGGTCATGTCTATGATTGGAGTACTAGTTTACTGGCAAACATGAAAACTCAATTGACGGGTTGCAAATCCGGCACAATGAAGAATTTTGGGTACGGTAGCATTTTGTGTACTTTCTTCTTTGAGAGGATGCCTGCTATCAGTTTGGGGATGCCTCTACCTTAGGTTAACCCCCGTGAGCCCAGATTAGGCCGTTGGGGTGACATATTCCTCCGCCAGGGTTGTGGGGAAAGTCACTACTGTTATCATACTGATGATTTCTGGGGGTGGTGGGGAAAGTCACTATTTAATTTTTTCAAACTTTTTCAAGTATTTGATTTTTGTGAATGAGTTTTTGAGTTCTAATCAAGTGTCATATGTAGATGTTGGGCCTGTTCTTCCTGAGGGACATCCTACCATCTATGTGAGGCCAGCTGATATTACTGCAGCAGATGCTATGTTGGGAACCCTGGAGAGAAAAATAGGTCGGTTGACTCACGAAGTTCCTGCATGCCGTATAGATCAGATACCTATTGATATGCAGGAAGATGTTGTTAGGGTTCCCCCAACATAGCTTACGGTGCTACGGAAGATAGCTAGTCTTGTCATATGCTATCGCAATGTAGTAGATGATGATGATGTCCCTCCTTCTCCATAGGAGAGAGATACATTCTATGTATATATTTTTGAGGCTACTATTCCCATCTTTTGTACTTTTATGACTTGACTTGATAGACTTGTGACTCAAAACTCATATTTTTTGATACAGTATCGGCTATATACAGTATCGGTTATTTACATGTGTATGTGTTTTATGTGTGTAATGTTGTTTATGACAATGTATGATGCAAATGCCAGTCTAACACATAGTTTGCTAATGAATCATCTAAAGTGTTTAAAATTCTTTGATTGTGTTCATATCTGATAGAATGAAATTGTCTTTCCAAAAGTCTAACTCGTAGAAACTGACGTAGCAATCTTGGATCTCTAATCTGATAGACACCTATTAACTGAAATACAATTAATTGTGAGTCAATCCTTACCTCCAAATGTGAAATGCCATGACTAAGAGAATCTCGGAGAAGTTCTATAACTGCACTGTATTCAGCCACATTATTTGTGGTAGGACCCAAACAAACCCCCCTCGAAGAGACAAGTTGGTCAGCGGGTGCATAAATGACCCAAGCTGCTGCAGCCAACTAACAGGTGTGGCGACTGGAACCATTAGCAATTCCTAAGAAATGTTCGGTTGACATCTGGTACACAAAACGAAACACACATAAGATTAACTAACGAGCATAACAAAACTAGCTTTACAAAAATATACAGCTATGTTACAAGAAAAAGTATTTTAGCCTAGGCATAGTACTTCTTCAGGTAGGGTCAATGTCTGGATCCTCCTCGAGAGGTCGGGAAAAGGTGTTATGGAAATCAGGGAAAAGATTGGTATACGGTATGATCTCATCGAGATAACATCCCGTTTCAAAGAAAATGTTTCCATTGACCCGGTGAAAATGTTCACCAACGAGGTATGCAATCTATTTGCTTCAACAACACCAACTTGTGATGAAGTGAAATTAGTATTTTCATCGGGTGTTGAACAAAATTCACCTCTCTCTATAAAGTTAAGAACAGGAATCAAGAAGGACCTAGGATCTATATGTTCCCGAGGATGATATGGGTTGGTCATGGCTTCTAACATTTCCTCTTCAGAAGGTAAAGCAGTATCTAAACTGTCAAGAGAGTGGATCGGGTCTGGTGTCTAAGTAGTGGCACAATCTATGTTTGACTCGACGGACACCAATGGAGTCAACATATGTTCTGTTGTAGTTTGATAAGAATCCAAGTGGGTAACTTCTACAACAGGGGTGGGCACGGAGGGGTTTGTATTAGTTGAGGGAAACTCAGAATCAGTTGTTAAACTAACCATGGAAGTTTCAGACGAAGAACATCCCTCAGTACCAACGAATAAGGTAGGAGCTGGTAGGTCAAAAGTGTCGATTAATGATTCGTACAGTCCTGCTCCTAAACTCTCACCAACTAGGGTGGTTTGATCAATCAATGGAACTGTGGTTTCCGAAGAAGTCTAGTTGTTTCTCTGAGTGAAAGAAAGTTGATCGACTATAATGATCTTACCTTCAAATGGGAACATAACCACTCAAAAAACTGTCGATGCAATAGCTCACATGGCATATGTCCAACTCCTGCCTAATAACATATTGTAATCAAGCGGAGCGTCCAGAACTTCTACTTCGACAGCAACTGTCTTACCAGCCAAAGTGACCTCAAATGATGGCAACACTCCATGTGGATGGAAATTTCTGCCATCAAATGCAGTAAGCAGTGTGTTAGAAGGGGCTAACTCAGGAGAACCTAGAGCTTTCCAACAGGAAATTGACATTACGCAAGTTGACGCGCCCTCATCTACTACAGCTCGTCTGATGGTCATTGGACCATGAACGACTTCAATTTGAAGGGAAACGTTATAGGGAAACTGGTATTTGACATCAGTCATATCAAATCCCGCAGACATGTTAGAGGATTTCATACTCCCAATAGCTGCTAGAAGTGCATTCCGTTGTAAAGGACAACTTTGCAAGACTTCTAGAGTAGACATGGCACAAGGGGTCTGGGCTAAATCTTCAACCACATTGTAGTTAGAAGCAGCCCATGTGTTGGGATTGTGCGATGCCCTCTTCAAGACACCTTTCGAAATCTTGGGCATTGGGTCCACAGGTATGTGGAGTGGAGTAGAGGATTCTGGAATCTCCTTATCCTTTTTCTGTGCTTCCGGGGTATAGTTCCTGGCTCTAGTTTGCAATAAAGCATCTGAATTAACCATGTTGATAAAAGTTTGATCAACCATAGCATGTGAAGTGCCCCCAGTTTTGGAGGTGCCAGAAGTTTAGCCCTTCCCTTTAGGAAATGGATCTTTCAGGATGGCAGGATTCTTTTCTCCTAAGAGCTTCTAGGCTTCTTGAAGTAGAGGGCATTGGTGAGTAAGGTGGTTCCCCTTTCAAAGTTTACAAGGGAACTTAACCTTCTTTTCCTCTTTTTTACCCTCTTCGGCATTGTCTTTTTTGGGATTTTGTTGGTTCCCCCCTCCTTTCTTGCCCTTCTTTTTGTTGTTGGGCTGCCGAGGGCCCTTTTGATTGATCTGGACTTGATTGACAGGCTTAGAAGTAGAAGGAGAGGTTGTGACGGAAGAAACATCTGCAATCGATTGTTTGACTGATAAGGCATGAAACTGTTTAGTCATCGCTTCGAAAGCTGCAGAGTCAATTGAACCCACTATGGCGTCAGCATGTGGTCCAGGTTTCGGTCTACTCGGATCGGTATTCGATCGCGGTGTGTCGGGTATGATCTCATACAGTAACCCAGATTGTGCATACACGAGGTCTAACTGCTAAGTCCGTAAGATGGCTTCTTCCTCATTGGATACTCAAGATGTAGCTACTTCCTTAGAAATATAAGGAAGGAGTGATTTCAAGTACCACTCAAGAAGGAACTCCGGAGGTATGTTGGCCTTAATGAGCCTCTTCCATCTTCGCCACTCCTGAATGTGGTCAGAAAAGTGAGTGGCTTTATTTTGTCTAAAAGTAGACAAAAGGTCTGTTCCGGCATCATACTGAACGGGAAGCTGGAAGTGATTCAAAAAGACCGTGGTGAGATTTCCAAAATTAGAGAAAGTAGCTGTAGGTAACTCAATGTACCATTTGGCTGCAGCACCGGTTAAAGTTCTTTGGAACAATCTCAGTCTAATGGAGTCTTCATTTAATGAATTTGAGAAACACCATAAGTGGAAGGTAGTGACATGGTAACCAGGGTCTTCACCTATTTTTCCTTTAAACTTTGGAATGTCTGAAGGTAACTTGGTGGGAACTGATGGCCATGTAGCATTATGACACACAGGATCGTTTGTCAGTTTAGAAAGATCTAGCAAATTCAAAGTTGCCAGAAATGGTAGACAAGGCCGGTAAGACGGTACTTGATAAGGGGAACCACCCATAGTTTGACCCATGAACTGTTGGTAGGGGTTGCCCCCAGTCGTCTGCTGGTAAGGGTTTCCCCCAAACATCTATTGATAAGGGTTGCTTCCGGCCATATGCTGATAGGAGTTGCCACCTACCATCTGTTGATAGGGGTTTCCCTCAGTTACTTGTTGGTAGGGGTTACCCCCAGCTATTTGTTGGTAGGGGTTTTCCCCCTGCCATCTGTTGTTGTGTGAAAGAGTTATTAACATTTTCCCACCCATATGAAAGTGGATTAATGCTTTGCGGGTTTGTCCACTGTGGTTGGGTGTTAGCCCCGCCATATTGCTGGTTAAAGATACTACCCCCTCCCCCAGAGAATAAGGAAAAAGGGACATTACCTGCAGGCATGCTACCTTGATTCATGTTAGGGCCTACAAAGGTATTGAAACCAGTAGAAGCTAATGTGGACGGTGCAGTCATGGTGCCCATGACTGGCATGTTTGCAGAAGCACTTGGTCCTACAACAGGTGTGGAAATCCAAGTACTAGGTATCTGATATAACGGTTGAGAAGCAGGAGGTGCTGCAAAGTTGGATGTACTGCTAGGTCCAACAGTAGGTGTAGGAATAGATGCCATCGTTGTCAAACTAGGCATACCCAATGTACCAGTGTTGAAACTGAAAGATGGAGTAGACACGGATGTGGTTTGTGCCTCACTTGGTGTATCAGTAAAAGAAGGATTTACTATATTAATGTTCATACCTAAAGTGGGAGTTTGGGGAACTCCCTGTTCACCTCCTAGGTTAGACATCAGATGTTCAGGTAAGGAATGATTTGCACTTAAATGGGGCTGCTGGAAACCAACAGGTGACAGAAGCGGAATTCTAGGATTAGTCAAAGGAGGATTGAAAGGAGTACTATACTCTGCAGAAGTAAGATCTTCTACCTCAACTATACTAAAGTGTTGCTGATCTATGGTACCTGGTAGTGGTTCCTCAGGAACCTCTATTTCAACGTTTTCTGTTACAAGAATTTCTTCAGGAAATTCAGTTTCAGAAGTAGTTTCTGAAGAAATACCGGGGTTTACCCGCTGTCGTCTAGCTGCCTGTAAAGGTTCTGTTCTAAGGGGTGGAAGGTTTTGGAACCTCCTCGATATACGAAGCTCTTGATTCTCCGTGATTATAAATATAAAATAACAAACTAGAACCTAGTGGCCACTACAACTAGGGGGAAAACAACATGCCAACTAAAAAATTCCTAAGTATACAAACCAGGCAAACAAAGATGCCTTTTGGAGAAGAGTCCAGGATGATGAGGGCCCAGAACAGATCAACGAAGGAAGAAAGACAGTTACTTGGGGTCCACAATACAATGACTAAGGGTGCAAGCGCTGGAATCACCCAACCGCCCTCCCAAAGACCTGCAATGGATTTCCTCCCACGTCTCTCTTAGGTACAACAGATATACCCTCTACTGTCACCTGTGTATGAACCTAGAGTCAGATACTAAGGATACCACAACACCAAAAACTCTTGGGGGAATAGTCACCGGTCGAATCAGAAGGCGTGGGCAGGGTAGCTAAGCCCGAAACTCGAAAGAGTCCCCAATACGCAATCCAATCCTGGCGTATGCTCAAACAGAAAGTAGGAGGAGTATTCCCAACAATCTAATCTCGCAATGACCTACTGCATAGATCCCAGGAAAGTTTTGAGTGAGGTGGGTTTACCTATGATAGTCTCACTACGATTTTTGCGTAATGTGTGATCTTGAGTGGTTTAAGGTGATTTAAACTCAAGATCCTAACCAAAACTAGTTGGTGTAGTGTATCCCTAAAAAGAAAAAATGTTTCTAATTTATTTTATTAAAATATTTTTAGGGTTGTTATTACTCAAAAAGGGTAGTGCTTTTGTGTGGCGTGATTGCAAAAAGGAAACAAAAGTGCAATAAAATCAAAACTTTCTGCAACAAAGCTCTTTTCATTTTTTCATTTACTTCTTTCCAAAACTGAAAATCTGAGTAAACCTACTTCAAAAAATTTTGTTTTCTTTTTTGAAATTGTACAAAATATCCTATGCTATCTTGTAACGAGAAAAATAAGTCTTATTGAACTTAAACTACCAAATTTTTTTGCTTTTTCTATAAACGAAAAAGAACTATGAAAAATGGGAAGTAAAATAAAACTTATGTGCAATGTATGTAAGTATGGCTAAAAATATTCTTAAGCTTATAACTGTCAAGACATTAGCTCAAAAAAGACTTGATCTACAGGTTTTTTTTTTCGCAAAGAAAAAGCCTCTAAACTTGGAAACAAAGTGGGAGAAAACAAAGGAGAAAAACACAAAAGGACTGACCTAAAGTATCTAACCCTAGCAAGACCACTATGCCAAGCAAAAGTAGACAAGCAAGCTTCCTTACTAACACAAAGGAACTGAGAAAAGAATTAGCCTATAGCTGTTTAAATGCACTTGCAACCAGAAAAAGACAATAAGTCTAGGAAGAATGGAAATGAACCAAATCGAAAGACACCCTATAAGCTCTAAACGGACCAAACCCTAAAACCAAGGATGGGATGAGTAAATAGCAGACAAATGTTGCCACAAACAGCGGATACAAGAGTATGCAGGTTTGTAAACTAGCAACATGCAGTCAGGATCTAAAAAAGTGGAAGTGCTCAAGACCAAACACAACCTAGTCTTCCAAAAAGTCACAAACAGTTCAAATGTTCCAAAGGTCAACAAGCGATTGAAAGGTTCTATGACTTAAACAATAGTAAAAAACCTCATACACTAGTCATAGAGACCCAAAAGCAAAGTCAGAAAACCAAAAGAATGGCTAAAAACTCAAGCAAACTGTTAAAGAACAGCTTCAGGAAACGTACTACTGTGCTGTAGGGAAACTCGCGCCCCTGCAGAAACGGGCATTACTGTATATATAGCAGAGTAGCACTCATATCTCAAAAGCTTAAAAACTGACTTTGAAAGATACCAAGAACTGATGGAAGCAGAACGAAACAGGCAGGGGATACCTATAGGGTTTCTCAACACATCAAAGAAGTCAAAACAATCTGGGAAGACACACAAGAACAAGGTTTCCTCGAGCCAAAAATTCAACTTTCCCCAGTGGAGTCGCCAGTTTGTTGGCGGGCAAATCTACCCTATAGCAAGGAAACTAATGCTATCAACTTGGTTGGGGTGACAGGTAACTGTATTGATGATATTGCAAATATATTTATGAAAAGAAATGAGTTATGGATCTTGGGAACACACCTTTCAATCAAAGTTTGATCCTAGCCTTTACTTGATCTTGTGTTCAACCTTCAAGTCCACCTTCCTTCCAGTAAACCTGCAATAACAATACCTTTCTCAAAGCATTTTGGACAATGTATAAAGCTTGAAAGAAACAAAAACAATGTTTAACATTCAGCATTGACCAAAACAGATCCAAATTAAGATGTTATTTCAGAACACATTTAAATTGGAACAAGAAAGACACTTCAAACTTTATTGTCAAAAGTAAAATGATGTACAAGTATACCTGATCATGTAGCAGGCTCCTGCAACTTGATTTTGGGCTCGAACTCTTCTCTGGCTTGGATATCTTCAGCATCAACTCCTCTAATGCAAGCTTCTCTCTATGTCTCAAAGTTTCTCCATTAATCCATCTCACTATCTCTAGCTAACCCTTCTCCTTTAATCTTCTTTGTATTTATAAGATTGGAGAAGTAGTTCAGGTCGATGTATAGTTATGGAGGAAGTTGGGGGAGTTGGGAAACTAACAGCAACTAATCCTCCTCGAGAAATTAATTTATTTTTTAATCATCTTTTAAGATGTACACAACTCTTTTTCAGTGGAGTAGCGTATAGGGCGCTACTTTAGTGCTTATCAACTAGCGCTCATCGAGTTTAAAATGTTGAGCGCTACTATGCTGAGAAGGAGTAGCGTATATTAGGATATGGGCGCTACTATGATACACTGGAGTAGCGTATAGGTGCTAGTCTCTTTGGGTAGAGTGGCGCTCATATCTCAAAATGATATTTTTTTGGGTTTTTCCAGTAATGTTCGGAAATGAAGTGAGTTCAAAGTATCATCTAAGGTCAACATGCTCCTCCACCCAAGTTGTCCTTTTGTGTGATCAACAACTCAAGGTGATCATGGACGGAGAGGTGCAAGTTTGACCTATAACAGGAGGCATGCCACATGTTGTACCATCAACAATCATGTTTAGGGAACACCACCATGTTAAGCCGCTAGCAATCATTCTAGGGGCATTTACCAACCTCTGGGAATCATGTTGGGAAGGAACCTGTCAATGGGCCTTAACCATGAGAAGAGTTTACCTTCGGCTTCAAGCTCATGAAAAAATGAAACCAGTAGTTTGAGCACATATTAGTCTTTGATTCCAAGCTCGTTAAAAAATGGAATAGACCCCCTAGGCATAGTTTACCTTTGGTTTCAAGCTTGCATAAAAATGAGACCAACTTCATGAGCATAGTTCCCTTTCTGTGTCAAGCTCTTTAAAAAATGAAACAAGTCTTTTGAGCAATGTTCTATTCCTATGTCAAGCTCGTTAAAAAATGAAACATATCCTTTCCCTTTGAGTCAAGTCTCCTCGTAGACTTACTACCTGAACCTTCTTTTCACTCGCCTATACCTTAGGCAGGTGAAATGAAGCTTGGGGGCATGGCTTCAACCTCTAGAAGTTACGTTGAAGTCATCTCAATTGCCTCTCCACACAACATTGGAGCTAAGCCACTTACTTCTAGCAATCCTGATGGGGGCATGTACCAACCTTTGGATTTCATGACGGGAAGAAGTTCACCATTGGGAATATTTTCGAGCATACTTTCCTTTCTTAGGTTTCGAGCTCATTAAACCATGAAAATTATCCCAAGCATAGTTCATTTTCTATTACAATCTTGTTAAAAAATGAATCAGACATCATGAGCATTCTTCCAACATAACTTTGAGCTCGTTAAAAACAATAAGATAGTGTTTGAGTTTACTTTTCACTCTTTTCGTGCTCTGGTTGAAACATGAAAAGTGGTTTGAGCTTAGTTTTTACCTTTTCATGCTCTGGTTCAAACATGAAAAATATTCCGAGTTCTTTTAATACCATTGTCATGCTCGTTAAAAATTTGAGTAAAAAGGTGTGTCTAACGAGTATAGGTTTATCAGTTTATCTGGCCTCGCTAGACTATTTACGGAAAATGAACTGTGTCGAGTTTACATTTTCCTTTGCCATACTTGGTTATTAACCATGACAAAGTTGTTCATGTAGTCCTTTTAAGCTCTTTTCAGACTCCCTAAATAGAAAAATATTGCCAAGCGAACTTGATGCTTTCATGCTTGTAAACGCATTTGAATGATTGTCTTTCTGGTGATAGTTTACCCCTTTTTCAGACCAGGAAGCACTATTTATGAAAAAGGAATACTCCAACCAACCATGGTTGGAAGAGTTCTCTCTCACCTTGTTTTACCCTTTTCCGAGCGAAGAGACTAACTTTATGAAAAAGGACCTTTTGGAGTCTTCTTTAGTTCTTTTCAGACTCTCTAAACATGAAATGACGTCGAGTTTTTCTTCTTTGGACTTGTTAAAATTCAAACATCGAAGGGCTCATTTTGGGATGAACCCCTCATTTCCTATGTTCGTAAAACATTTGGGATTGGACTCATCTATGAGATGAGCTATACCGAGCATTTGGTTACCCTCATCAATCTCATAAAAAACACATGAGGCACTCATCAATCATGATGGGAAAAAAGGGAAGATTTTTTGTTACATCTTATTTACAGCAGTATGTAGTCACTCTTAAACATGGCACTCATTTGCATTTGCATTCACTACTTGGGTAATCCATTTGTCTCCGAGTCCTATCAACTCCATGAGTCATGTTGCTCCTTTGGGTCAGCCAAAGAATGCTTCCACCATTATTTGCATTGGGGATTGGTGTCATTCTCATCATGTAAATACTACCAAGTCATGCCATGCCCATGTTCAAGAGATGTTTCATTACTCATCATATGCAGTTAGTATACCTTCGATCATGTTGGTCTACCTTGAGTCATTCTTGCAAATTACTCTACCGTCCGATCTATGCCAAACATATGTCATTGATGGGGGATTCATCATGGCCTTCCTTCGACGGGTTCATCCTCATCGATTTCAAATCATCCTCTGAGGATTGAACTTAGAAACCAACCAAGTACCTTGGTCCTGCATGCCTCAATGGAAGGTTACCTCGATTTCAACATAAGTTCACCTCATCGACTCTTGATTGAAGGATTTCATCTTGCGTTCGACTTCAACTCATTTATTCACGCTTGGTGATATGTACTGTGATACCTTGGGAATCATTGACATTAATGGTGATTTCCCTCGCAATTGTTAATGTTATACATTAAGGACCGGTAATCAAGTGGTTTCTACCATGATTGAAGTCAAGACATTTGTAATCACATGGATAGATTCATATTATTGCGGGTTCAGCTTGAAGACCCTGGGGAAGTTATTTTCTACCTAGGTTGCAATGGAGATTGTTTGAGACACATAGATCCACTTTGTATTGGTCATGGCTATGTTGTCAGTTCAGAGTTACATGGATCCCCTTTTGTATTGTTCTTGGCTGTGTTATAATCTCATCATGGATCTATGATTGTGTCTAGTAGCCATGATTGTGTTCATTCAGTCATTACTATCATGGATCTGCAATGTATTGGTCGGCAACCATGATTTGTGTTGCATGAAACTTGTGTATCTCAGGTCATTTCTATAGCAACTCCTTCCAACCAGTTAGTCCTTGCCATTTTTGTTATTACAAAGCATTTCACTTGTCTCATTCCTTCAACTTCATGCTTTAGGGGGAATTCTGTTACACCAAAATGTCGTCACCCTTGTGCAAGTGTCGCAAGTGTTGAAAGTGTCTTCATCATGACCTAGTGTCTTCACCATGACCGTTGCAAGTATCGTCATTATGACCAAGTGTCATCATCATGAACGTTGTGATAATGTCGTCATCTTGACCATTGTGTAAACTCTTTGCTCTGACCTCTAACCTCATTTTGGGATAAAACACATCCAACTGAGAGATTTCCCTGCCTAGTTGACCTCTTTGAGTAGGCTGTCACACTTCTCCTTCATCTAGGGTGTGATGTCGCAGTTTCTAGTCAGCTAGGGTGAGACATTATCGCACTCTGTCTTCCTACAGAGTGCAACGATCCCCCTCTGTCACTCTATGTCTTCTACCAGGATGCAATGAGGTTGGTTAAAGGCTACTTTGGGGAGTCTCGAGGTATTTCTAGAAGTTTGTTCAGGTGGAGGCCTAACCCTGGGCTCTAGGTGAGGTGGCATTTTGGTTCCTAACCTTATAGGAAGATCCCTTAACCATATCTCCCTAATACTCAACCTACCCTATCTCTTTAGCCCTATATAAACACCCACTCTCTCCATGAGAGGGGGAAAGTTCTATGGTATCATTTTATGCTGATAGAATCCATATAGTTGATTGTGAGGCTTGTACCATCTTGGAGGCTTGGATTGGACATGTTGGATGGAGGATGCAACGTTGAGGATTTGGTTGTAGCTTCATCCTTTCTATGTATTCCCACTTTTAAATAGTTAATATAATCTCTTTCCATAAACTGTTCCCTCATTGATGATGATGTTTAGAGTTTTCTTCCTTAACTATTAACTTAGATCAATCATATGAAATGTATGCTTTCACTGTTTTCTAGTATCTATATATTCAACAGGGTCTTGCAGCTGGAGATCTGACAACGTTGGATCATTGGATCAACAAAGAGAAAAGGGATCTGTAAATCTGAGGTAAGCTATCTATCTACTAGTTTCCATTTCTATTGATCTAGGAAAGTAGATATATATTTTGTTCCATTTGTTCTAGACTTACGTTAAGCTGGGGAGATCATGCCTTATATCCGTCTTTGGTAGATTTTCCATTAACAATTATAGGATTATCAATCCTTCTCACTTTAAGACACCTCTCATGTCTAGGGATGATGCAATCCCGACCTACTTACAGGATGATCAATCCTTATCACTTTAAGACACCTCACCATGTCTAGGGACGATGCAATCTCGAATCAACTTACATGATGACTAGTCCTTATCACTTTAAGGGACCTCACCATTTCTAGGGATGATGCAATCCTGACGAAAGTGGTAGTCCTTTTTCATACTAGATGTGACGTAGATTAAATATAGGATTTTACCACGTGTGAATGATCACATGCTACTACACTGAGCAGTTCAGGAGCAAACATTACATCATTACAAGACCTGCAAATGATCACCTGCTGCTACACTGAGCAGTCAAGGAGTGAACATTACATCATTCCAGTCAACCACAGAGCCAATATTATTTCAACTAGGGTGTGACCTAGATTAGATATAGGATTTACAACCGCTGAATGATCACCTTATAATACAAGAGAGAACATTACATCATTACAGGACCTGCAAATGATCACCTGCTACTACACTAAGCAGTCCATGGCTGAACATTACATCATTCCAATCAATCACAGAGCCAATACTATTTCAACTGGGGTGTGACCTAGATCAGATCTAGTATTTACAACCTGTGAATGATCACCTGCTAATCCAGGACGGAAGATTATATCATTACAGGTTTTGTGAATGATCACCTACTGCTATGTTGAGCAGTCCAGGAGCGCACATTACATCATTCATCAACATCTTTATCGATGACAAGAGTCTACGGATCAATTCAAGGACCAAATTCTGGGGATGACACAATCCCTCTCGTCCACTTCTCAGAAACATATATCTATGGATCAATTCAGGGACCGAATTCCAGGGATGATACAATCCTTCTCGCCACTAGGGACCACTTCTCAACCTTATCGTTGATATCATCGACCTAATTGTCGGGACAGGTAACCTCATCATCGATACATGTACCCTCATCATCGATACATGTATCCTCATCATCAATACAAGTATCCTCATCATCGATACAGTATCAACATCATCGACCATATCAGTTGCCCTTTCGAGGAGGGTCCTTCTGAACGACACCAAGCTTGTCTCTGAAATACTCAAACTTTACTCGGGACAGAGGTTTGGTCAATATATCAGCAACTTGTTCATCAATGCTCATATACTTGAGCTTTATAGCTCCTTTCTATACCATATCCCATATATAGAAATATCATATCTCTATGTGCTTTGACAAGTATCATGGAACATTGGCTTCTCTGTCATCTTGATACAACTCTGGTTGTCACACAGGATCACAGCGGGGTCCATCTGTAAGTCAAACAATCTTGATAACAACTTCTGAAGCCATATCGCTTCACAACTAGCAGAGAAAGAAGCAATATATTCTGCTTCAGCTATGCTGGGAGCCACACTAGACTGCTTCTTGCTAAACCACGAGATCATGGAAGATCCCAAACAATAACATCCACCTGATGTGCTCTTCCTGTCTGATACACTTCCAGCCCAATCAGCATTTGTGTAGCCATAAAATCTGAAATCATGATCTCCAAGATAATATAAACCAAATTTTATCATACCCTTCAGATACCTCATCACATGCTTTGCAGCTGTTAAGTGAACACGTCTAAGTTCCACTAGATGCTACCTCAAGGTGTTCACAACAAATCATTTATCTGACCTAGTGTTTGTCAATACATCAATGACCCAATAATATGTCTGTACAGAGTCATATCCACTAAATCTGATGAGTCATTAGCTAATAGCTTCAAGTTGGAATCCATGGGATTGGACATGGATTTTGCATTCCAATATATCAAATACATTCCCTGGTTGAGAAAGATTACTTATGGTCCTTGCCATACTTCCAGACCTAGGAAGTAATGCATCAATCTGAGATCTTTCATCTTAAACTCTTAAGAGAGCTTCTTCTTGCACTCGACAATCTGTTTCTCATTTCTAGTCAGAAATAGATCATCCACATATAGCAACAATATAACAGGTTCATCATCCATAACGGATTAGCTTTACTTTTGGTAAAGCCCAAGTTTGTCAAGAAGCTATCAATTCTTCCTCTGTGACTAAGCATCATTCACACTATGCATTGAGTGATCTTCTGCATATCTATCTATAGCTAGGGTTTTACCCCTAGCTTGTGCAAATGAGCACCTACTAAGGAGAATGGACTCCTTAGTAGTAGTTCAGTAAATGTAAATAATTAAGCTAAAACAAAAATTGAAAACTACTCTAAAACATGTGCATGAAACATAAACAACAAATTTAAATAATGGTTTTTGTATTGATATTACCTCCAATGTGGAGATTGATGAAGCCCTTTGCAATGTCCAAGAGGGTTGCTCCAAGCTCCAATGTGCTCCTTCTCTTTCTCCAATGGTGGGAATGGGCCAAAGGTGGCTCTCAAGGTGAAAGTAGTTCAATGGTGAACTAGGGTTTCGAGAGAGATTTTGGCAGAGTAAGGGTATACTTGATTGTGGATGTGAAATAAGGGATCTCCATCACCTATTTATAGTTTTTTGGTGGTGGAGTGCTGACCCATGGTTTTGGGAAACACATGGTTTAGGGCAGCTGTATAGGGTTTTTTCCTCCTTTTCCTCATTATTTTATATTTTTCTTCCCTTTTTAGGGGGTTTTTGCTATTTTGAGAGGAATTTTGGATATTTTTGGAGGAAAAATGGGTTTTTTAACCTTTTTGAGGCTATTTTAAGGGTTTTGTGGCCTTTTGGAGGCATTTTAGGCCTTTTGGAGGCTTTTTAGTGGGATTTTTTTGGTTTTTAAGGTAAATATGGTAGGAAAATGGACAAATGAGCCATATAATGTGGTGATGAGGCAGTGAACACTTTTTGGGTGTTAACAGATTGCCCCCTGATGTGTGAGGGCAGGAGCTCATCGTATGGCCGATGGACATCATAAGTCATGAATGGTTTTCCTGGGGTGTGGAGAGAAGAGAAGAAACAAACTGAGGCCCGGAACAATGATCCCGAACGACTGCAAGAACTAAAAGTACATAACCTCAATAATGAATGAGGAATCATCTGATCATATGGACGAGGCGGGCATACCCATGCTCGTATCAGGACATAACATAATAATAACAATGGGGTCCAAAAAATGGGGACCTGACATATACATGACCTCCAATACTGACTGAGGAATAATCTCAATATATGGACGAGGTGTGCATACCCATGCTCGTATCAAGATACATAAAAAGAACTGTGAGGCCCGAAAAGGGGGACCTGTAAGATACATAGATAATCACTGTGTACATCATAAGTGTCCAGAGAGGACTCAAAATCTGGGACATACTGTTGAGCGGACCATGTGTAAACTGAAGAACTGGTGCACTGGAATATCAACAGTGCTGCTAACTAGGGTACCAGAGGAACTGATGAGCTGCTAGATCATAATGACTGAGAGCAATAACCTCGATGGTACACTGAGCTGGAACTGAAACGGGTACTCAAGGAAGTATATAGCTGGATGGATTCCCAATACAAGCGCCAACGCAGCCCGGGCATCCACAGGAACATATAACTGGGTGTTCCGAAGTGACTCACCAATGTGCTAGAGTCAGGGGAAATCCGGGGTCTTCGACACATAATGTAAAGGATGTAACCCTACGCGATTCTCAACGATGCGATCAAGGTGCTGAAGTCGAGCATGTGAGAAACAACCACTCGGAGAGGCAATGATGACTCCTCTCAGAATGGTCCGTAGGCACCTACCACAGATGGTGATAAGTCCAAGGCATAGGGACCTCTGGGCCTATCCTCTGAAATAAAGGGGTTTTCATCGACAGAGGGAGACCTGCAACTATCAAGGCAATGATGTTTCCTTGACAGAAGCGCGAGGTGGAGAATCGAAATGTGATAGTACTGATGGCAGGACTGACCAAACTGTGGGGGGACAACTGGGCAAGTAGAGTGGGTGGACTCAAACTGCCTTTGTTCAGAGTATGATAATGGGCATGATCGGGCAGCATATGAAACTGACTGAGGGGAAAGGGATCATAGCTGTAGTGGATCGGGGAGGATGACTGGTCTTAGGGAGACTCTAGCTGATATAAAATGGCAGAATACTGCAGAATACTCTGAACAAAGGCGACCTGATTGGGGGTGCTGCCGAGATGATCGATCGTAGTGCCAGGAGGCACGGGGGGGGAACTTCTTCATGGGTTAAGGAACTAGAAGAAGTTTGTGTAAAATGATACTGTCGTGTGGATTTTACGAGCCCGGGACAGTTCATGCTCGTGGTTGCTTTCAATTTTAAGGAGGCTGAAAGCGATAAGAAGACTCTGAAATGATGGAATGGTACTATCGTGTGGATTTTACGAGCCCAGGACAGTTCATGCTCTTGGTTGCTTTCAATTTTAGAGAGTCTGAAAGCAAGTAAGAAGACTCCACGGGGTTGCTTTTTCGTAGATTTAGTCTCCAAGGCCCAAAGAAGCATAAAAGGATGCAATGAAGAACTCTTCTAGCCGGTGTGACTAGAGTATTCCTTTTTCGTAATTAGTCTACCAGGTCCGGAAAAGGGTTAAACTTATACCAGATAGACGCCCTTTCAGGTACTTTAACGAGCATGAAAGGAAGCAAGATTGCTCGGCAATCTTTTCATTCTTTTAGGAGTCAGAAAAGAGCTTAACGGAAACTCCCTAAGTGCCTTTTTCGTAAAGGACTTGTCCGGCCTGAAAAAGGGATAAAATTATACCGAACAAAAGGAATGGCCAGGCAAGGAGGAAGTGTTCAATCAAGGATCAGTAATGATGACCAAGAACGAGGGTAGGGGGGAACACTGGTGGGCCTCCTTGCGGGGTAGATGAAATGGTGGCAAAATAATGAAACATTTGCAGTATGATAGGAGTGAATGGCTCGTGTAAAAATGTGGAACAATCTGATAGCGGCCGATGTGGCACGCAAACCGAGGCAGCAAGGTGTCAGGACACAATGTTGAAATTGTACCAAGTGAGAGAGAGAAATGATCTCAAGCATCATCACGAGCTCAGAAAAATGAATCCGACGATATGAAGGATGTCAAAAACGGGTAACGGCCGATGTGGCACGCACACCGAGGCGACGAGGGCGTTTTGGAAAAATACCCGAAAAATCGAGGGGTGAGAGCGAGAAATGATCTCAAGCATCATCACCAGCTCGAAAAAATGAATCCGATGATATAAAACATGTGAAAAATGGAGAACGGCCGATGTGGCACGCAAACCGAGGCCACTAGTGGCATCTAAAAAAATGGGCAAAAAATGACGGGGTAAAAATGATGCAACGAGGCGACCATCATGACGGTCTCGTCGTGCTGATTCCAGCAGTGGAAACGGTTCGTAAAAAGGACTCCGTATAGGGTCAGAATGGCCAAAACAAGAAAAAGTCAACTCACTATAAATAGTGGTGGGCCCAACATGACATGTGTCATTTGTACATTTTGACTTTGACTTGTGATCAGAGTGGACCAGAGCTTAGGTGGCATTTCTGGACGATCCGATCGGCCGATTTCAGATCCGGGAGATACAGGTATTCCGTCAAACTCATACCTGCATGTTTTTTAGGGTCGGGGGTTGGGTAGTGGGTCCCAAGGCTTATTTGTACGGTCCACGTGGGGTGGACCGTGGGTTAGGGGGTCGAAACCGTGGTTGGCGACCGCGAGTTTCGGGTTGAACCATGCAGTTGGAGACCGCGGGTTTCCTGGATGGATATGCGGTCGAGTACCACGAGTTCCAAGGAGGAACACGCGGTTCCAAACCGCGGGGCTAGGGCTGATAGACGCGGTTAAGAACCGCGACCATAGGCCTGACAGCCGCGGTCGAAAACTGCGGCAGGAAGCCTGAAAGCCGCGGTTTTGGGCCAAGCTATGAGGGTCTTCTGGGAGAGGGAAAAGTACTTATTTAGTTGACATGAGTCTGATGAGTCTATTTTGTGTGATTGACAGGATGCCGCAGGTGCTCTCGAGAGAGCGGGAGATCCCTGATGAGATTGTGGCTATGATCCAGGGGGATCTCCATGTGCGATCTATGTTGGGACTGTGTGGACTACTGAAGTTCACACAGATACCCATGATACGGTCAGCAGCATTGTTGCTGAACCGGCTGATCAGCTTCTGGGAGCCGGACATACAGGCTTTCCGGGTACAGGGTGAGAGGGTGGACCTCACCCTGACCGATGTATACTTTCTGACAGGGTTTCCCTGTCTAGGGAGGGTAGCAGACACACAGCCGCGGATGTCGACATGGAGGACATGTTGGAGAGATACTGTGGTCCTGAGGTGAGGGTGCATAGGAATGCACTCCTAGTGAGGGACCTACAGGAGCCAGCAGTGCAGGCCATGGCAGCATGTGTGGTCTGGGTATTGAGGTCCCAGTCACCTGAGAAGGTGTCTGGGGGTCAGATGCAGATGATAAAGCGCGTGCTGGATGGGTTGTACTACGCGTGGGGCCAGATGTTCCTGACCTGCGTTCAGCGGCAGCTGACGGCAGCGAAGGAAGATGGCAAGGGCTTTTGTTTTGGTTCCTTCTTGTGTGCCTTCTTTATGGAGAGGGTACCCACATTGCGGCCACGGGTGTCGATCAGGGCAGGAGGTATGAGGGAGCCGCGGATGGTGCGGTGGGGAGAGATGATGCACCGCCGTGGTGGTGGCGACGTGGGCAGGTTTTTTACGCAGGAGTTGTACCTGCAGTGGCTCCAGATACCATTGACACTGGACGACTTCCCGTATCGGGACATGGACTTCACGGGAGATCTGGAGGTGCCACGAGCACCAGGACAGGCGTGGGGTCCCGACGCTACGTATGTGTTTTTGCTTGCATGTTATGTATGTCAAGTTTTATTTATATGATAGTAGATTGATATACTGTGACTGACATATGGGTGATCTTGCAGATGTGGGCCCGAGGCCGCCTCCAGGACATGTGGCACGGAGGGGTATTGTGGCCGTCCCAGCTCTGCCTAGGCAAGGTGAGGTCCGTCGCCGTGATGCGAAGGGGACACTGGAGTCGGTGCGGGCACTACTAGATCGGTTGTTGATAGGGGTTACCGATGAGGGATGGCGGGATGTCGATCCTGATGTAGTTCAGGATTACATGAGGGCACCTCGAGAGTTCAGATCCATCGCGATCCGGGTGGCGATCTTGGTGGACCGGGTACGGGCATAGGAGGCCGGAGGAGATGAGGACTTGCCGGAGGAGGAGCGAGGGGAGGACTCAGAGGCAGCCGATGCAGGCAGTGATGCAGGATACGACTCTCATTAGGGAGTGCAGGGGACTCCCCCCGAGCTTTGTAGCTATGGCATGTATGTTGATGAGGCTGTTAGGGATGTATAGCCATTTTTTGTATAGCTGAGTACAGGGGTACTCAGGACATGTATAGCACTGAACATGTATATTTTTTGATATATATATATATGCACGTGGATGCACCTTTTTGTATGATGTTGTTTTATTTGTACGCACGTGGATGCGCTTTATGAGTTGTGATATGTTTACATTGCACGTGGATGTATGTAGGCTAGGATGTTAGGCACATGGATGCCCCTTGTGTATTTTATGTGATGCGACATGATATATGTATGTTTAGGCACGTGGATGTCCCTATGGATATGAATGTGGTGTATGTACATGGATGCAAATGTGGATGTGATGCAATCTTGTTGGGTTTTATATATTTTTATGAGATGCTATGGGATTGTGATGCATGATGTTACATGGTGTGATTGATATGCCAATCTAGGATGTTGTTGGCCATTTGGTCTGCGACACTATTTTGGGCTCTGGGGACATGTGTGAATGTGATAGATTCAAACTGTCGGCTGAGTTGTTTTGCGCGCAGGAATTTTCTAAAAAGGCAGGGATCACGCACCTGGTAGCAGTTGTTGAGCTGGGAGACAAGCAGCTGGGAGTCAAGGAACACATGAAGGTGACATATGCCCATTTGGAGGGCGGCAGTCAAGAGACCGGTCACAGCATCATACTCCGCCTAGTTATTGGTAGCAGTGCCTATACATATTCCGTCAAGGTGAATCATCTCGTTGGAAGGGGAGTACAAGACCCATGCTGCAGAAGCCAGGTTGGGAGACCAGCGGCTTGCGCCATCAACAAAGCCAGTGTAACAAGGTGGAAGATGGTCCATCTTCAATGTGAAGGTTTGATGAATGTAAGATGATGGTAAAAAAGAGAAAAAAAAAAGATAGCAAATTGTACAATGCGGACCAACAAGGTCGCGGTGTCATTTATGGGTAAAAACGCTTAAGATACAACCCATTACGGGGGTTGCGCAAAGGATGGCCTTCAGAGTCGGCGAGGATGTATGCCCCCTTGCCTAGGCAGGTCTGCACGATGTAAAGGCCTTGCCACATGGATTCAAACTTCCCTTTGCCAGTTTTGTCGTGGGCTTGGTCAGAGGCGAGGATGAGGTCCCCTTCATGGAAAGTTCGAGGGTGAACATGCTTGTCGTAACCGGCTTTGGAGCGGTTCTTGGCAGCTTCGATGTTCTGGAGAGTGGCCCGACGGTCTTCATCGGCTTGTTCGAGTGTCAGCAAATGCTGCTCGAGGGGGGAAGTGTCGGGGAGAAGCTCAATGGCGATCTGTAAGGCAGGAATCTGACACTCGATGGGGAGGACAGACTCGACACCGTGAACTAGATGAAATGGTGTAAAACCAGTGGCGGTCTTGGTGGAAGTACGGTAAGCCCATAAGGCAGGGAACAACATGTGGTGCCAATTGGACTTATGCTTGTCAACCGTTCGTTGGAGGATGGTTTTGAGAATTTTATTAATGGCCTCTACTTGATCGTTCCCTTCGGGGTAGTAAGCAGAGGAAAATTGGTGTTCAAATTTGAGGAGGGTGGATAACTCACGCCAGACGGCATCTTCGAAGTGTGAACCATGGTCAGAGACTAACTGCTTAGGAACCCCGAATCGAGCGATGACATGGTTGAAAAAGAAGAGGGCAACAGTGTCGGCGGTACAATTGAAGGTAGGCATGGCTTCCACCCATTTGGTGAAGTAATCAACAGCGACAATAATATATTTGTGGCCGTTGGCAAACTGGGGTCTACATTCCATGAAGTTTATGGCCCACTTACAAAAGGGACCAACGGTGACGACTGGGTGTAACGGCACAGGAGGTGTCCGGGCCTTGGGGGCAAAAAGTTGGCAATTATGGCAGTGTTTGACCGTAGTGATGCAGTCGGTGAAAAGTGTGGGCAGAAGTATCCGGTGCGGACGACCTTTTGGGCAGTGGCCATCCCTGAGAAATGGCCTCCGCAGGCACCGCTATGACAGTCATTAAGGAGGTGTTCAGCTTCCTCGTGTGTAAGGCAACGACGAAGAATTGTGTCAACCCCATGCCGGTAAAGGACATCGCCTAAGAGGAGATATCAAGAGGCCTGGTGACGGATGCGACGACGTCCATTACGGGTAACTTTGGGTCTGAACTTCTGCGTGCGCAGGTATAACAAGATATCACCGTACCATGGGTCATCGGACGAGATAGTGAACAGGTGATTTTCGGGTAACTCATCGGAGATTGGTTTGGCCGGGAGAAGGGAAGGGAGATGAGTAATGAGTTGGGCAAGCGTGAGGGCTTTAGTGCTCTTAGGTGTTTTGAAGGTAAGGTCATATTCCTGGAGGATAATGACCCATTTAGCAACACGACCTTGCAGGAGCCACTGGTTTAGAAGATATACCATGGGGTTAGAGTCGGCGACGACTGTGGTATGACTCATTAAGATATAGTGTCGCAATTTTTGGACGGAAAAGACCACTGCTAGGGCAAGTCTCTCCTCATATGGGTAACGTAGGGGTGGACCAGAAAAGGTCTAGCTGACGTAGTAAATGACGTGCTCCTGGTGAGAAGCGTCTTCTTGAACCAAGACTCCAGATACGGCATGCTCGGATGCCGAAATGTAAAGGATGAAGTCTTGTGTGAAATCCGGAGGGGAAATCAGAGGGGCTTGTGTGAGAGCCTTCTTGAGGGCGTCGAAAGCAGCTTCTGCTTGCTCATCCCAGATGAAGGGTATGTGGGTACGGAGTAGGCGCAAGAAACCGTGAACGGTAGTGGCGTAATCAGGGACAAAACGTTGAAGGAAATTGGATCGCCCCTGCAAACTTTGGAGCTGCTGGAGCGTGCGAGGAGAGGGAAGGTCTAATATGGCTTGGACTTTTAGAGGGTCAACAGTAATTCCTTTCTGGGAAACAATGAAACCCAACAATCGGCCTACAGGAACGCAAAAAACACACTTGTGTGGGTTCAAGCGGATTTGATATTTGCGACAACGCAGAAATACTTGCCGAAGGTCGTTAAGGTGGTCAGATCGTTTCCGAGAACGAGCTGTAAGGTCATCAAGGTAGACTAACAGGATATGGACCAAGTCGTGAAAGCAATAGGTCATGGCCCGCTGGAAAGTGGCACCAGCATTTTTGATGCCGAAAGGCATGACGCGATAGGCAAAGGTGCCCCATGGGGTAGTAAAGGCAGTTTTGTACTGGTCTTCCTTACGGATCTGAATCTGGTTGTATCCCAAAAAGCCTTCCATGAAAGAGAGGACTTCATGCCCCGCACACACATCAATGAGCTGGTCAATAAATGGCGTGGGGAAATTGTCCTTGGGACAAGCGCGGTTTAAATCGCGGAAGTCAGTGTATACTCGAATGGTGCCTTGTTTTTTGTTAACGGGAACGGGGTTTGAAACCCAAGTGGTATAGGCAATAGGATAAATGAACCCTGCCTTGCGCAGTTTCTCAATCTCGGCTTTAACAGCTGGGAGCTTGGAAGGATGAATGGGGCGCTGTTTTTGATGAATGGGGGGTACATCAGGCCATGTGTCGATGTGGTGCTCTATAATGGCGGGGTCAAGACCAGGCATCTCTGTATAGGACCAGGCAAAGACATCACGGAATTCTTGGAAGAGTTTTCTGTACTCCTCAATCTCTTGTTCACTGCAGGAGGCTCCTAAGGCAATGCATTCATTGACGCCAGGGGGGTCAGAGATATCTATGTGGATAATGGGTAAGATATTGGCCATGTTACCCTCCTCGAAGGCGTCAGGAGCAGGAATAGGGTCCTTGAACTAGTCGACCTTGGTGGGGAGGAAGTCTTTGGATTCAACCGCAAATTGGGTAGTGGTGCTAGAGGAAGATGCTTCGGGGATGAAGTAGGAACGATGATGCATATCATCCCAGGGATAATCCGGGGCGGTAAGGGCCTCAAGAATCTCCTCATCGGTACGAAAAGTTTGCGTTGTCAAATCGGTTGACGAGGGGGTAGGAGTTGAAGAGATCATATAGATGGTATTAACCTCTCCAGAAGGGGAAGAGACCGGGGGGTAGATCTCCTCAATGGTGGGTGGTGCCATTTCAAGATCCAGATTGTTCATCTCATAGAGAGTCACTCTGTAATCCGGGAGATCGTGACAATGATGGGAGTAATGCCCGTAAACACTGCATCTAGCACAGGGGTGGTTGGTACGCAAGGATTTGTCTTTGGGCTTAGGGGTGGGGTTTAGTTCGACAGTTGGGATGTTGGGGTCATCGTCGAGCATCTGCATGTGCTTCTGCAATGCTGGTAACTGTGGGCATTGGTGGGTTGCATGGCCCAACTCGTCGCACAGCGAGCATTTGGGAGGAGCACGAAATACTGGAGGGTTTTTGACTGTCTTGGGAGGTGGTACAGCAGTGTAAGGTTGTGGACCTCTGCCCCCAGTGGGTTTGGGAGTAGGAAGGGGAGTCGTGGAGGACGAAGGGGTAGAGACACCGGGAGGTGGCTGAGTGGTAGTAGCCGTGGGTTGCACCGGTTGGAGGACAACATCTGGTGTCGGCGGGCGAACGGGAGGCGAAAGATACCATACGGGTAATCCCAAGGTTAACCCAGGGAGGCTAAGGGTAGCCATGACCGGGGCGCTTACTACTCCCGATGGAGGGACTAGGAAGGGGATCGTATGGATGGGTGTAACACCAATGTGGCTAGGTACCAATGGTGGTTTAGGAAACAAGGGTGGTTGATTGTTAGGTGGTTGGTTGTCGTGGGACAAGGTACATAAGTCAGACACTTCGGGCGTAGTTGACGGGGGAGGAATGGATTGAAAGGTGGAGGTCATCGGCGTGTCTGAGTAGACTCCAGGCCCCATAGAGGAAACAAACGAGGTGGTGGCACGAGAAACAGGTTGTTCAACCATGGGGAGAACATTTTCAGGTGTCGCGGGAGCACTGGGATCATAGTAGGTGAGCTGGTCAACCTTAACCACGCGTCCGTCATGGGGGAACATCATGGTGCGAAAGACGGAAGAGGCAACCGCCTGCATGGCATACATGTAGCTGCGGCCAAGTAAAAGGTTATAATCCAATTGGGCATTGATTACCTCAATGTCAATGAGTACAGTTTTTCCACCTAATTAGACAGGGACATTGGCTAGGAGGCCTTGGGGCTGAGCCGAACGACCGTCGTAGGCGCGTAATGTAGTGGTAGACTGCTGGAGAGTGGGGGATCCCAACTTCTGCCACACGAACGTAGACATGATGCATGTGGAGGCACCTTCATCGATGATGCATCGATGGATGACAAGATTCCGAATGGAAACAGAAACTTGGAATGCTAGGGTGGAAGGCAGGCGAGGTTCAGACTGGTCTAAATCAAATGCCATCAAATTCGAATCATTTGCGTCAATCCCCCCAATGGTGGAGAGTAAAGTCTTGTGTTGGCAAGGGCAATTCTTCAAGACTTCTAACGTAGACATGGCTGCGGGAGATTGGGATAGGTCGTCTACAATGTTGTAGTTTGACGCAGCGCGCGCATTGGGGTTATTGTTGATACGGCAAAGTGGGAAACGAGGGGCTTTGGGAGCGCCATCTAGTGGAGGTGGAGGAATACGTAGCCGAAACGAAAAAAAATTTTAAACGAAAACCAGAAATTCAAAATCTAGGGGAGTCGCCGAAACTGTAGATAGGGTTTTACCCCTAGCTTGTGCAAATGAGCACCTACTAAGGAGAATGGACTCTTTAGTAGCAGTTCAGTAAATGTAAATAATTAAGCTAAAACAGAAATTGAAAACTACTCTAAAACATGTGCATGAAACATAAACAACAAATTTAAATAATGGTTTTTGTATTGATATTACCTCCAATGTGGAGATTGATGAAGCCCTTCGCAATGTCCAAGAGGGTTGCTCCAAGCTCCAATGTGCTCCTTCTCTTTCTCCAATGGTGGAAATGGGCCAAAGGTGGCTCTCAAGGTGAAAGTAGTTCAATGGTGAACTAGGGTTTCGAGAGAGATTTTGGCAGAGTAAGGGTATACTTGATTGTGGATGTGAAATAAGGGATCTCCATCACCTATTTATAGTTTTTTGGTGGTGGAGTGCTGACCCATGGTTTTGGGAAACACATGGTTTAGGGCAGCTGTATAGGGTTTTTTCTTCCTTTTCCTCATTATTTTATATTTTTCTTCCATTTTTAGGGGGTTTTTGCTATTTTTAGAGGAATTTTGGATATTTTTGGAGGAAAAATGGGTTTTTTAACCTTTTTGAGGCTATTTTAAGGGTTTTGTGGCCTTTTGGAGGCATTTTAGGCCTTTTGGAGGCTTTTTAGTGGGATTTTTTGGGTTTTTAAGGGAAATATGGTAGGAAAATGGACAAATGAGCCATATAATGTGGTGATGAGGCAGTGAACACTTTTTGGGTGTTAACACTATCTGTGCCATCTCCCCTCAAATGGGTCTAGTGAGATGAGCCTCAAGATCATTCGAACTCTACAGTGAGTTCCTTCTTGCTTCCATGTCATTTGTATATAGAAACCATCTTCAATCTTGTAGCAAAGGTTGAAATCTACATCACCCATGGTTATCATTAAACTCATCAAATGACTATCGATCCTGGGTATCCATACAGAGCTTTCTTCAATTTAATCCTAGGAGTTTTCTCGATTCATACTTCTTCTTCAATTACACCATTAAGAGAATGGTCTTGGAGCAAACATTTCATCATGATCCTCTTCCTCTTTCTAAGAGAATCTTCTAGCCATGATCTTTCTATAGTATGTTTGTTTTGTGTTGGCTTATCAAATGCTGACTAGAGGTTTTATGAAGACCCAGGTTCTGTGCAGTTACCTCAAACCAACAAAACCCCTTCACACTGGCCCTTTCGGAAACAACCTGTGAGAAGGCTGAGGTCTCACCCGAGGTGTTTCTAATGGGGCACTACGAGCTCAGATGTCCATAGTGAGTGATGAGTTGAAGACTGTGACGATGTTTGCGGCAAGAATCCATCTGAGCATTGCAAAGTTTGATCTATGTGGTGCTAGACAGCACCACGGGTCGCGCCACTACCTTCTTCCTTACTGCGAGGCTCACTACAGTCTTGCGGACACTACCGCTTGAATTCCTACACTAGACCATTCACAGAATACTTAAGGCAAAGGGGTTTAGGTGTCAACTTCCCACTCAGTTATACACTTAGCTAGATGATTATTTAATGCTCAAAATATATCCTTAGTGTTACTATTTTAAGTATAACCCTTAGGTGTGAAATAACAACTATACATTCGTCGACTGCATCCCTTCAACAGGTAAACAATTTCTCTATGTTCAAGCAGGTGATAGATTCACTGTTCTTAGGGGCATTGCTAATATTAACCATACATCTAGTCATGCAGACTTAACATATCATTCCATACTCTCTTGATGGAAAATGCATATAAAATCCTTCTCATAATAGGATGCAAGTAAACAATTCACGCCCAACTACAAAACAAATAAATATAATTGTAAACACATAAAAATTCAATCATTCGACACACTATTTAACGTGGTTCACTCCCCCGGGTGAGAAGCTACGTCCACAAGAACTGTGTTTGATATTTCTTTAAGGAAGGGTTCACAGTTCTTAGCCGCACACTCAGCTGCGGCTTCCTTATTGCTTCGATAGGTCTCTACGCACTCAGCTACAGAGCCTTTACAATGTAGTCTCGACTCAGAAGATATTACAATACAAACATGGTCACACTGACCAACTTCTCTCGTCTTTTGCAACTAACTCAACCCAACTAACCCTTCCTATACAAAATGGTCTTCTTTTATAGACCACACTCGAAGGTCGTGTCCTTACAATATTGAAGACCGAAACCCTTAGGGTTTCCAAACCACTACGGTCCCTCTCAACCGTTGTGCTAGCTTCTGATAGCGATCCTGCTGTCATGGCGGTCCTCCATGCCTTAGTTCCATTGCTTTCAGCCTCCCTGTTGTGCGCACTCCAATAGGTCATCCACTTTGAGCTGCCCTTCCACTGACTGACTCGTGCGACTGGCTCAACTCCCAGTCGCTTTCTCTGCAGGTTGTCCATCCCTTAACGGCCGTGTACAACTGACTAAGCTGCCAGTTGCTTTCCTTCCACCGTTTTCCTCTTAACGGTCGCATACCCTGCTGTACGCCGAACTGTCACTTTCTCGATCCATCCTCTGCTTAACGGACTCGTACAGTCAGCCACCTTCCTTATCTACTTATGCCCGCAGCTCGGCATCTTTTCAACAGTCTTACCAAAAATAGACCATCGCCATTCTATCCGCTATATTCGGCCATCCTCCGTCCAAGACATAACTTTACTGGCTCCACGTGGCCTACTACCTTCGCATCACTGAAACTGTGTTGCGCTGCTTCGCGACATACTTCAAAACTTGATACTACGCTCATCTTCGCAGCACTCCCGATACTTAGGAAAAATTCCATATTCTGAACTGCGCACAGCTCAGGTCCATTCCTCATCAAAAATGTCACCAAAAATGGCCTTGTTGGGCCAATCCCAACATGCCCCTAACTGTTATGTCCCCTCCTACCATACCATCACGATAGAGAGGATCATTGTGTTAATCCGGGAATCTAGCCCCATGAACTATTATGGAAGCAGTCATATAATATAAAAAACATACAAAGACATATGAAGATGCTTAATTATTTTAAAACACAGCGGAAGTAATTTCAATACACATCCCTCATACATTCCAGATTTTCATTCCATTCATCAATTTCAGCAATATCAAATTAGCAAATGAGAGTACTTATCTTAAACCAAGTAATCCCTGAGCAACCAGCTACACTTCTGCAATATTCCACCCAACCGTAGGCCAGTGTGCTCCTTAATCTCTCAGCGCCACTGCTACCCCCCGAGCTGGGCATGATCTCCACAAGGAAAAGGGAAAAACAAGCTCTCACATAGCCAAAGATACACCAAAATCATCCAAGCCAGCCAGCAATTGGGTTTCTCAGGCTGCTAAGAGATGGGCAGAGGTGAATTACTAGGCTAGTGGCTCAACCATGGAGCTATGGATACTCATTGGGCTCATCAAGACAAATCTGTCCTCTTCCACTCTTGAATCTCCTGCTCACAGGTTCAAACTAAACGGGGGGGGGGGGGTCATAACAACCAGAAATGCAAGTGCTAGGCATTTTTGCAGTAGGGTGCCTGATGATCGGAATTCCACTAGTTCAGAGAAACGTGAGAAAGCCCAAAATGAAATTTGGAAAAAGGGAAAATAGACCCAGGAGCATAATCATTTTCAGAAAAACGTCCATGGGAAATTCATGGGCAGAAACGGCCTCTATAACCCTAGAAAATTGTGGTTCTCTTCTCCCAGCCATTGTGCTAACAAAAAATGAGTTTGCAGGCATGGAAAAACGCAGGAAATGGTGAAAAACGTGAAGGATAAAACCCCAACAAGCTCAGACTGCGTGAGAGGATGAATGCCATGGGTGAAGAATGGCTTTGGGCACAATTTCGTGGGGGTTTTCTTGCCCAACAAACCAAAACTCGATTCCCCAGGTTGTTGTCTTGCCCATGCACGAAAATTGACAGCCACACCTTTCCCATCCCAAGGCATTAATTGTCTCAACCAATTCTTGGAAGAATTAAATGATTGGGTGCATGAGACCAAATGGGTAGTTGAGAGTTCATGGGTTTCCTCAATGAAATGGCTTAACACCATGGCTCAAGGGTTTGGTTATTTTCCCTCCCTATTCCTTGTAAAGATCATGCCCCCATCTCTTTGTTGCATTGCATAGCTGGTTGTGGGTTTTTCATTAAAATTACATATTTACATGATGTCCGAATTTTCATTGTGCACGGCTAGCACAAGAACCATATGCATCTATTCTAATTGCCGATACATAGAACGATAAATCAATGGCGGGGCCTTGGCCTTGAACTCCTTACCATGACTAAATAACAATATTTACATCATTCACAATATTAATGCAATAGGGTCAAGATGGGTACATTACACTAACACTTACCTGTGGCTCGTCCCTAAGCCACCTTCAACATCTAGTACCGAGGTCTGCTCACCAATCTGAGTGTCCAGCTTGGCTATGAACTGAGTATAAGAATCCATCAGCTCCTTCATTGTTTCTTTGCCCTCCTTCTCCATTTGTTTAACAATCTCAAGTTCTTCAGGTGTTGTCTCCACGCTAACTTGTGCTTCCACTGCTTCTTGGTTGGCTCGCAGCTCTTTCAATTTATTTTCTATGCACTGCGAGACGTCAGAGGCATCTTCGAGGAGTGGTTGCAACTGATTGTCCAACGCAGTATCCTTTTCTCTTAAGATCTGTATTTCCTTCTTGAGGGTAGATATTTCTCTGAAATTTTGCAGTCTGTCTTGTGGTGGCAAAGTCTTCACGTCTACTTTCATGGCTTTCAATGCGGTCTATTTTTCCTTCATCGCGGTCTTTGTCTGTTGCAGCTGTGGGTTTTCCTCAAGGTCTGTAAATGCCTTCAAAGACTGATCAACTAATTGCTGGAACATCGCAGCCTTTGTTGCGATGCTTTCTGCTGCAATATTTACTTCAGCTTCTCTCTGTTGCTTCTCAGTTAACTGATTAGTGTCGAGCCGCTCATACATTCTCCCTTTATGATACATGTATAGACTCTATACATTTATAGGGCCCAATTTCAACTGTACTTGGCACTTAGAAATGTCTCCCCATGTTTATCTTTCTGCATGCTGTGAAGCAGGATTATCGCGGTACAACTTAATTCTGCTTCCATTTATCATAGTGGGTAGGTTATCACCAGCTAAAGTGGCTAACTAAACTGCACCACTATCAGTAACATGCATAACAGTATATGGACCAATCCAATGTATTTTAAACTTGCCAGGAAATTTCATGAACTTGCTTTCATACAGCAGGACTAAGTCACCTACGTGAAAGCATTTGTTCCTGATATTGCGATCATGCCACGCCTTTTCATGATCCTTCTGGACTTGCTACTCAAATCCTGCAATGAAGCGATCCTCTTCCAAGATGACTAATTGTAGTAGTCTTTCATCTGATGCTTCGTGGTCTGCCATTCCGGTGAACGGAAAAATCCTCAGACTGGGGACAATGTACTCCATTGGCATTATGACCTCCTACGCATAAGCCAACCAAAAAGGTTTTTGTCCTATCAATTTCTTACAGGTTGTCCTGTATGCCCAGAGCACAAACGAGATGCGCAGTTCCCAGTCATCCTTGTTTACATTGCACACCTTCGTCAGTGCATTTTCCAATATCTTGTTGAAGGCTTCAACAGTTCCATTTTCTTGTGGATGATATGGCATACTGTAGTGATGCCAAATGTGGAACTCCTCTATCAGGGCTTCTATGGTCTTATTCAGAAAGTGGGTGCCCTGATCACTCATCAAAATTTTCGAACAGTTGAATCGTGACAAAATTTCCTCAAAAATGAACTGCGCGGAAGTAGCTGCGCTGCAGTCCTTTACTGGTTTAGCTTCTGCCAATCTATTGAGGTAATCCGTTGCAATAATGATATACCTCGCACCAGTTCTCTTTCGTGGTGGGTTTATAGGTCCCACAAAATCAATTTCCCATTTCTCAAAGGCCTGTAAGGTTAACTGCGGATTTAATGGAATATAGTCTCTCCGCGAAGGTTTCCCTGTCCTCTAATAGACATCGCAGTTCTTGCACTATTCCTTAGAATCTTTATGGATGGTAGGTCACCATATCCCTACACGCAATATCTTCTGTGCAGTAGCCTTTCCTGCGTAATGACCTCTCGCGATCCCTGAATGTGCATTTGCTAGTATATATGGTTTCTCGTGGTTAAGTGCACATCTGCGGAGGACTTCATCTGGTCCGAGTTTGTATAGCTGACTTGCAATAATAGTGAAATCCGCGGCGTGGACTACTAACTGCTTCTTCTGTTGAACAGAAAATTCTTGTGGTGTCAGCCCCGTTGTCAGAAAATCAATGATATCCTTATAATAATCATATGCAACCTGTATAGAAAATAGCTGCGCATTGGGCAGACTGTCTTCAATGTTCGTTGGCTCCTCTCCCAACTCTATTCTAGATAGGTGGTCAGGTCCCAAATTCATCCTACTGGGTTTAAAAACAATATCGAAGTCGTACTCTTGGAATAGCAACAACCATCTGCATATGCACCCCCCTAACACTATCTTATTGACCAGATATTTCAATGCAGAATGATCAGTGAACATGAGGAAGTGTAGACCAAGTAGGTAATGGCTGAACTTCTAAAGGGCATATACCATCGCAAGTCCTTCCCGCTCAGTAGTGGTATAGTTCTTCTCTGCTGTCGATAGCTTCCTACTAGAAAATGCAATGGGGTGGTCAATACCACCTTCTCCTGGCTGAGCTAACACAATGCCCAGGGCAATGCATGATGCGTCCACATGAACATGAAATGGTTTTGTCTAGTCTGGAAAGACTAGGATCGACGCGGTAACCATCTTTTCCTTAAGGGTGTCAAAACCTGTTCACATTCTTCGTTCCAAACGAACAGTATGTCCTTCTTCACCAGCTTCTCCATTGCTTCGTCTATCTGTGTGTAACCCTTAATGAACTTCCTGTAATAACCTGTATGACCTAAGGTAGAGCGTAGCATCTTAACTGAATTTGGTGTACGTAAATTCACAATAATGGCAATCTTCGCAGGGTCCACCATCAAGCCCTGCTTATAGACAATATGTCCCAGTAAGATTCCATATGGAACACAAAAGATGCACTTCTTCAGATTCAGGGAGATCTGATGCTGTCTACATTTTTCAAGCATCATTCTCAAATTTGGACAATGGTTCTTAGCAAACCAAAGACAGTCTAGTCATCAAAATATTCCTCGAGAAACTTATGCATGAAATCTTTGAATGTCAGGACGACGACTTTGGAGAAGATAGTAGGTGCATTATTCATACCAAATGGCATGACTGTATACTGGAACGACCCCCATTCTGTAGCAAATGTCATCTTATTCCTGTCCATGGGATCAATTCTGATCTGATGATAACCGGAGAAACCATCGGTAAAAGAGTAGGCCTCATTCCCTCTAACATTGTCAAGTACTTCATCTATAAAAGGGGTAGGGAATGGGTCATGCATTGATGCATCATTAAGTTTTCTGAGGTCGACACATATCCTGATCTCACCCTTTTCTTTCTTGTCCTGAACAACCATAGGACTGATCCATTCAGATTCCTTGATAGGTTGGATGATCCTTGCCTCTAGCATTTTTTCCAACTCTACGAGGACTCTCTCTTTATACCGTGGATTCAGTCTATATGGTCACTGCTTCACAGGCTTAGCGCCTGGCCTCAAAGGGATTTTCATGACTCCTGAGTCACCCAATATTCCTTTCATCTCTGTAAACTTGGTCAGAAATAGTTCTTTATATTCATGCAGAGTGTCTGCAATCTCTGTGACAGTTTGATCATCCCAGTAGTCTCCAATAGCTGCGAAATTTGGATCTTCACTTGTGCCAATGTTTACCTTTTGTGTCTTAACCGATCCGCTCATGTCTGGGATTTCCAATGGCGGTCCTTCTATATTTCCCATGCCTTCTGACTCTGGTATATTGATATTGTGTGGGTCATCTTCATCTTCTTCTCTTCCATGCTCATCATCCTCAGCTAAGTTATAACAGTCTATTGGAATTTGTTCATGTTCTTTCAATTCTAAGTATGTGTTCGCAGTATTTTCATCTATGCCGAAGAATTCTTCCCATGACATATCTTCGCGAGGATAATCTCCTCTGAATATACATTCCTTGATTCTATGCAGTGCCTCATGTGTCAAAGGGTTCTCATCTTCGAAGCTGAAATCTCTCTGGAAGTTTGCAGTTACCGTTTCCCAATTGAGGTTTCCTTGCATAACTCCAGGTCTAGATACCATTTCTTTGGAATATCCTCTTCTAAAGTATTCACGAACAAGTGCACCCACTCTTCAGGTGGCCTTTCTTCCCATGCCTGCGAATAGACTTCCAAATCCTGCCTAGGATCTGTCTGCCCATTGAACTTGTCGAAGGGTAAGGTAAAATTTTCTGTGAATTGAACCTACATCTTAGTTCTGCATTGATCCCAAGTGATCAATATCTACTTGTGCGAAGCCCACCATCTGGTGGGTATGCCACGGAGTTCCATATCGAATGCTGGTAATCTGTGCTCTTCTAGAACTGCTGCAGTATAGTCTTGAATAAAAGTATAAATGTTAGCAGAACCATCAAATGTAGGGATCGTACTTACCTTCTTTCCAATCCAGCGCAGTGATTTCGTGACCTGCGCGCACCTTCTAGCTGATACTTCGTGCATGTGATTATGCCAATTTTCCACTCCAATGTCGGAGTCAGACACGCAGGAGCTATCGCATCTCTAGCTGAGTACACCATAGGATTGATGTAATCCTCATGGTTCCCAGTCATCTGGTACAGTTGGTCCAACTCCTGGGCCTTAGATTCCTCCTGAATCGGTTTGCTATATCTGCCCCCATCTGCAGGATCTAATGGTACGATCACCCACAGATGCTTTCCTTCGAATATCATGTTCTTTGTTTTCAAATTTATAATGCCTAAATTGTCAATAGCCTAGTCAATTCCTAACAGCGTAGTAAAGGGTTGGCTATCGTCAAAAATCTCGATGACTTCAAAGTCCACATGGATTTGTACTCCGTCAATATCAACCACAACATTGGCTAAGCGGCCAAATGGGATAACTTTCTCTTGGTTGGCCATTCCCAACTGGATAGGTGACTAAGACAGCTTTGGTTGACCCATCTGCTGCCATGTCTACTTGGTCAAGACATTTACTTATGATCCCAGATCAAGGATAACATCATCCATCTCAAAGTCTCCTATTTGCGCAGTGAGCCTCATTTCGCAGCCTGTCCTCTTCTATTTCTTTATGTGTTGTAGTGCGCCATCAGAAGTTTCTGCTTCTGTCTATGGTTTGTATAGGTTTATGAGCTTCTCCAACTCTACTATCGCATTTTCATTTTTCAACAGCTTCATGTAGGTCATTAGGAACTGTGTAACAGAGTTGCTAACATCCGTTGTGTGTCTTGTATTGTCATAAGAAGTAGGCGTGTCTTCAATGCATGGTACTTTGCTGCGTAGCGGGATCCTTGGTGATTTAGGTGCTGGTTCTCTGAATGTATCCCACGCATCAACAAAATCTTCTTTTTTCTTCTTCAAATCTAGAGAAGGTGTCTTTCTTGGGGATTTTCTTACCCATATTGTTTCAAGATGGCCCTGCTTCGCATGAGCCTCTCCTGAAGTGGAAGCCTTTTCTCCCCTATCACGGCCTGTCTGTATGCCACTGCGTGTGACTACTTTAATGCTAGGATCCGCAGGTCTGTTCTCTGCTGTGATCCATTGGATGTTCGGGGCTGGCGCGTCTATTCTTCTTCTTTGCTGCATCTCTACCTCTAGCACTAGGAAATATTCTATAACATGCTCAAATGATTTACAATATTTATAGGTGGTGCAGGGGTTTACACACTCTCTAGATACATGACCTGGCTAGCCACAGTTATAGCAGATGACCCCGCCACGACCTCTTCCTTGTGCTAGGCCGGTATTTCTTCCTATACCTAGATATCCACAACCACGGCCTCTGTAGGCAGATTGATCATAGTGTTTGTTTTCTTGCTTTGGTTGGTTATCCTCTTGCACTCTGTACAAGCCGGTGCCTCTCATTGAATCCATGTCACGCTTTCTTTCATTCATTAGTTCATAGGCGTGGCAGTTGGACTCATCATGTCCAACTGATTTGCAGAAGTTTCAATATAGATTCTTAGGTGTCTTCACATATTTCTGTATCAGGTAACAATCTTCAGGTCTATGACCAGTAGTTCTGTATATCTCACACCAGGGTGCCTGGTTCTGATTAATGGGGTTAGGCGCACCACTGTCGAGATAGTCATGGTATAGGGGACAATGCTCCCGGTCATGACCTTCTCCTTTGCAACTCGTGCACCAGATCTCATGATGAGGTTCATATCGCTGCTCTTTTCCATTCTTCATGCTCTATAGCTCTAGTGTCAGGGTGGTAAGCTGGTTCTGAATTTGTGTCATCCCAAAACTAGACTCACCAATTGGCGAAGCCTCCAACTTCATCGCGATTTCCAAGGCCTCTGCCTGGGATGTAACCTTCTGCTGCATTAATGGTAACCTGATGTGCGGAAATAGCACAGCAATGAACAATTCTTTATGTTGTTCGAGTGTTATAACAAATCTCACTTGGTCCAAGAGTGTCTTGAACTTCTGGTCGAATTCCCAGACCGATTCTGTCGGTCTCTACTTGATTTCCTTTAGCTCATTTACGCACTGAGACTCCGACTTTGGTTTCTTAAACTCTGCTATTAGCGCAGCTTTAATCTCTGCTAGGGTCCTGGGTTGCGTGGTAGAATACTTCATGAACCAGAGCAGTGCTCTGTCTCTGAATGTAGTAACAAGCTGGGCTTTCTTCTCATCATCATCTCAGATCTGTCTGACACTCCAGACAACTTCACAAAGGAACCAGTGCTGGTCAGGGTCTTCTAGGCCCATCCCTTTGAATATAGGCAACTTCATATCCGTATGGGCCATGGCTCTAACGCGTGGTATAGCACTCGAAGGGGCACCTTGAGGTGTGCCCTGAGGGGTGCTAGACTATCGTACAGGACTCTGCACAGTAAAAACAAATGGGTGTATAGGGGTAGATGTACTAGGATGCGTGGGATCTACAAGTGGAGTATTCTGAGGAGTAAATGGGGGTGCGGCTTCGTTTTCAGTATCAGAAGGAATCTCAATATCTATGTGGAGTCCAAAGCCTCTAGGGTTCTTATTGAACTTGTATCTCTTGCCACTCCTTAAGTTGTGAGTATCTTCGTTAGAATCGCTATAAATTCTATTTACCATGACAACTTAAAAAGATTACTGCATTCTTAAAACACCTTTCTCAGCTAACAACATCTTAATGTATACACTGAGATTGTTCAGGAACTTACTTTGGAAACCTCTGAAAAAGTGTGCTTTTGCTTGGCTATAGGATTTGAGCATATCCACAACAAACTCTGTGACAAAGCCTTCTAGCATATGATCGACCCAAAAGTCGATTGCCCGTAGCAGTGGACTATCTATCGCTTTAAGTTGTGCTATGAGCTCAGGATTCCACTTTGTAGGAATTCCTCCTTGAAAGCAAGTATTCTTTTCTGCAAGCCGCGAGATCCACGCATGCAGCTCGTCCGGAAATGTGGCCCAGAAAATTTTGTGAATGTCATCCAACAGATAGCTATCGGACCACTGAGTGTCGCTTAGGTGCGGGTGTCTGTTCTCTTGTCTTTTATAGTCTTTAATGGTCTTATCCCACCAAGCCTGGATTTCTATCTTCTTAAGATGCCAGTTCAATGCACTTTCCGGGACCTCAGACTCTTCATCACTCATCACGGCTGGAACTCATCACGGATTCTAGCATGGCAATAGAACCATTTTTTGGCATATCAAATGCTGACCAGAGGTTTTATGAACACCCAGGTTCTGCATGGTTACCTCAAACCAACAAAACCCCTTCACACCGGCCCTTTCGGGAATAGCCTACGAGTAGGCTAAGGTCTCACCCGAGGTGTTTCTAATGGGGCACTGCAGACTCAGATGTCCACAGTGAGTGATGAGTTGAAGACTGTGACGATGTTCGTGGTAGCACTCCAGCCGAGCGCTGCAAAGGTCGATCTATGCGGTGCTAGACAACACCGCGGGTCGCACAACTACCTTCTTCATTACTGTGGGTCTCACTATAGTCCTGCAGACACTGCTGCTTGAATTCCTACACTAGACCATTCGTAGAATAATTAAGGAAAAGGGGTTTAGGTGTCAACTACCCACTCAATTATACACTTAGCTAGCTGATTATTTAATGCTCAAAACATATCCTTAGTGTTACTATTTTAAGTATAACCCTTAGGTGTGAAATATCAGCTATACATTCATCGACTACATCCCCTTCAATAGGTAAACAACTTCTCTATGTTCAAGAAGGTGATAGATTCACTGTTCTTAGGGGTGTTGCTAATATTAACCATACATCTATTCATGGAGACTTAACATATCATTCCATACTCTCTTGATGGAAAATGCATATAAAAGCCTTCTCATAATAGGCAGCAAGTAAACATTCCACACCCAACTACAGAACAGATAAATATAATTGCAAACACATAAACATTCAATCATTCGACACACTATTTAACGTGGTTCATTGCCCCGGGTGGGAAGCTACCTCCACAAGAACTGTGTTTGATATTTCTTTAAGGAAGGGTTCACAGTTCTTAGACGCGTACTTAGCTGCGGCTTCCTTCTTTCTCAGATAGGTCTCTTCCCACTCAGTTGCAAAGCCTTTACAATGTAGTCTCGACTCAGAAGATATTATAATACAAACATGGTCATAGTGACCAGCTTCTCTCGTCTTTTGCAACTAACTCAACCCAACCAACCCTTCCTATACAAAATGGTCTTCTTTTATAGACCACACCCGAAGGTCGTGTCTTTACAATATTGAAGACCGAAACCCTTAGGGTTTCCAAACCACTACGGTCCCTCTGAATCATCGTGCTAGCTTTTGATAGAGATCCTGCTATCATGGCGATCCTCCACGCCTTAGATCCATCGCTTTCAAACTCCCTATTGTGCACACTCCAATAGGTCATCCACTTCAATTCGCCCTTCCACTGACTGACTCATGCGACTGGCTCATCTCCCAGTCGCTTTCTCTATAGGTCGTCCATCCCTTAATGGCCACGTACAACTGACTCAGCTTCCAGTTGATTTCCTTCTGTCGTTTTCCTCTTAACGGTCGTGTACCCGACTATACGTTGAACTGTCACTTTCCCGATCCGTCCTCTACTTAACGAACTCATACAGTCGGCTGGCCTTCCTGATCTGCTTATGCTCACAACTCAGCATCTTTTCGGTAGTCTTACCAAAAATAGACCATCGCCAGTCTATCCACTATATCCGGCCATCCTCCGTCCAGTACATCACTTTACTGGCTCCACGTGGCCTACTACTTTCGCATCACTGAAACTGTGTCGCACTGATCTTCGCGGCATACTTGAAAACTTGATACTACCCTCATCTTCGCAACACTCCCTATACTTAGGAAAAATTCCATATTCTGAACTGCGCATAGATCTGGTCCATTCCTCATCAAAAATGTCACCCAAAATGGCCCTGTTGGGCCAAGCCCAACAATTTGTAAGTTTTCTTATTTGAACATCCATCACTTGTTGAGTGTTCATCATTCTTCATGATCTTTCCTACGAATCAAAGTTAATTACATGATTAGTAATACTTCATAATCATCAAATCATGTTGACATTTCAATGATAACCTATTATGCATATTGATATGATTCACATAGTTATGTAACTATCTTGACCAATATTTTGGCACAACACTTTTCCATATCCTATATGCATATAGTGGTTACCTAGATGCCTTCCATATCTACTAGAACATACTATCAAGAGCATTCTCAGCATGTTAGCAAAGAGGTTTCATTCTAGACAAGCAACAATGGAATGTTTATCCAACTTACGAATCATATGCATATTACTAGTATATTGTTCAATGCTATATGAATGCTTACACTCATTATGATATGTTCTAGGAATACAAATATGAATACAATTATTACGAGCAATATCATTGACTACTCAGAGATTCAAGAATTAATTCAAATGACAACTTCAATACTTATCTTTTATGTTTGTGTGGTTTCCTCCCGCTTGATATATATTTTCCCTTCATGATTATATGTCTTTGAGCTTATATCCATCATGTACCACTATGCATGCTTAAGTGTGCATTAGTGTTATCCTCATGGTCTCATACATAATCATACATTCATTAGTATAGTCTCAATACATTCAAAACATTATGATTCTAAATAATCTTAAGTATGTATGGTCATGATCATTTCATACATAGGTATACTTACCTAAGATCCTAAAAAAGTAGGATTCTAACTTGATATAGGAAAACATACTAGGATTATCAAGCTTGGTTATGTCTTAACATACCCAAACAATATCTTCTTTGTTCTCTTCAATGATTTAGAGACCTTGTCCTATAACCTGCATATCTCATAGGTTAAGCATAGTAGAATAAAGTCATACATACCTCGCAAGTAGAGCTTCTGTGTGATCAAATATTATGGATGAGTCTTTTTCTTCATGTCATCATGGTCATAGAACTTGATTTGTCTTTCTTGATGTACCTGTATCTTCTTAGCAGACAACATCATCCTCATACAACACCACAGATGCATTAGTACAATCATATAACCCTAATCAATGAATGTCTTCTATCATTCACATGCATTCATACTTTTACTAGGGTGATAAGACAATTCTAAGATTAATCAAGATTGTACTAACCTCAATAATATGAAGAGAAACATATCATAAACTTAATCATGAACAGATTTCAACACATACCTGTATATCCTCAAGCCATACCTGTCAAGATTTCTTGTAGTCTTCTTATGTAAGGCCTTAGCCTCATCTCCCCCTCGAACGGGAACTTCTTCACTTATGTAGGTGTCTAATTCTCTTCTAGGATTAACCCAATCCACTTTGATTTGTTGAGACTGGATCTAGAGCTGGATTAGGATTTGTTAGAGAAACCCTCAAAATTCAAATTTTCAATTTCAAACTTCTAAATGGATGGCAAGATGTGGCTTGCTAACCTGATCAACCTGGTATACATATTTTTTGAAAACTCCAAAATTTGACCCCTCAAAATTGCCTTTGAAACTTTTGGATCTTCTAGATAGGATCTCGAACTAGGGTTTGATAAAGCTCGGTCTTTTTCCCATCCAAAAGGTTTGATCTTTTGTTCTAAACTTCAATTTTTCTGAGGAGCTTCCATCCGTCACGGATTTAAAAAATTCCAACTTTTGTAGAAGCCCTAATTTTCCACCTTTCTGATCAAAATCCTGAACTAGGGTTTGATCAAGCCCGGCCTTCTACCCAACCCAAAAATTCGATCTTGGTCTCTAAATTTCGATTTTGATGAGTAGAATTCATTCGTGGACTCCTATTCCAAAAATTCCAACTTTCTTCGAAGCCTTAAATTCCCGCAGTAGTGACAAGCCAAGAATGAAGGTGCAAAGAATCCAATTCTATTTTGACAGAAATATGCACCTAATATTCTAGTGCATTTTTGAAATTATGAATCCGCAAGGTCTAAAGCTTCGTCCTGTAGTAGCCGGACCTCTCGCCTTTCCAACCCCACAGGTCTGACCTCAATTGGATTTTCTAAGCAAGATTTATTCCAAGTGTTGCAACGTGACCTATGTATGGGATAAAACAGGAGAGCGAACTTGTACGGTGCGCCACGTGTCACTTGTTCAACTTCATCCTCTAAAAAGAGGACTTATGAAATTAAAGTCTATTCCCTACCTGTCACTTTTTACGAAATTTTATTTGGAGCTTCCTAGCGCAAGATATGACCTTTTTTCCTACGTCACCTGTTTATGACTAAGATCTGGAAGAGGCAGAAACCCTAACTTGTACGGATCATAAATCACAAAGGTTTTCCTTTGGACACAAGGTACAGGGGGATGTTGTCTACTAGCTGTAGAAGTTTCATATCCTGCACCTTCGCCAAAGTAGATTTATAATGAAATTTCCACGATGACTGGTTTTTTCTATACAAAGCCCTAAGTTGCAAATTGTCGCAAGTGAGACAAGTGTCGTAAGTGCCATACATTGCCTTCATTCAGGCTAGCTCTGATACCATGTTAATATTTAATATGCTAAGACAGAAATTATCAGCATTACATTCCATTTCACAACAACAACATATACAGGATCACTGAAAGAACAACAAGCATAACATAAACACAAGAGACAGATTTATCTTGGGAAACCCTCATGGGGTAGAAAACCCGGCAAAGATTCCTCAATATAGATGACTAGCAAATACAAAAGATGTAATGCCAAACATGAGCTCCTTCTCCTCCATAGCAGATCTCTCTCTCACCTATGCACCACTCACAAGTGAGTGAATGTGTGTTAAATGAGGAACACACATCCTCTATTTATACACAACTCCGACTTGACTTTTACACTAACTAGGTCGGCCCCAACTTAATTACTTAACATAAGGCTCACTAGGTCAACCCCTCTAGGGTGGTATAATAACCCTTTAACCCACATGACTCATACAGGGCCGACCCCCATTAGGGAAGTCTAATAACCCAAGTTACCACATTATCCACAGAGGAATAAAACATCTATGGATATACAATAAGTTCTTCACAGAGGAATGAAACATCTCCGAAATAATAAAGTACAAATATAATATTCTTAGAAGTTACAATATCTCAACAAGACTTACAGGGGGAATATATCAGTTTGATAGAGGCAGCTATAGAGGTTGATGCTGTGCCAAAAGTTGCAGAAGTTGGAGAGAAGAGGAGTCTTCAAGAAATAATAGACGAGAATGATGAGGAAAGAGAGGGAGAAAAGAGATCTAAGGTTGAGACCCAAGAATTGGTCGGGACACAGCCAAATTCAGTAGTTTTGATAAATAATGAAGTTGGTAAGGAGGGAGAAATCTCGATCCCATATGTACAGATACAGGAGTATAGTTTTCAGTAGCACTAGTCTAAAATGGTTAGTGTTTACCTCAATTCTACCCTTTCACAACCTTGGGGTATGTTTTGGGTGTTAAAAAATTGGCGCCGTTGTCGGGGACAAGTATTTCATCATCCCTGGGAGAACGACAATGGAGTTTGAGTTTCAGATAAAGAGAAAGTTTTGTGGGCAAACAGAGGTTTCCAACGTTTGAGAAGGTTGTATGGTTTTTCCTTGGCAACTCCACTCGTTGAGATTTGTATTCAAGGAAGACTCCACTGAGGAAGACCAGCAAGCCAGAGTCCATTTCTAAAATGGTTTCAAAAGGCATCCTGGCCCCTACAAGGATCTATACCAGAGGAAGCCCTTTTTATGAAATTCTGCTAGGAGTGGATAATCCAGAGATTTTGCTTAGGCATAAGAACATAAAGGATAAGGCTAGTGCTTCTAGCAGTGAAAGAATTGTATCTAAAGAAGAATCACCTTTTTTTCATGAATTAAATATAGAGATAGACATTGCAAGACCTTTTCTAAGGACAAAATCTGAATAATACCTAAATCTAGGTGAAGAGAGCCTAAATACTCCTAAGTCATATATGTTAGATCTCGTATGGTGTGGGTCGCATAATATCGACAAAGTTGGAAGAAGTAAGCCTTTCTTTCAGATCCCTCAGTTCCATACCAGAGCAGCATGAGTTTGCTGCACAGAAAGCATGGGAGGATAAAGGGCAGCATTCCAAAAAAGTTAAGAAACCAGAAGTCACTGAGGTAATGAAGCCTGTTTCAACATTCAATCTGAAGGCTGAACTATCCAAGGTAAGGATTTCTATCCCCTTCAATGAGTTGCTAAAGAACAGTGAATATAGAGAAGAGATAACTAAGTTGGTAAAAGGGAAGATTCATTGTCCGCATGATATATTGGAGGTGATAGATGATGCTCCAACCATAATTTTTGGGTCCAAGCTCGAAGATTCGGATGATGAAGAGGTTCCCCAATTTTATTTAAGTTTGAATCTCCATGGAAAAATCTTACACAATGCACTAATAGACTCTGGGGTGTCCAATAATCTAATGCCTAATTCAGTAGTAGATCAGTTGGGATTAGAAATTACCAGGCCATACAAAGATATCTACTCTTTTGACTCCAGGAAGGTAAAATGTATGGGGTTGATTAAAGACGTGGTAGTGACTCTCGCCCAACTACCTGCCAAGAGTATCATGATGGATGCTGTAGTGGTTTATGTGCCTGCAATGTTTGGGATGTTGTTGTCAAGGTCCTGGGCTTCAAAACTGAGAGGAAATATGTAGATGGATTTATCTTATGGCACTATAATTCTTTTCGGGAGAAATAGAAGATTGTATAGAGAAAAAAGGATGGCCTATGTGGTTAGTAGCGCCGAAAAACCTGAAAATCACCCTATATATGCTATGGACACAGACATGGGGTCCTCTATTTTTTTCAATGATGGTCCACGCATTGATCCTGGACCTCCTCTGTACATTGAAGTTAATGAAGATAAAGAGTTTGCAGGGAGGTATGAAGCCTCAAAAAAGGTAAAAAATGAAGAAGGTCTATGGTCAATGTATTTTGATCGGTCCTTGAGCAAAAATGGCACAGGAGCAGGGATCTGGACTATACCTCCTAAAAGGGAATCCAAAGATTTATCATACAAGCTGACTTTTGAATGCACTAACAATGTGGTTGAATATGAAGCTGTGCTCCTAGGGTTACAGGCCCTGAAAGACCTAGGAGCAAAAAGGATACAGGTGTTTGGGGATTCGGAATTGGTGGTTAACTAGGTGAATGATAGGTATCAAACCCGACATCCTAGGATGAGGGCATACATGAATGAAGTATGGGATATGTTTGCAAATTTTTTCATAGAACACAAGCTCAAAGTGATACCTAGGAGTGAGAATCAGGTGGCTGATTCTTTGGCCACCACTACTGGTGGTTGTAAGACACCTATCTTTTCTCAAGAAAAGTATGAAGTAGAGGTGGTGAACAGGCCTTCTATTACCGACAATTCCAAATACTAACAAGTATTTGATGAATATTTACAAATTAAGAGGTTCTTAGAGGTGTCTGATGAATTTGCAAATGTACAGATTGACACAGAGAATGAAAAATTGGAGGGTTTAGTAGACAAAGAGCAGCGAGGAGATGAAGAGACTGAAAACAAAGGGTGGGAAAGTATTATGGGTGGGAAGGATATTATTCAGCTGAAGAGCAATTACATCCCTAAAGGTTTGATACCTTTGGAAAAGTTGTTTGACTAGGATGATGTAGTTAAAAAACCCAAGTTTGAACTAGTTAGCGACGCTGTAGAAGACCAGAATTTAGTTACTAAAGAAAAGCCTCGAATGGTGAAGTTGTCCAAGAAGTTGCATGCTAAGAAAAAGGAATGGTATGTAGAATTAATGAATAAATATGCTGATGCTTTCGCTTGGAATTATGACGACCTCAAGGAATATGACACCTCCATAATACAACATTCTATCCCGATCAAACTGGGGGACAAGCCTTTCAAGCAGAAGATGAGAAGGATAAATCCAAAGCTACTACCTGTAATATAAAAAGAAATCAGAAGATTGTTCAATGCAAAAATCATTTCCACCCTAAGGTTTTCCCAATGGAAAGCCAATCTGGTTCCTGTAAAAAAGAAGAATGGGGAGATCAGAATTTGCATAGATTTCAGGAACCTTAACAGGTCTTCACTGAAAGTGCCTAAGATGGAACATATATTACATAAAGTAGTAGGGGCAGAAAGGATCTCTACCATGGATGGTTTTTCAGGATATAATCAAATCAAAGTGTGCCCAGAATACCAAGAAAAAACTGCCTTTACCACTCCTTGGGGCACTTTCGTGTATGTGAATATGCCTTTTTGGATAATGAATGCAGGAGCCACTTTTTAGCGTGCAATGGACATAGAATTTTCGAACGAGAAGGACAAGTTTTTTTTGGTGTATATGGATGATATAAGTGTGCATTCCAGATCTGATGAGGAACACTTAAAACACCTGGAGAAGGTTTTCATTAAATGCAGAATGTATGGTATCTCTCTTAACCCAAAAAAGTCTCATTTTGTATTAATAGAGGCCAAGCTCCTGGGGCATTTCATTTCTAAAGAAGGTATCAGAATTGACCCTAAGAGGGTTAGTTCTATTCAAAAAGTTGGGGAGCCAAGAAGTAAGGAAGAGGTATAGTCCTTCATTGGGAAAGTGGGTTTCCTAAGGAGGTTTATTCCAAGTTTTGCAGAGATAATGAGGAATATCACCAACATGTTGAAAAAGGAAAATCAGATAAAATGGACAGAGGAAGCCAGGGATTCGTTCAACGGTATTAAGAGAGATATCACCAAAGCCCCAGTATTAGCAAGCCTCGATTTTTGCAAGGATTTCCTGATTTTTTCCTATGCATCTGAGCATACGCTGGCAAGAGTGTTGTTACAAAAGAATGCCCAGAATGCTGAGCAGCCAATTGCATTTTTCAGTAGGGTGTTGAGAGATGGAGAACTAAAGTATGATATCATGGAAAAGAAGGCCTATGCCCTAATTAAGTCACTAAGGGATTTCAGGGTCTACATCCTCCATTTGCACATTGTTTCCCATGTCCCAAACAATGTTGTACAGAGCATCCTCACCTAAGAAGATCCCAAAGGAAGAAGGGCCAATTGGATTGTTCTACTGTTGGAGTATGACCTAGAAATATAGCCTACCAAACTGATAAAGGGGAAGGGTTTGGCGAAATTGATGACTAATGCCAGCTCTGATTCTTTACAGCTAAATTTCCTAGAAGAATATCTAGAGAAAGCGGACACATGACCGCAGGTTAGACCAGAGTTGTCTGCATCTCCTTGGTATGATGACATTATTTATACGTTGCAGAATTTGCAGGCTCCTACAGGCTTGAGAAAAACCAAGGCTAGGTCTGTGAAGATGAAAGCCTCCAAATTTTGTATCATGAATCAGTTTTTGTATTAGAAGGACCCAGGGGGTGTGCTGCTGGAGTGCTTATTGGAAGATGAATCTCAATAGACCAAGAAAGAATTCCACAAAGGAGATTGTGGTGGGCATCGTTCCTGGAAAGTGACGGTCAACAAGATCTTGAGGGCGGGGTTTTATTGGCCTACCATGTTTGCTGATGTGTATAAGGAGACTGTTACCTGTCACCAGTGCTATATATTTGAAGGTAAAAGGAAGGTTGTTTCACTACCCCTCCATCCAATCATAGTAGAGGCACCTTTCCAGCAATGGGGGATAGATTTTATTGGAGAAATAAAACCTAACTCCTCTGGCCAACACAGATGGATTTGACAGCTACTGACTACTTCACCAAGTGGATTGAAGCCATCCCCACCAAGAATGCAATCGAGATAGTAATCATGGATTTCTTAGAGGATAACATCTTGTCTAGGTTTGGGTGCCCCAAGAGGATTGTGACTGACAATGCACCATCATTTAAGTCCAAAAGGATGATAAATTTCTATCACAAGTACCATATCAGTCTGAACCATTCTACAGCATACTACCCTCAAGGAATGGACTAGCAGAGTACTCTAACAAAATCCTAGTAAGGATCATCAAGAAGTTGTTGGAAGAGAACAAGATAGCTTGGCACACAAAATTGAAATATGTCATATGGGCTGATAGAATCAGTACAAAAAGAGCCATTGGAATGTCTCCTTTTCAACTGGTATACAGAGCTAAGGTAGTGCTTCTAGCCTCCCTAGGGTTTCCAGTTACGAGGTTGCTGCAGGGAATAGAAGAAGAACCGAATCACATGCAGAGGATAGTGAATCAAATAGTTGAATTGAGTGAGTTGAGAAATAAGGCCTACGATAAGGTTCAAATGCACCAAGAAACGATGAAGGACAGCTTTGACAGGAAGGTGAAAGAGCGGCAGTTTCAAGTTAATGATTTGGTTCTGAAGTGGGATGCTCCTAGAGAGGATAAGCACGAAAAATTTGACCAGATGTGGATGGGGCCTTATGTTATTGCAGTGAACCGAGGGGTAAATTATTTCATCTTGGAGCATCAAAATGGGTCTCCTTGGATAGGAGGTCGAGTCAATGGGAGGTCTTTGAAGCATCATCTGTCCTAGAAAAGGCAGGTAACTTTTGTACCATAATATGTATATATTCTGTTTTGCAGTTTTTTTCAAGTATTTATGGTAAGCCTAAAGATTTGAAGCCCGAAGTGAAGGCCCTAAGGTCTGGGGGGATAGCCATGGTTTTTTTTTTATTTGCATGTTCAGCTCAGATTTGCAGCATGTATAGTTGTGATTTTTGACCTAAAGTTTTCAGTTCAGATTTTGGAAGGTTTCCCAATGGATCAGGCACTTAGTCTATGATGTTGTTTGCTACCTCACAGGGAGGATAGCATCCTGAGTTGGAGCCAGTTGTTAGCAACTAATTATTTGCAGCATAAATGCTAAAATATGAGGGGTGGAGCATTAGAAAGTTACCTGGTGGGAGCCTAAAATCCCCTTCGTTCTCCATGGCTAGGTGCTAGGGTATAAGAGACTTGGTGAAGAAGTGTTAAATATAGTGCATTTGAAGAAATTGCAAAGGGAAGTGTCAAAACACAATTAAATTGACCAAAATAACCCTAAAAGCTATAGTCCGACACCCAAATTATTCAAAGGTTAACTACTGCAGAGTTGCACAGGAATATAAAGGGGATAGGCGGTCACGATGGGTTTTACCACTGGACAGGTGGCGACTGGAGAGGGTGTCGCGAGGAAAAGAGGTAGACAAAACTGCCTCAGGAGCGTGCGACACCACTTAGGCGGGAAAAAGCACACTAGTAATCAATGGTTAAGATTCTTTGTTAGATATTATATGGTTCGAGATGGAGGTCTCATTCCATTATGTAGATTTCAAGTGATCAACGGCATGGGTTGAACAAAGAGGTCAAGCGAACGACGATGGTTGGTTGAAGCTGCGTAGGAGATAAGTAGTGTGGCCCCCACTAGCGGGAAGGTTTGGAGAGTTAAACATGTCGCTAACCCCCGCCGTGGATGCAGAGGGGAAGGAGATCAACGGTCCTAGAGGGTTGACACATCGGGAAGTTGCGCATTGGATAAGGAAAGAAGTGGTTGTGAGGTAAAACCATTTTACAGGTGTCAGCTCCAGATTTTTTCGTGGGGAGGATGGGTGGTAAGTGAAACCACTCCCAGGTGCATCTGACACCACTTTGTTGGGTACATTGTTGATAAATGGATAGTGCATATTAGAGTTTGAGGGATGATTCGATGGGAGAAAAGGAGGGATGGTCAAATCAATCATTAAATGGGGAGTAGATCTAACGACAGAGATCAATGCACAAAGGATCAACAGATGGAAAATGTAAACAGCTGGCAAAGAAGGATGAATTTTAAAGAAAAGGGTTTATATATGCAAGAGTCGGCGTGGGAAGTTGACACTTGTTCTCGCACCTGTCGAAGTCAGAAGCTTCTTAGCGTGTGGGAGACGATGAAGGCGACATGGCATCTTCAGAGCTTGCAAGTGACAGGTAGGTCCTTCCAACTAAATTCATCAGTAATATAAGTGTGTTCACTGTAGGAAAATGGAAGAAGGTATGAATGATAACACAGTTAGGGTCAGGAATCCTCTGGAAGACAGAGACTTCAATATATTTCACACAGAGATTCAGTTTCATGTCGCTAAAATTAAGAGAAGACTGAAACTTTTGCGTGCTAAAGGCATAGATATGCATAGGTTATTTCAGTCATCATTTATTTTGTTCTTCCTTGACCAAATTATGTCATTTCCTAAGTTCGTGTTCTGGTGTGCATCAAATTATGAGGGAACCCAGAAGGTTATCATGAATGCTCGAAAGAGTAAAATTATTTGTTCTATAGAGCCGTCTGTTGTAAATAGTTCTTTTTAAATCCTCGAGTCACAAACCCTTGAGTCTGAGGTTTTTTCTGAGGATTCAATCATAGCCCTGTACCATCAAATCGCCCTTGAAAGTCAACAAGACGTTTTTACCACTTGCCTTAAACCTGACCTGGAGATTGAAGACACTCCTTACCCTTTAGATGTCGGTCTTTTCAATGATAACACCCAGTTAGTTCTTTCGTTACTTGCCCAATTTTTAGGTCTAGATAATGATACATTGGTAACAAAGTTATAGTTAATTCTATTGTTTAGAATAAGTGTCGATGTTCCCGGAGTTGAATATGAGTCACTATCAAGCCTTAGGTTTGAAGAATTTGTGGCCAAAGCTATTCAGTCTCAGTTAGCTGTTTTTCCCAATACAAGATGTTTCAGGTTTCAAGCGCATCTGAAGAAAATGGTCATGGTTAGTATTCAAGAAGAATTACATTTTGCACCATAGGTTTATGCAGGCACTCTGGATGATAACATGTTTAATTACATGAATTCTATTCTATCTGAGTTGTATAAATTGCTTTTTGGAGAAGAGTTGTCGACGCTCTTACCTAAAATGAAGATCTTGATGCAGTTGAAAAAGGAGGTAGCGGTTGGAGACTGGTTTTTATTAAAGGATTCTACAGTAATCAGGTTGTACGGGTTCATCCATGAACCTTACATACTACCTCCCGTTTTGAACAAATAGAAGTGGAAGGGTATTTAAGGGGAACCTTACATACTGCCTGCCTCACTTTGCAGTTTGTTAGGCAAAAGTTGATATTAGAAGATGAACATTTTTTGAAGTTCAAGAAGGGAGCTGATTTAAAGTATCCCTGGGCAATAGGTCCATTTATTGTGAAAAGTAAGGAGGCCATTTGAAATGTAAAGAAATTGTTAGAGGTTATAGAATTTAAGAAGGGTATAGCAATGGAATATGACCCTTTCCATATTATTTATGAAAGGAGGAAAATGAATAACCTTAAGGGTTTTGAACACATAGAAGTGGAAGGGTCTTTAAGGGGAAGAGATTTGTTGCGGTTTGAACTAGAGGAGGAGACAGTGTCAAACTTACACGGGGAAGATCTCAATCTAATAGAGGCAGCAATAGAGGTTGATGTTCTGCCAAAAGTTGCATAAGTTGGAGAGAAGAGGAGTCTTCAGGAAATAATAGACGAGCATGATCAGGAAAGAGAGGGAGAAAAGAGATCTAAGGTTGAGACCCAAGAATTGGTCGGGACACGGCTAGATTCGGCAGTTTTGATAAATAATGAAGTTGGTAAGGAGGGAGAAATCTCAATCCCAAATGTACAAATACAGGAGGATAGTTTTCAGTAGCACTAGTCTTATGTGCTTAGTGGTTACCCAGATTCTGCCTTTTCACAACCTTAGGGTACGTTTTGGGTGTTAACAACTTGTTTCCCCAAAACGTTGAAATAAATGAGACTTATAAGAGTTATCCCATGGTCCCATTTCTTGTATTGCACGCCAACAATTAGAAGTGCTCTCCAATTCACAGTTCCTGGATCCCATTTTCTTGTATGAATTCTTCCCAAGATCATGAGTACAAAATATATATCATTAAAGTAAATAACAACATAATGAAAATGAACATCAAGAAGATGCTTCATCAAAGAATAGTGATAGTGTTTATACCTCCAAGCATCTAGACCACCATTTTCCAAATGCATACAAGCATCAAGTAACCAATCAAATATGCTCCAATGAAATAGGTGAGGATCCCATGTCTTATCATGTTGCTCCAAAAGGATGTGATATGCATCAAAATATCCAGCCATGTATTCTTTCATCCAAGAAGTGAATGAATAATATCCACTAAAATATGAACCAAATAATGAGGAGAAAAAACAAGGAGACTTCAAATGACTCAAAGAAGTCCCACCCATACATCCATGAATGTGAGAATCATGAATATATAACAAATTATGTGGCTTCCAATAAAAATATTCTCCAATCATAAATCTATGCACCCAAGTGTTGAATGAATTTCCTCTAACATCAAATGAACCAAGTGTTGAGCAAGAAAAACCATGAGTCTTCAAGTGACTCAAATGGATATCATAGGTGCATCCGGGTAGATGTGCATCATCATAAGGTAACAAATGTTGTTGCTACAAATGCAAATAAGAATGTGCTCCAACCATGCCATCATAAAAAGTAAATCTAGGAGTTCCATACTCCTCATGTGGCACCACGGAAAAGAACCCTTTCAACCATACTTCATTGAGACTAATGCTGCAAAACATGTAATTGTGGGATGTAGGAGAATGAACTAACTCACCCAAATGATCACAAAGTGTAGAAGTTTCATCATGGGAAGGATCCATATATGTATTATCATGCAGCTCCTTCAAAAGTGTGAAACCTTTGTCATATATTGGTTCCAATGTAGAGAAATCATGCTCTTCTTTAAAAATTGCATAGCATTCATCAAGAGACAATTGAAGTTCATCTTAAACCACATCAAGTGTTTGGATCTCTTCAATTTCATCTTCAAACAAATCAAGCATATTCAAGTTTCCACAGTTCTCATGATCTACCATGTCATGAGAATCCTCCAAACAATCTACCATTTGACAATCTGAAACATAGGAGGAAAAACAAGTATATTGCAACTTTCCAAGAAGTTGCTCATTTTGAATTGTGAGCTTATAATTATCCTCATTATTCTTCAAGTATGCATCACGTAACGACTCATTACGTTCAAACAAACTGTTTCTATCAAAAAGAAAAGACATGAAATTACCTTTGATGTGGCACATTGCTCTTTAAATCTTCTCCATGTCTTCAAGGAAGGATGTTTCCTCCAATGAAGTAGCTCTGCAACAAGAATTTGACACCAATGCTTGAGTCTCATGGAGAATACTGAGGGACTCTTGGATCTTCTTTTAATTCATCTTTAAGGACCCTTCAAGAAAATGACTCTCTTGCAAATGAACCCCCTCATCTTCTTCCTTCTTGCTTGGACCAACTTCATGAAGCTCAAGTGGTGATGTGGAAGTTGATTTTGTTTCTTCTTCAACTGCTATAAGGTCTTGATTTTCATGCTTAGGGGAATTTTGTCTTGCAGCAATACTGTCAAAAGTGATCTCTATGTCACCAACATATATGTGTGAGCACCCATCAGTAGGTACACCTTCATAGTTCAAGCATCCATCAGTAGATGCGCCTTGATTCATTTCCAGGGTAGAATGTGTCTCGAAATGATCTTCAATATTTTCAATAGGATCTTCTTCAAGTGCATGGAATATATATTCATCTTTCTCATTCAATCAATCGTATGTACTTTTCCCCTTGGTTTCCTTAATATCAAAAAATTTGGAATCTCTTTTTGAAGAAATCCCAAAAACTCTCATCCAGTAGGAAATAGATCTATTCTTTGAAGTTTTAGATATTTCACTACTCTTTTCACTCACACACACATGATTTTCTCTCCAAGGTCTTTTACAAGAAGGGCATAATCCTTTCTTCACTAACTCCACATATTCATTTTTGGGTCTATTTGCAAACACACAATCAACATAGTATTCAAAATACATGGCATTTTGCGTATCTTCCCAAAAAGCAAGATATGCTTGATATCTTTGATATTGGTGGGCCAAGGTTTTATATGTTGCTATCCATCTTTGTAACTCATTCATAGAATCCTCCTTTGATGGTGTGTCATATTCATTTTGATCATACATATGGTCATAATAATAATCTTCATTCCTCCTTAAATTGTAAGAAGTGTTGCATGATGGAACCTCTTCTTCATACGATTCACATTCTCCTTCATATTGTTCACAATCATCTACATATTCCTCATAAGAATTGTACTTATAGGATTCATCATAATAGTAAGACATGGCTGCAACGTATTCCTCAATGTATGATATTAATCCACATGTGCAAGGACCATGCTTTGATACAACTGTAATGTCCCTTTTTAAGCAATTTATTAAAATGACAAATTTTTCACTTTTTTTCCCTAATTTGACCTTTTACTAGTTTTGATATCTAAGTCTCCAAATTGCTCCAAATGCTCCCAAATATTCTGAGAGGGTATATGACTGATATTAGGAATTGATTAATATGTTCAAGGATTGTTTAGGGCCATAAAATTACTTATGCAAACCCTTTTAATATTCTGTCCAATGTATGGAATTTTACTACTAATTTCTCTTCGATTAACATTGGTCCCTTAGTCTCCCAACGACTCCAAATTCTCCCAAATTGATACAAATGCTACTTGGATGATATTAAGAAATATTTATAATTTTTATGTATTCTATGGATTGTTCATATGACTTATGCAACTACTCTTTCAAATCTGGTCAAGGTAGGGATTTTTACTAGTAATTGTTGGTTGAAATCCCCTAGGGGTAGATGATGAAAATGACTTTCCAAATGCACTCAATCCAACTCGAATTTCTGAATTAAAGAAGGAGACATATAAATTAAATCAAAATGAACTCATATGCATCATCATTCAACTTGTAATGTCTGCTATAAATCCCTTAAATCAGATGCAAAAAGGCTAGTTTCAACCTTGGGGGAAATGGCATTAAATCTTCTTCAAATGGTATTAAACTGATCAAAATGAATCCAAATTCTTAAGTGTTGAACATGAAACTTGTGAAGCTCATAAATGAAATTCCATTAATCATAAATACATCATAGGAATGATCTTTCATTCGAATACATCAATACATCATTGTTACACATCAAGGTAGTGGGGAAATGACACCATTCTTTCATTAAAAATCAGATTTATACATTTCCACTTAGAATGTAGACCTGAAAAATTGTAGATATGAATAATAGAGTATTTAATTCATATTACAAAATAAAGGGGGCATTAGAAGCTCCCCCAAAGAGTACAATAGCTCACCAAAAACGCCCTCCCTCAAGGATCAAGAATATGTAATGAAAACTGGAAATGGTTGAAGGAGTGAGATGTACTAGAAGAAACCATGAGCTGCCATGAAGATTACACCTGAAAATAAAGACTCCATTAAAGCTCCATGATATTTTTGAATGGCCTTTCCAAACACCAACTTGGATGGGAATCTTTCACCCTCGAAATTGGCTAAGGCAAGAAACTAGTCATGCAGTAGCTCCTCTCTCACAAATGCAATTACAAATTCTAAACAAGATCCAAAGCCACCATTCTTCTTTGTTATTGTATTTTATAAACTTGTAAGTTCCTCCATGGGTTGAATTCATCCCAATAGCTTCATTCCAACACAAGTTGGGAAGAGATTCCTAAGTATGCCACTTGTCCTTCCAATTCTAGCTCCCTCCTTCTCCAAATTCGGCTTGGAATCTCTTTGGCTTCCCTAAATCACTTGAGCACCCTCTTGGAGGATATTTTTAGCCTTGACATGTCATATATGTCAGATCTCAGCCTTAAGATCTGATTTCTGTCATAGGTGTCATAGCATCTTCATCATTGTTGTCATAGAGCTAGGGAATCTAGTCCAAGTGTCTCACTAGCTCCAAAATGCCTCTTCATCTTCCATGGGAGTTAATATTCCACTCCAATTCGACTTTAATTGATTCATTCCAAGTATATTGACATTGCAACTCATCCGAAGAACCTTGGGCTTCTTATGGATTCGAAATGACAACAGGAGGATGTTGTGTGGCACATAAAATCTAGCTTGTGTGGGTCCCACTTCCTCCATCTGTCTTCATGATCAAATGCCACTTTGATTTTCCATTGTCTATATTTATTGAGATCCTTTATCAAATATTTATGCTCTTATAATGTACACACATCATTTATTATCCTTCTTATTTCAAATTCCCATGCTTCCACCCACAACCTAGGAAACTAGTCATTTTCCTCCTTGGCATTTGTTTGACCCTTAGCATCAATTTGACAAAATATCATGAATATGACCAATGGGACTAGTCCATTTTGACCGAATGGAAAATTTGCGACATGACAAAGTATGAACCAGTACTGTTTTTGAAATTAATGATTTGATGTTTTTGTTTGTGTGTAAATTTTTTGAGTTTTCTTTTTTTTAAATAATGTTTATATCAAAAAATAAAAAATAAAACATCTTTCAAGGATTTATGTCAAATATCAAATCTACTTTATCAATAGAAAATTTTCATTTTTCTTTTTAAAAAATAGAAAATATTTTTTTGAATTTCTAAAAATTCGGTTTAATAACAATTTTTTTCAAACATTACAAAATTTACAACTAGCAACAACCACATTATTAATATTAATGTGTTCGAATAAGTCCATAGGCATAAATTGGACACATACTTTAGGGAAAAGCAATAATATGAAAAGGCACATAAATTGGACACATACTTTAGGAAAAAGTAATATTGTGAAAAGGCATGTGCCCAATTTATGCATGCCTATCGACTTATTCGGACACATTAATATTATTAATGTGGTCATTGCTAGTAATTATGGGTCCATACACATATCTCCAAAATATTAATAGAATAATATTGTTTAATAATTTTAATAAAATACATATTTTAATTGTTTGAGTAATAATAATGTTTAATTAAACAATATTATTATTTTATAATAATTAATTAAACAAAATAAATATAAAATAGTTTAATTCATATTATTGTGATTTAGTAAATAATAATATTAATTAAAAAAAAATATGTTGACACAACGTCTATCGATAGGGGTTCACTTCACACTGTCGCCAACAAACACCAACCCAAACTCCTTTACACACCGGCCCGAAAAGGTGTAACCCTTTCCAGCAACACTCGTAGAGCGAATGAAGTCTCACCCGAGATTGATAAGGGGGTTGCAGGAACCATGTTTCCATAGTGGAGTTGAGGACATGCATCAAACACACATTACTATCGCAGAAACTAGAGATTATATCCTTCATGTTATACTACCAATTCATCATTCGCGTATTCAACCACTCGAAAATTCAACATATAATAGTCATTCACAACAACATAATCATCCTACTCATTCGCATAAACGAAAATTACCAACACATTTTGCAAGCATTCATATTCATCATCAATCAGAGATAGAGACAAAGATAGAAGCATAATCGAACATCTTCATGCATTCATTAAAACCTGCAGAATGAACTTCGCAAAAACAGTCAATACATCATATCACGGATATAAAATAGCTAAAAATTGGATCAAAATGATCGATGGAATGATGGATCAAATGATTCCCTTAGGATTACAATCTTACTCTTATTTATATGCTACCAAGCGGTTACAAAATGGTCCACGGGACCAATTCTAACTAATTCTAACTAATCTCGTGCTTCCTCATTCTCCGCGATTGGTCCTTCTTTCACGGATTGTCCCTTTCGCAACTGTCGGCTTCCGTACTTCATGTGGACTGATCCCGTGCCAATAGGCCCCCAACACAAAATTGTGGTTTTCCCTCGAGCCACCTCAACTAGACACCAGCGTTCACTTACTGTTGGAATTACTCATATGCAGTTTTGATCTGGTCAACTACTTCCTTTACTGATGCTCTAATTTGTGCACATTATCCAACCTGCTCCTCCGTTGGGTGTTCGCAAACTTTCTATTGCACTTCTTCCCATTTCTCCTTAACCTTTTTCATTACCTCTACTACCCATGCTATGAGAACCTCGGATTTCATTTGGAGCTCTTCTAAATCTGTTTCCTTTCATTGTTGTCTTTCGCGGGCCTTTGTTACACGTTGTTGCATGGTTTTTAGCTCTCTTTCCTTTGTCATTCGTATCATGCGGGGCATCACTTTAATCGATTCCATAAAGGACTCTAACTATCATTCCTCCTCGCTGAGTTGTCCCTTTAGCGCAGTCAGCTGGTCATCCTTGACTACACTTCCCCAAAACTATGTGATGCCTTCTGTGAGTGTTTGGGCTTCCTGTTCGATCTCCTGGATCTCTGTAACTGCTTCCTCGATCGTCGTCTTCCGAGTCTAAATCTGTTCTAGCGGTGTGCTGGGTATCACTCTAGCCTGGAGCTCGACATTTTCCTTCCTTAATATTGCGATAAGGACCCCTAGCATGAAGACCTTTCCTTCTAGTAGTACCTCCTGTTCTAGCTTAGGGGCAATTTCTAATACTCTGGAAATGGCTTGCACTAGTTGCTCCCTCTCCTCTATGGCCTTCTCCTTGTCGGCCAATTTTTGGGCTTGCTCTTGCTGGAATTGCTATATCTTTGTCACACTATCGTGTGCCTTCTTCTTGTACCACACCATCTGGTCATGTATGTCGGCTTCTTTGTCGCAAATTTCGGCACTTGCTGCAGTTTGAATTTGTATGTAGCAAAAACATTGGTAGCATGTTGAAATCTACATCTATTGAATCCATCTCTTATCTCTTTGTTCCTTGTGTACATCGCATTCGGAAAAAAATTAACTAACCTTGGGTTTGTCCCAACCGCTACTTTAACCTTGTTTGTCGACCCACTCTGTCAAACTTCCCCCTGCGGTACACTGGACTCTGTAACCGCATTGGATAACGTGGTTAACATATGGTTTACCCGATGGAAGTAGTCGGTGGAATAATGTGTAACTTTCATGCTATTGTTCACTATGAACTCTGTTAGCGTCTCGAAAAGCTGATTAACCTATTCCTCCGAAAGACCACCACTTGTGCTTCCTTCTCCACGGTCCATCCTATGCTTTGTCCTTCTTTCCTCATCCTCTGTGTCTAATTCAGAATTTGTTAGGGTTCTTGTTGTTGAGGCTTCATAATGGTTGGACCCTTTCGACTGATCCTTCACAGGGTTGTCTTGTCATGCGCCTTCCTTCTGGCTGGAGGAAGCTATGTATTCCCTGGTCGGGTTTGGTCGAGCTGTTGTTTGTCCATTAGACATGTCCTTCTTGTCAGCTGGTACTTTCAATTCTTCTATCCATCTGGCGATAACATTGTCTAGCTCTTCCTTAGTGAGATTATACTGCGTCGCATGCCAATGATTTGACTTATCCACTCGGGCTTGAATAAAAATTGTGTGGGACTCGACCGATAGCCTTGCAATCCATTGGTACTTCATTTTTTCTCCCACTGATATTCACAATATCATTTGTGCATCCATCCACAGCCTTTCTAACCACAAGTAAAATTGCATAACATTGTCTTTTTTCCTCTCTTTATTAGTCTTTTCCCATAAGTTCTGGTATCGCGCTCCTTCGTGTACCTAAGCTTCTGGTTTGTCCTTACCCTGATAGTGCTTAGGTTCCCTCCAACCTACTAATGTGACCAGCATTATGAGCTACGAGTATGTAAGCGCCTTCCCGTGCTCCTACGCATCATATGCATCTTCGATCAGTTTGTGTAGCAAGAATTTGGACCAATTCATCCGCTCATGTTTGGCACAGAGCTCCACAGTGGCAAGGATGACCGAGCTACATTCCTTGGGTTTGTTATTTCGAACTGCTTTAACTGCGAGTATCTTTATCACAACCCTGACGGCCTGGTTCTTGATTGTGTGGATTAGGTACCCTCTGGAATTCTTGTCCACGCTTCTTTTACACTATTTTAACTCTGAGTATCTTTTCCGCAACCTTGACGACCTGGTTCTTGATTATGAAATTGGGTACCCTCTACAAGCTTCTTGTGGTTATCCTTTCCCTAGAAATATTGGGACCGGTCAACCCCATCTTTAGGTAGGCCAGTGATTCATGCAATCAAGTCAACTATGACTAGAATCCTTTCATGCAGCCATAGGTACCCACCATGAAAACAAGCCACCAATTGCTTGACATATGCATTGACCTGTTCTAGTCGCTCAAAATGTGGCATCTAGGTGAGGCCTAAGAATCCCGACTGCTCCAATCCCACCACACATCCTGTGGATTCCTTCGTGGTTGATGCTCTTTCATGGGGGAAATCAACATAACCTTTGATGCTTTCTTTGAAATTTGCAAGGTCATGGTCGCTATACCCTAGCTTCTGCAACTTTGCTACAGTATCCCTGTCTTTAGGCACTTCTTGTGGGATCATTGGTATTATGATACTATACCGTTCATTCTTGTCTATTCGCCGTATTGGTTCACCTTTCTTTCATGGCAGCACATACCCTGGTATTATTGGTGCATAATGCTCTTCCTGCAATATTTCAGCATTGTCGATGAACTGTGCCGAGGCCCAGGTTCCTTTCTTTGGCATGTGAGCAATGTCTGGGGGTCAATTTGTGCTTTTCTTCTTCTTGTGTGGTATTCCATACATGACCTGTGGTTGTTCCTTCATAATGGGTGTACTTTCAATTGGTTCGGTGTTTGCGCTTGAAATATACATTGCCATGCACTTCTCTACGGATTCTTGCTCAACACCCAATGTGTCGAGCTGCCCCCCGGCTTCATTTTTATAGGGGTGGAGTGCCACATTTGGTCGATGTTGGACAATAATGGCCAAATACAATACCGATTCCCAAAATCTATCGCATGCGTCAGTATTAATTGTGTTGGTTTTTCATTTTTTCCCCGGGTTGTTGTCGTTTAACTGCTGCATTTATTTCAAGATTGAACCATGTTGTGTCGTGGCAGCTTCTAACTCAGGAAGTGTACTGTGTCTTGATGCAGTCTACGGTTAACTCTCTTTTTTTTACTATGAATTCTTTATCATCCGATTGATGACGTAGCCACCTTCGTTGTGTCGATACTTCATCGTGGAGTTTGGATTACATAGTATTTATAGTTATCTTTTGTCGTTGATCTCTTCCAATTCCTCTTGGTCGCTATGGTGTACTTCTCAAACTCAGCTATCGTTGGTTCTACGTCCAGCACTCTGTTGATCGTGGCTTGGACCCGTTCCTTTTACCTTGGATTCAATCGATAGGGTTGCTGCTTTACTAGCTTCACATCGAGTTTCAGGGGGATCTTCATTTCACCTAAGACCCCGGAAATTCCTTTCATCTCTGAGAATTTAATTGGGAACAGATCCTGAAACTCATGCAACAGATCAGTCATCTTTGCGATAGTCGACTCATCCCAGTAGTCTCCAATACTTGTGAACTTTGGATTCTCCTCCGATCCAATGTTCACCTTCTTGATTTTCAATGGTTGCTAAAATCTGTCGAATGGTATTCCTGGTGCCTCAAAACTGCGACTACCTTCTGATTCTGGCACATATATAGCCCTTAGATCATCCTCATCACCGTGCTCTCCCGTAATATTATAACACTCCATCAACATTTATGGTGTCGTAGTCCACCGAAGTTCCAACCATTGCTCTATTGATACTACTTCAAATATCTTCTCGCGGATCACCTGTAGTGCACTATGGATGAAGGGGTTTTCACCTAAAAATCAACACGTTTGGCTGAAGCCAATTGTTAGCTACTCCTAAGAGGTCATCCCACTTCGTAGTTTTGCTGTGACATACCAACTCCGAGGTACTTCATCCAACATGTGCACAAATGCATGTACCCACTCCTACTTCAATCTACCATCGTATTTCCTTCCACCATATCTTATAGCTTCATCGAACCTAATATCCATGAGGTGTTGACATAGTGGCCAAGTTGTAATATTAGACTTGTGCGCCACCCACTAGTGTGTAGGAGTAGCCTTTAGTGCTTCCTCCAAGGCCAATAGATGTTGCAGTTCTTCCACCTTTTCCTCGAATTCAGTGAGAAAGGTGCTCAAATTGGGAAATCCTTCGTATGTTGGTAGCGTGCACTCCTCTATGGCTACCCATCTCAACAACTGTGTGATCATCGCACACCTCCTGAACGACACTTCATGTAATAAATTCTACCAATTCTCGAGCGCCTCATCTAAATATGACGATATCGAACTAACACTGCGCCATCCTAATTCACCATCGGTGGTAGGATTAATGTAATCCTTAGATATATTGTATACACTATCCCATCCCTCCATAAATTCATCTCTAGCTGGTTCAACATATCATTTCCCTTCCATAGGATAAAGAGGAGCAACAACCCTCATATCGCAATTCTCAAACGACATGGTCCGCTTTTTGAATTTGATGATAGCTAGATTATCCATTTCCTAGTCTATCCCTAACAATACTGGGTAGGGACTTGCGTTATCCATAATCTCTATTACATCTAAGTCAGCATATGTCCTGAGTCCCTCAGTTTCAACGGGGAGCTAGCACACCTGACCAAGTGGAGTAACCTTACTCTGATTCATTAATTGCAGTTGCACCGACGACCAGGCCAACTGCGGCTTTCCCATTATTTCCCATATCTGCATGGTCAGAATGTTCACATCCGATCCCAGGTCAAAAATAATTAAGTCGACATCGAATGCTCCAATTTGTGCCAACATTCGCATCTCTCTCCCCATCTTCCTCTTGTGTACGCGATTGACATTTTACTCCTGGTGTGCACCCTCTTGTCAATGCAACAGACTGGATATTTATTCCAACATGTCTGGGTCCTTTTCCAACTCCAGGAAACACTCCAAGAAGGATTTTAAAGTATTATCCCTCCTCCGCGACTTCATTTTTTCAAACGTCGATGGAATATCATAGATAATTTCTTCCTGAAGAGGAAACTGCCTCCTTTGTCTCATTGCTTATGGTGCTTTCAAGAAAACATCCATTTCGACTTCTGCATCAAAAGTGACATGTTTCCTTGTCATTGGTCAGACAGTATCCTGTGACCCGTCGGCTCCTGTCACAGCTCCTCGTCGTGTCACCACTTCAACAGTCGCATTGTGTCTCTGGACCTCCGTCAATATCATATGTACAACTGGTGGTGTATTCTAATTCTGGTTCTGTGGAGGTGGTGGTAGATTCTTAGTTTGCCCTTTCGCGATAAGCTATGGACAATATTCAACTCCATGATCCACAGTGCTACAATAAGTGCATTGTGGTGCTGGATTCGGGAAATCCCTCTGATAATGCCCTTGCTTCCCACAATTGTAACATATAATCGGCCCTCGTACTTGTCTAGCAGCTCTTCTGTGTCCTATTCTAGCACCTCGACCTCCACGGAATCCTCCTCTACCACCTCCACACGGTGTCCCATATGGTGGGTATTGCGATTTCCCATACTACAATTGTTAATATGGTGGTTTCCCATATTGCGGTGGCAGATAATGCGGTGGTGGATGCTACAGTGGCGGATACTGTGGCTAACCATACTGCATTTTCCCATACTTTGCTTGATCATACTGCTGCAGTTGGATATTATACTGAGCCATCGGCTGATTATACTGCTGCTGTTGCTAACCCGATGGCTATTCGTATCCCATCATGAAGTATGCAGCTGTAATCCTCTCCTGGAGTAGGCCATATGCTCTGCAGTAGTTCACATCATGGCAAACCGATTTACAGAACTTGCAATACAAGTTCTCTGGATTCGACACTATATTCTGTAGATACGCACACTCTTCTGGTCGATGGCCTCTCATCTGGAAGACACAACACCACGGTAACCCTCCCTGACTGAGGGGATTTGGTGCACCTAATTGCATATATTCTTGGAATTCTGGGAACTGATCCTTGTGGTGACCTTGTTTCCTACACCTAGTGCACCAAACATCTTCGCGGGCCTCTTTTCCTTTCTTCATGTCCTAGAGCTGGATCATCAAGTTTTCCAACTGCACTTGTATCCGATCCATGCCCAACCCCATTTCGTCGATTGGTGAAGCCTCCATATTCATCGCAATCTCCAATGCTTCAGCCTAGGTCGCAACCTTCTGTTGCATTAGTGGTCTGCGAATGTGTAACACCAATCCCATGATAAACCACTATTTGTGTTGCATATCATTTATTCTAAAACTCACATTTGCTATATATGTATTGTACCGTTGATCAAATTCCCACACTGGCTCATTTGGGAATTGCTTAATCTCTTTGAGCTCGGTAACATACTGCGACTCCGACTTTGGCTTTCTAAATTGACCGATCATTCCTACTTTGACCTATTCCAATGATATTTTTGGTGTTCCTGCTGGAACCCTCGTAAACTTCATAAACCAGTCTATTGCTTGGCCCCTGAGGGTCATCGCTAGCTGTCCCTTTTTTATATCTTCATCCTAGACCTACTTCATAGTCCAGACTGCTTCTCATAGGAAAAAATACTGTTTGGGATCCTCAGTCTTGTTCCCCTAGAAAGTGGGCATTTTGTATCTCCTGTCATCCTAATGTTCCTACTGGTGTTGTTTACTGATGTACTACTTTTACCGCTACACGTAGGGAAAATCTGCGAATAGCTTGTGTTTCTTCCTGTAAAATTTTGAGCAGTGCACGAGGTTGAATATATGTTGTAACTTATGATTTGTCCGTCTTATGCTTATGGGGTAGCCTCGTGACTTTCTTCATTGCAATAAGGTCACTTCCTCCCTTGTTGTCCTATTTCGCAGTCTTCTTTTCTAGTACTCTCAGGAGACTCTCTCTCAGTCCTCCTATTCTTCTTAGGATGCCAGATATCACTCCACTCCTTAACGTACCACACTCTTCATCGGCGTCCCTTAGAAACTCGTCGTTGCTCATGTCCATCTACCTCTCATCCATCTATTGGATCCGCATTGACATGATACCCTCAACCTCTGCACACTGATCTTTCTACTCGTTGGAAGTCATCCTCAATATTCCTTTTTCGCAGACGAGCATCTTAATCCACAGTTTTATCAACAATAATAATATTCCCCTCGTTCCCTTGAAGAAATTTCTTTCTGTGAAAATCCTCACAGGAGATCTAAGAGATGATGCATACCTCACAAGAGTAATTATGATTAAGCAGGAAGATAGAAGAAGAGTGGTCAACGCAGTGTAATGAGCAACAGAATAATAATACAGTCGAACTTGGATAGAAGCAAAAATACTTCACACACACAAGTTAATTAATCACAATATGGACAAATAAGTAGTACAATGCATGAGGATTCGAATGCCAAGGTGGAAATTCAAATTATCCTTCATGGAGTGATCAAAAGATCACTGGAGTTTCATCGGAGCACAACTAGTAGTCTATCTCATCATCGGTGGAGTCATCAATGCACAAGTAACTGTCAACCGTTAGTCAAACTGAGTCTAACTGAGTGTGGTAGGTGTAACTGAATGTAACTAGCACATGGAGACACTAAGTGAATGAAGGAGGCTCAGTGGAGGGCACATGAGGAGCTAACTGGAGTCAGAACAAGTAGTCATGTCTCATCGGAGGTCAATCGGAGTGATAACAGTAGTGAGGAGTCAGTCTAGCCTCAAATCAAGGAAAGACTAGTGGCTAACTGAAGTAAACTAGATTGGTAGGTGAGAAAGGCGCCCTTCTCATGCAGTAGGTCAAAGGAGGGCGCATGATAGGCTAGCAGGGATGAAACTGAGTGGAATGAAACTCTAGGGGCTAGCTAACTGAGGGCTAGGTGCTGAGACTGATGACTGGAATGCATGCAAATGCATGCAAACCCTAAATGATGCATGCAAACCCTAAAAGTGCATGCATGACTGAAAATGTAAATGATAAAAATACTGGTGGGACTAGGATGGAGTATAGGAATATCCTAACACTTTCCATGTCGCTATATGACTTGATCGTGTCTACTGCGAACTCAGTAATATATCCCTTTAGGATACTATCCACCCAAAAATCAAGATCCCTTCATACTGTGTTGTCAACACGTTTAAGATATCGAATCAGTTCCGGTGTCCAATGGCCATCCTCAGTCCTTTTGAAATGGTGCTTCTAAAATGTTAGCTATTCTAACCACTCATGCAGTAGTACTGGGAATTCGCAGAAGAATATCTCATGGATATCTGAAAAATGTATTTCTGCAACCAACTGCTTACTGTCTATCTAGGGTTTTGCTTTCTCCTTCTGTGAATTATTCTATCTTATTATCAAACAACTCTTGAATCTACAGTTTCATCAGGTGCCACAGGATATTCTCTTCTTTTCCTCTTCATGGTCCCGGCAATAGAACCATTTGTTGATGCATCATCTATCGACAGGGGTTCACTTTGCACTGCCGCCAACAAACACCAACCCAAACTCCCTTACACACCCGCCCAAAAAGGTGTAACCCTTTCCAGCAACACTCGCATAGCAAATGAAGTCTCGCCCGAGATGGATAAGGGCTTTGCAGGAACCAAGTTTCTACAGTGGATTTGAAGACATGCATCAAACACACATTACTAGCGCAGAAACCAGAGATTATATCCTTTGCATAATACTAGCAATTCATCATTCACATATTCAACCACTTGCAGATTCAACATATAATAGTCATTCACAACAACATAATCATCCTACTCATTCTCATAAACGAGAATTACCAACACATTTCACAAGCATTGAGATTCATCATCAAACAGAGACAAAGACAAAGATAGAACCATAATCGGACATCTTCATGCATTCATTAAAACGTGCAGAGTGACCTTCACAGAAATAGTCAATACATCATATCGCGGATACAAAACAGATCAAAACTTGATCAAGACGATCGATAGAATGATGGATCATCTAATTCCCTTAGGATTACAATCCTACTTTTATTTATATGCTACTAAGCGGATACAAAATGATCCACATGACCAATTCTAACTAACTATAACTAATCTTGTGCTTCTTCGTTCTCTGCGATTTATCCTTCTTTTGCGGATTGTCCCTTCCGTAACTATCCTCTTCCGCACTTCATGCGGACTGATCCTGTGCCAACACATTAATAGATTAATTTTGTTTAGTTAAACAGTATTATTAATTAAACATGATTATTATTTTATAATAAGTAATTAAGAAAATAACTAATGATGATATATTAATTAATATCACCAAATATTGTTATTTAGTTAATGAAAATATTAAATATTTAATGAATTAAATAACTTAATTCTTATTATTGGTATTTAGATAAAAATAATATTAATTAATTATTATTTAATTAAAAATATTAATAGATTAATATCGTTTAATGATTTTAATGAAATGCATATTTATATATTTGATTAATAATATTGTTTAATTAAACAATATTATTAATTAAACACAACTATTATTTTATAATAAGTAATTAAACAAAATAATTAATTCATCCAACGTGTGATGATAATGATGATGATGTTGATGATGGAGATGTTGATGAGGAAGGGGGAGATCAGGACGATGATGATAATGATGATGCGAGGAGGGTTTGATGATGATGGGGGAGAGGAGGACAATGATGATGAGGATGATGATGGTGATGACGATGAAGATGATTATCATCATCATCATCATCATGATCATCATTTTCATCTCCATCACCATCATAATCTTGATCACCATCATCATCATCATCCTCATCACCATTGTCATCATCATCATCATCATGACGAGGATGATGATGATGGTGATGATGAAAAGGACGACGATGATGATGATGAGAAGGATGATGGTGATGAGGATGATGACGATGATGGTGATGATTATGACATGATGATGATGAGGTGGATGGTGATGAGGATGGTGGTGATGATGGTTATGGTGATGAAGATGATGATGATGGTGATGATGTTGATGATAATGAAGATGTTGATGATGATGACGATGGGGATGCAGATGATGATGATGATGATGAAGATGATGATGATGATGGAGATGATGATGATGATGGTGAAGATGAGGATATTGAGGCCTCCCATGAAAATCATGGTGATGATGATGAAGATATTGATGATGATGACGATGGTGATGAGGATGATGTTGATGATGATGAAGAAGATGTTGATGATGATGAAGAAGATGATGATGATGGATATGTTGATGAGGAAGGGGGAGATGACAATGCTGATGAAGAGGAGGACGATGATGATGATGGTGATGAGGATGATGGTGATGATGATGATGATGATGATGATGATGATGATGATGATGATGGAGATGTTGATGAGGAAGGGGGAGATGACAATGATGATGAAGATGTCGATGATGATGGTGGTGGTAATGATGATGATGATGATGAGATGATGATGATGATGATGGTGATAATGATGAATATGTTGAGGATGATGACGATGGTGTTGAATATGATGACGACGACGATGATGATGATGATGGTGATGATGATGATGATGAATATGATGATGGTGATGGAGATGTTGATGAGGAATGGCGAGATGACAATGATGATGAAGAGGAGGATGATGATGATGATGATGATGATGGTGATGATGATGAATATCATCATCATCATCGTGTCATCATATTCATCATCATCTTCATCGTTGTCATCATCATCATCATCTCCATCATCGTCATCATCCTCATCGTCATAACCATCATCTTCATCATCATCATCATCACCATCATCATCACCATCATCATCACCATAACCATCACCATCACGATGGTGATGCAGATGATGATGATGATGATGATGGAGATGTTGATGAGGAGGGGGGAGATGACAAAAATGATGAAAATGAGAATGATTATGATGATGATGATGACGAGGATGATGATGATGATGGTGAGGATGATGATGATGATGGTGATCATGAAGAGGAAGACAATGATGATGACGATGAGGATGATGGTGATGAGGATGATGATGATGATGGTGATGATGATGACATGATGATGATGATGATGATGATGGCGATGGTGGTGACGAGGATGATGGTGATGGTTGCGATGATGATGAAGATGATGATGATGATAATCATCATCATCATTATCGTGATCATCATATTCATCATCATCATCATCATCATCATCATCTTCATCATCATCATCTTCATCATCATCATCATCATCACCATCATCATCATCATCATCATCCTCATCACCATCATTCTCATCATCATCATCATTATCATCCTCTTCATCATGACCATCATCATCATCATCCTCACCATCATTATCATCATCCTCCTTGTCATCATCATTGTTCTCATCTTCATCATCATTGTTATCTGCCCCTTCCTCATCAACATCTCCATCATCATCATCATCTCCATCATCATCGTCATCTGCATCACCATCATCATCATCATCACCATCATCATCACCATCCTCATCACCATCATCCTCATCATTGTCATCATCATCATCATCATCACCGCCATCATCATCATCGTCATCATCATATTCATCATCCTCACCCTCATCATCATCGTTCTCCTCTTCATCATCATCATCATGAACATCATGATGATGATGAGGAGGATGATGGTGACGATGATGATGAGGATGATGGTGATGAGGATGATGGTGATGATGATGATGATGATGATGATTATGGCGATGAAGATGTTGATGATGACGGTGATCCTCATCCTCACCATCATCATCATCATCGTCCTCCTCTTCATCATCACCATCATCATCATGATCCTCACCATCATCATGATCATCTGCATCATCATGATCATCATTCTCATCTTCATCATCATTGTCATCTCCCCCTTCCTCATCAACATCTCCATCATTATCATCATCTTCATCATCATCGTCATCTGCATAACCATCATCATCATCATCACCATCATCATCATCATCCTCACCATCATCATCATCATCACCATCATCATTATCATCACCATCATCATCCTCATCCTCATCATCATCATCATCATCATAGTCCTTCTCTTCATCATCATTTTCATCTCCCCTGTTTTCCCTAAATTCTGCTATCTAGACTATGGGATAGCAGTGTTTAGGAACCTCAAAAAATTAAAGACTGTTTTTGTGGTTTTTGGATAACAATGTAAAAAATCAGATAATGGAAAGATAGGTACAAAGAACAAAAAATATGAAAAATTCAGATGATACATGTATAAGGATAAAATTTTACAAAAGGAATGGCAGAACAACGTTATAGTATCAGCAGATAGGTTTTAAAAGTATATGAATACAAGGATAAGATAGACAGTTCATCATATATAAAAGTATTGGTGCCCAAAATAACATTTCAAATATTAATATGCATAGATATTCACTTGCAAACAAGAGCATCTACATAGAAAACATATACATAAATGACAATGTAAACAAGGGTTCAAACAGAACCAAAGAATATACACACAATAAAAATTTTAAAACCTAGCTCCATACAGATAATTTGTCATTCATAAAGCAAAGAAATCCCTACATAAGTAAAGCATTTGCAGGACTATACAAACTCCAAGCATATCCGACCCCATATGTCTCCCCTCTCCATATGATTTTACATGAGCTTCATAGATCTATGAGATAACAACTAGATCCCTATAGTTTGGATATTATTTACTAAAAATATACATAGCTGACACCTACTAGGGTCGAATTTCCACTTAGTCATATCAACAAGATTTGCAAAAAAATATGGAAAATCAGTCCCATACCTAAAATATAGGGTTTGGTCTTTGACCCACTAAAAATGTGAAAAGATATGATTTGATTGTATTATATGAGGGATAAGAATCTAATATCCAACCTCAACTTCAAATTTAGAGCTGATCCGATCAATTGGGATAGCTATCTTCACGAATTTAAAAAAGAATTCTAAAATTCTGCAGCAACAAAATACTGTCACAATCTAGAAAATGGGTCCGACGGATCATCGCATATATTCCAAATTGTAATAGTTGTGTACAATCTGGGAGAGGTTTTTGTAGATCAGTTTTTTATGAGAAAAAACATCTCTAAGTTCCCTTATATTTGTTTCCATTTGCTTGAGATATGCATTCTAAAAAAATGTGTCGAAATAGGAAAATTCTTAGATCTGAATAATAGGACTCAATGATGGATTCGATTATCCCAATATGTAACACCTATAGGAAAACTGAGAGATGTTATTGTTCTCTGACGTGTTAGGAACGAAAACCTCCTCCAGTTTTTAAAAATGATTTTCCAGCCATTCAGAATTGTTATTTGAAAATGATGACTAAACATGTTGTATTTCTGTCTCCTTTAAGTAAAAACACAGCACCATCTTGTGGGGAACTTTTGACCATTTCCACTGCATTGAAACTAGATACATGATGCTTATTCAAGCCACCATTTTCTTCAATAAATATATAACCATTTGAAACAGATAACCTAACATTCACGACCCCACTGAAATTTTGGCAGCAGTTTCAGTGGCAGTCTTGGTGCTGGTTTTGGTGGGACTTTTGTGTCCAATATTTTGCACTGGTTTGGAAAATGACTTTACCAACACTGGAGGCTTTCTTCTCCTTCAACATTGTCGCAATTCCTTTCTCAGCACTTGCAAATATATCTTGTAAATGCCTCAATCTCAAAGCCTTGGAAACCTAGTCATGATGAAAAATATGCATGCTTTTGACCTGGGAACATATGAAATTGACTGCCCAACATATGGAATAGATATTCACATTCCTTTATAGCTTGAGATTTTGTAGAGGTTTAGAATGTTTCCTCCAGCTGCATGATTATTTGATCATCCTGCACATAACCCTAACCTCGGAAAGCTGGCAGCGTGCATGCATTTAAATGATAAGATACACTGCCAGCTTGTGTTAAACACAGGCAATACATCATTAACCCTAACTTTGCATTTCATATTATGAAAAGACATTTATTAATCTATATAGGAGCTTAGGTTTAAAAACTAAAATATTTGTAAATGCATAAGTTATAAAAAATGAAATGAAATGAACCCAAACATAGGAAACAAAGAAGACCAAAAAAGGGATAAAATTGTCTAAAATAGAAAGATAGGCCTAGGGAAAATAGCTAACAGACCTAGGACAAACATTCCCCTTCCTCATCAACATCTCCATCATCATCATCGAACTGAATTGAGGAGATTTGAACCCGCGACCTATGTCTAGTCCCAAGGCTACCACCTTCAAGCTTGAAGTGCAGCTGACAATGGACGACATAAGTGTAATTTATTACCACCCTATTATTTTTTCGCTACAAATTATATGTTTTCTTTAATTTCATTTGTCAACTTTATGTAGCCCTTTGTATGTTTTATTTAATTTACTTTGTCAACTTTATGTATCCCCTTGACACATGAAATTAAACAATGCATGCACGCATCTATGTGTGCACGCACTCTAACACGCGTGCGTGCTTCTAGACACATGTGCGTGCATATACGCGTGCGCGTATTTGCACGCATGCGTGATTGGATTCAAATTTTTTGTGGCTCCCTTGCAGGTTTGGTATTAGCTTCGGATTGCCAAACCTTGAGGCTCAGTCTGATTTGGTCTGATTTGTGGCAGAACACAACAATTTTTGTAACTTCATGTTTTTCACGCCTAGTTCCGCATATGCTCCACTTGTGCACTACTGATGAAATTGCACACACTTGTCGAGCTCTATGTGCATATTCTAATTATATATTTTTTGAATATATCTACTATTTTTTTCTATTTTTAATTCATTTTTAACTGCACTCATGTCAAATTTGTAAAAGACATAGGACGTTTATTTGGCCTATAACTTTTGATTGGCTTACCTGTTTTGAGAACGGAAAAGAGCACACACAAGAGTACAAGAATAACTACAAGCTAAAAAAAAAAAAAACTTCATTGTGTTAAGACCATAATATGGTGGCCAAACACTTGACCATGTCGTTTTAGGGATTCATTGAATTTTGTAATTTAAAAAAAATATAAAATTAACTTTTAAAATTTTGGAAAAATAGCGCCGCACAAGATTTGTTTGTTGTCTACACCTCTACATATTTTTTTCCTCATAATTTGACAATATACATAACAAACATGTGGCTGAATTAAAACATGTGCATTATGTTTTAGAGAAAAAATAACATACCAATCTTAAAATAATGACATTTTGGGGTGGTTATACCACGTTTCCATAAATAAAATTTATATATTCCGGAAGGTCATCCGTCATTCTACGTTTCATTTTCTTACACCTAATTCAATTTTTTTTGTAGGTACAGGTCTATTCATTTTAATGATAATATTTATGTTTTTCCAACTAACGTGCCATAATTGGGTATCATTACCTTGCACCAGCCCATAATTAAGCATAAGGAGATCAATATCTACCATGTTCACATTTTTTTTCTTGATTTTAGTAACTACACAATGAAATCCATCAAAATGCCAATACAATTAGTGGCTAGAATAGGTAAATGTTGTAACTCTCTTGGAGGATTTACTACTTCCAACTTATGTCAATGAAAATTGTCACATTCAACCACAAAGACACATATTCCCTTCTTTATTTCTTCCCGAAAGAAATAAACCATTTAAAATAGCTTGCAATGGGAGATGAGAATATTTTAGATATCACTTTCCATTTAAATATTGAATCCTAGAACAACAAAATTCATTCTCTTCACAGTGGATTTCATCATCCTTCAAAATGTAACCTAAATGTGCATATATAGGTCACCCTAATCGATCATGTGCACGATATTGGAATTTGTTGACTGTTCTTGATGTACCTTTTACAAATATAGAAATGCGAAAGATGACGAAAAATAGAAAACCTTCCTTATCATACATCCTCGATAGTTCATCAGCAACCACACTATCCTTTTCCTTTATGTAGATAATCTCATATTCATAACTTAACATTTTAGTGACCCACTTGTGTTTCTATGGAGTGGACAACCTTTGATCCAAGAAATATTTCAAGCTACGATGTTTTTTGGGGAAAAATGACTCAATCGTGAGAAAATATCCTTTCCTTTTAGGTTGGAAACATAAAACATATCATGAGTGAGTTAGGGTGAGGAACATTAGCGTTTTCAAGCAAATAAACAAATAAATGCAAGTATAGGAACCACTCCAAAGACTAAAATTACTAAAATGACATGAAAGCAAACACGAGAGATAAGATTAAATCAAATTCCATTTGTCCAATGGAAAAGAATGTATACAATGGTATCTCCTTGAGGAATGTAGTATATAAGAGATTAGCCAACACTTCCTTTGAGAAGGGTCCCTATTCGCTTGTGGAGTCACCAATAAGTGATCTTTTGGATTTGATTATAATAACATTTGTTTTGCTGGTGTTAACAATCATAAGCATACTAGAGAAATTTTTTTTGAGTATTTTTAATTCTTTGTTGAGATCATAGGGACTCCTCACCATAAGAACAATATTATTAGTATAAAGAAGAAGGATGATACCGAACTAGCTAGATTCATAGAGATAAGAGAGTCAATTTCACAGGTGAGAAAATGTAGTATGGTTGGAAAGCCTCTGTAGAGTTTATAAATAATTACTTCTAATTATCTCTCTAACTTATTGATGTATATTCCAAAAGAGTAGGGGACAAGGGACAACCTTTAACTCGAATATTACAATTAATTTATTTCACCATCCCTCATTGTTCATAGGCTTGGACAACATTCTTCCAAGCAACTTATCATAACCACTCTCAACTCCAAATGAACTTTTATCTTTTCTAATATATTCTGAAGGTTAAGACATTGTCTTAAGTCTTTTCTAAAGTCGAGAGATGTAGTCCGCAAATGAATAATAACTCATAAATCCATATAACTTTCCTAAAAAGAAGTTAATTATAATGATCACATAATTAGAAAAATTACTTTTATTCTATTTTTAGAATTAATAACAATATAAAATGGTGAAGAAATATTTAAAAAAAAATCTACATATCAATTAAAGTGAGTATATATATATATATACATATTATTTAACTCTTTAATATTTTAGATTAATTAAAAATAAGATAAATCCAACTTATTAATAAACAAATTTATATATTTAAAAACATAACACTAAAAAACCACTACTTAACAAAATCAATCCTGAAATCAAGCTAAATACATAATCAAATTTTAGGATACTTAAATTATAGATTTATAATGTTTGAGCATTTCCTAAACTTCATGACAATCCTGAAATCAAGCTAAATACATAATCAAATTTTAGGATACTTAAATTATAGATTTATAATGTTTGAGCATTTCCTAAACTTCATGATGTTAAAGTGTAAAAACATTTAAATATTTCATTCGCGTTTGTTGTCGATATGTAAGCATATTATATTCCACTAAATCTACAACCAAAGATTTTGTTTTAATAACATTTTCACGATGGGTGGATTTAGGGGTGTATTAAATTGAATGAGCAATACATGTACTGAATATTCTTTGTAAAATTAAATTTCTTCATATTCATTGTAAATTTAAAGTTTTAATTTCGCATCACTTTACAAGTCTCATCAATAAATAACTTAATTTAAAAGATCAAATAAGGATATTGATAATTGAATTTAAAAGATCAAATAAGGATTTTTCATAGGAGTCGAAAACTACGCTATTATAATATATAAAACAGAAGAGAAATGCAAAAGTCATAAAAATGTGTCATACTTTTTCCACTTCAAAAGCCTTACTTATTACTAATCAGATGCGAGGAAATGAAATACTGATCTTTGAAGTTATTATTAATAATTTTTAATATTATTGGGATAATAAAGTTTTTTTTCACAAGAAAAAGACGTACTATTTATATTAGAAAACAGATAATAAAGTTAACATGCTTACTGCAACCTTCAGAAACACTGATTTTAATATTCATTACATCACATTAAATCTAGATTAAAGGAATATTTGACCAAGCCTAAATGAAGCATAACAACGACTCACTGAACACTGCTATTCAAAACCAGATGATCTAACACTTTGGGAGGTCTTGTGGAGGAGCCTCCAACGTTGCCGAAAGACTGGGACCATTCTTCACCAGAAACACCGTATTCAATCCCCACGTTAAATGGTCGTCAAGATGGCAGTGTAGAAACCACACACCTGTCCAAAGAAGATCAAATTTATAAGCGGCGACATGCCAAAGAATTAGAAATAGTAGAATTGAATTGGAATGTAAGAATGATATGCATGAGGAGTTTATACATACCTGGATTGCCAGCTTTGAATCTTATGGCAACCCACCCACTTACTGGAGCGATTACTGTGTTGCGCTCTGGGGGATCAACCAGATTAAATTTAAGCGGATCGGTCTTTGGATTATAGTTCCCGAAGCCTTGTCCCACCACGTAAAAGTTGTATCCATGAAGATGCATTGGATGGTTCTCTGCCACGAAGATGTTTGTTGCCTGGTAAACCAGTTGTACTGTAGCATTGTATTTGAGCACTTTCAATTTTGTTGCTTCTACAGGAGCCCAAAGACTTTTGGGTATGTTGTCCCCGGTGTAGTTGAATTTAACAGGAGGCCTTGATGGAAAATCTGTCGTGAAGACACCTTTAATGCCGAAATAATAGGCTTGTAGCAGGGCGATCGTGGGCGATACAAATGATATGTTGTTCATGCTTGCACTCAGCCTTGTTCCGTTGGGGCCTGCACAGGTCTTCCCAGCGGCGCACGGAGACAACCCCAGTCCCACTGTGTAGATGAGGCTTTTACTTATTGTTTGTGGAACGTCCACTGGGTGCTCCTGGGAAGCCAGGCTTCGGAGTGCCAGGCTAAATTTAGTGACAGTCGCAGTGTCGTTGTACGCTGGAAGGCTAGGGAAATTGCGAATCGAAGAATTTTGATATCCAATATACTCTAAAATTGCCGTTGTTGTGGTGTTATCGAAATCGCCTGCTGCCATATTATTATATGCTCGGGCGGCCATATAGTATTTGCCCACAGGCTGGTTGGCCGTGACAAGAACATCTGTAGTCTGGCCGGCAGCGACGACGATTACATTGGTTTTGTATGGCTTTGTGTAAGAAGCGTCCACAGCTACAACTGTAAATTCGTGTCCTGCTATCTTGAAAAAGTGGTCCGTACTGAGCGCAGCATTCACGATCCGCAGGAGGTACGTATCACCTTGTTTTATAGTTACCCGAAATGTTTCTGCATCAACAACACTTTGATAAGTTTCTGTCTTTTTTCAAAACAACAATTTATATAAGTTGAATAAAGTCCGTATAAAAGTAGAGAATTAATACTCGGGCAGGCAAACAGATCTCCTGGCTGTCCATTTATGGTGAAGTAATCGGATAAATTCGGGGCACCACCCGACAGGATTGCTGCTTCTATAACGGTCATGGGGTTACTGTTCCACCATTCTCCTGTTCAAGAAAACAATCGATTTGAATCAATATTAACCATTAAAACCCATTAGACATGCAAACATTTATCTATTGAATTTCATAGCAGCTCATCACCTATGATAATAGGAACTTCAGCATGCGGTTTAGGAAAGGGATACGATTTTCCTCCCCTAGGATAGATTATTATAGCTCCATGCACCGTAGCTCGGAGCCATGAAGAATGAGCATGCCAAAACAAGGTTCCATCCTGTCCATTAATGGTGAACCTTTGTGTAAAATTTCCACCCGGTAGAATGGGGCATTGTGTAATATATTCCGGTCCATCAGCCCACCCTGTACGGAACTGCTTCACTCCATGCCTGTGAGATTTAAGCACGAGTGTTATAATCTATGTCAACAAATCTATTTATAACTGAAACACATGTACTGTTTTCAAAGATGTTCAATAAGGTTACCGAGACATACCAGTGAATAGTGGCATTGTACTGTGCTTTGTTAACAACTGTAACAACAACAGTATCTCCATCCTCGACATAAAGAGTTGGACCTGGTAGCTGTCCATTGACAGTGATTACTGTATACTGCTTGCATACCCTGGTAACTGTCTTCGGTGCAATCTGTAGAAGCATTCAAAAAATCAAATATTACAGATATGGGTATGCCAATTTTTGTATTTGGCAATTTTTCCATGATTATGGGTATGCCAAAATAAACAATGAAAACGTTGAATAAGGCAACTCACAACGAAGGTATGATGGTGGACTTTTGCGTTTGTGATGGCAGCCAAATAAGCAACTAATGCAAGCAGAAATATAAGCCTGACTGAAGATATTTTTACTGATTGCAAAGACATTGTGACAGGAACTAGATATCCTAATTTTGTAAGCATTACTAGGATTGCAAAGCCTGAAAGAGGCAGTCAACTAATGAATCATTCAGTACGAATAGAAGCTTTTTAGATTGAAAGCAGTACAACTGGTGTGTTGTTGCTAAAGAGAAGGAATGTGTTATATTGGACTAAATTGCGTGAAACGACAGAAGTGGCGTGATTTCTGTTGCGTCTATTGAATTTTTAAATATTTTCAAATGGTGACTGTCTGGCAACTTTCAGACTCAGTTAATTCTGCAATTTAATTTGGTACCATGTCAATTTTTTTGTGTTAAAGTATGGATATCAACCATTTTATCTCTTCGACGTGCTATGCACTGCACCGTAAATCTAATAAAATGGAAACGTCATTATTTCTCATTAATAGGTAAGCAGTCCGCCGCACCAGACGTTTTTTCTTTACCATTTTCCAGAAACTCTTATGAAGTAATAACACCTCTCGCAAAATTATAATTTGGCCAATAACACCTCCAGAGAAAATAAAGCTTGGAGCTGTTATGGAGTATATTATAATTTTGTCAATAAGATCTCAAGCTAAAATCAAGGGTTGAATAGCTCTAAAACAAGTATAAATTAGATTTAGTTAATATTCTAATCTATTTTGGTTTGGTTTGAGGTGCACAAAGCATTAAAATGTTTTAAAATGGGTTAATTTTACATCCCAATAAATTAGGTTTTCTTAACATTCTAATCCATTTTGATTCATGGTGCACAAATCATTAAAATGTTTTATAATGTGTTAATTCTGCATCCCAATAAATTAAGTTTAGTTAACATTTTAATCCATTTTGGCCCATGGTACACAAACAATTAAAATGTTTTATAGTGTGTTAATTCTGCATCCCACTAAATTAGGTTTAGTTAACATTCTAATTCATTTTGACCCATGGTGCACAAACCATTAAAATGTTTTATAATGTGTTAATTAATTAGGTTGAGTTAACATTCTAATCCATTTTGGCCCATGGTACACAAACCATTAAAATGTTTTATAATGTGTTAATTATGTATCCCAATAAATTAGGTTTAGTTAAGATTCTAATCCATTTTGGTCCATGATGCACAAAACATTAAAATGTTTTATAATGTGTTAATTTTGCATCCTAATAAATTAGGTTTAGTTAACAATCTAATCCATTTTGGCACATGGTGCACAAACCATTAAAATGTTTTATATTGTGTTAGTTCTGTGCCCCAATAATCTAGGTTTAGTTCACATTCTAATCCATTTTGACCCATGGTGCACAAACCATTCAAATGTCCAATAAATTAGGTTTAGTTAACATTCTAATCCATTTTGATTCATGATGCACAAACCATTAAAATGTTTTATAATGTGTTAATTCATTTTCTTTAGGTATCACATAATAGTTTTTTCTTCTATAACTTTTATTTTGAATTTAAAACAAAATCCATAAAATCAATCTCAATCTGGATAGTATAATTATCTAATCCTATTATAATTTACAAAAAATCCTATCTCAATCTTGGAAAACATATTTACTATACCACAAATTCTAAAATATAAACACCTATAACAATAAACAAAATCACATACAAATAAAAATTCATTACAGTAAAGAAATATACTCAACCTTTATGATTATCATTCAACTGGTTTTCTTTATAAATTCTTGCATCAGAAAAAACAAAAAACTTAAAATATCATATCTGGCAAGTGAAATAAAATATTTCAAATCTGGCCCTTCTTCCGATTAAGGAATATCGAGACACTATGTATTTTTGCTAGCGGCCATCTGCCACCTACCGGGACTCTATTGTTTTTTCATTATTTTGATTTAACAATCTCAATTTCTACCTAAAAACAAGATTTTGAAGTCAATTGTGAATATGTTTATTAACGAAGGCCCGTCGTTTTGCAATTGCACATGTTGAAGGAATCCCTCTACTCTTGTCATATGTTCTTGGATTTGATGATAATATGATAATAGGAATATTCCTACTCTCGTCCTATGTTCTTGGATTTGATGATAATATGTGCTGTATCTGCACAATAGAATCCGGAATAAGCACATACCGCTTTGGTACATTGATAACCAGAATTCATATATTATGCTCAAATTAAAAAGATGACAACCCGGCATTTAGTTCGCATACGACATATTACCTTCTTAGCTAGCCTTTGCTTACGGCGACTAATGGTTGGGTTAATAAAATCCAACATCGCATTGTACCGATTGCTTGGCGATGTTTTTCCCTAACAACAGTACTCAATTAACCACATTTTCCTTGAAACTGTCTCAGTCATCTTAAAAAAATTTCATAATTTTTTTATTGTCATAAAAAATTCAGGAGGAAAGATGCTGTCATAATACGATGACATGGATGATTGTATTAAATTCCCTTTATACCAATTTTGGCACATAGGACTTTAAGAAATATAAGTGGCCGGTTTTGGTTTTTACTTTGGTTTTTAATCTTCTAAAAAGGTATTTTGTTTTTTAAAGTTTTAAAAAAATATTCCTTAAGTGTATGTAGTTTGTGTTTTTCAATTTTTTTTGGAGTTTATATTTGTTTTCTTTTTTAAATTTTTAAAAAGGTATTTCTAAATGTATACCATTTTTTTTTTCCGCAAAAAAAAGCATATTATTGTTATTTAATTCTGAATCAAATAGTACATGATATCAACATTCAAAAAGTGTTTTCGAATTAAATTTCCTTTACATCAATTTTGGCACATAGGACTTTAAGTAATATAAGTGCCCGGTTTTGGTTTTTACTTTGTTTTTTAATGTTCTAAAAAGGTATTTTGTTTTTTAAAGTTTTAAAAAAATATTCCTAAGCGTATGTAGTTTGTGTTTTTCATTTTTTTTTGTGGGTCTATATTTGTTTTGTTTTTTAAATTTTTAAAAAGGTATTTCTAAATGTATACGGTTTTTTTTTTCCGCAAAAAAAGCATATTATTGTTATTTAATTCTGAATCAAATAGTACATGATATCAACATTCAAATATTGTTTTCGAAAAAACCTCTCAGCAAATGAGAGTTCCGATATTTCCAAAATCTACAAGAAACAAAATATCACATCATTCATATGGCTAAGAAAAGTCCCAGCAAGATCAATCGAGGAAAAACAGAGTGCCAGAATCTATCAACTGGTTCTCCCAAAATTCATCCCAAAATAAGTAGTCATCCTCGCCCTCCAAAGCCAACTTTGATAGTTGATCTACCTGTAAGTTAAATTCTCTAAAGATGTGTTCCAGTGTCATAGCTCTAAACTTACTAAGTTCACCCTTCACTCTATTGCACCAACCATCCAAGTTCAGAACCTTGAGGTCAAACTCACCACTAGCACATTTTATGGTAACTCTTGAATCACCAAAGATCTTCACATTCACTAATCCAAAGAGATTAGCCACCCGGGAGACACACCATAGAGCCAATAGTTCTTCCTTCATATTAGTACCTTTTCCACATTTCATGGGAAGTGTAAAATAGTGATCATGATTGATAAAAATAACCCCACCTGCTCCATAGTTTCCCAAATTACCAGCTCCATCAAAATATAATACAGGATCAATAACAATATGTTTAAAATTCCCAATGTCTCGCTAAACAGGAAGTCTCATCTCCTTCTGATAATTCAAATATTAGCGCACAACAGTGTTAAAAGTACCATCCAAATATGGTTGAGTATCCTCAAATGTAGCTTTATTTCTCACCCCCCACACAACCCAGCTAATAAAAACAGGTAAAGTAAGGTGATTTTTACAGTTCTTCATCCAAAATTTCAGACAGGATTCTACATTATGACCAGTCCATCTTTCTTTTATGCCGAATATCTGATAGAGTTTCTCCCATAAATTTAAGGTAAAAGAACATTCCACGAACAGATGTGTAGCAGATTCAATATTACACCTGCACAATATACATTGGCTAGGGCCTATCCAACCCATAAAGGATAGATTGTCCCAAGTCTTCAACTATTCCTGTAACACAAACCAAATGAAACATTTGCATTTTTGTGGCATATACCAATGCCAAATTTTCTTATACCACCAATGGTTAGGATAAATACATCTCCTTTTGATAATACAGCTATAAGCAGTGCTAGCAGTCACTTTGCTAGTAGATTCATTACCACCCCAAACCACCACATCCTCTTCAGTGCTCAGATGGACACCTGCAACATTAATACATTGATTATATGTTTCACATTCATGTGCTGCATTAGATGGCAAATGCAAATCTACAACATTATACCAATAACCACTCTAGTTATTTTTGGCAATTGTAATCAAAGTGTACAGACTTGCCTTTTTCAATGCATATAATAGATCAAAAGATAATTTGTATGTTTCTTTCAATCCCAAGATAGGATCAACACCTATAGGAACTTCATTTCCGTTACCAAATTTCCAACAAAGTTCAAAGGCAAGCCAACAATATACTTTCATAAAGCCATTCCAAATTGGGGAGACCCCCCGCACCTTCTTTCTGGGCATCCTCAACCAGTGGGAGATCTTAGACTTAATATATTTCTGATGTATGACCTTTTTCTAGAGTGAGCTTCCAAAAATTGTTCTCCACAAAATTTTCAAACAAAGAGCATCACTAAACATAGTCAAGTCCTTTATCCCCCATCCCCCAGAATCATAAGGTAATGAAATTCTTTCCGAGCCAATCATAGATAAACTAGATCTCTTCAGACCACCTGTCCCCAAGAAGTTAAAGAGAAGTCATCTTAAGGAGTTGATCACTGAACATGGAACCGGGAGTAACGAGAAACAGTATACCGGGGTACCCACCAGCAAAGACTTAACCAAAGTAAGTTTACCCCCAATAGACAACAGACGATATGCCCAATGGGAAATTATAGATTCAAAATTTTTGAGCAAGCAATCCCAATATTTAATCAAATACCCATTAGGCTTAAGATGAAATCCAAGATAGGTAAACCCTTCAGTGATTTTATATAACTTATATGGCAACATAGTTTGAATATTCAACACTTTATATTCTTCAATAAGGTTCTCATAAAAACAATACTTTTTCAAACTGACCCGCATCCCTGAAGCTTTACATAATAGATTAATAATACCTTGATATAACCTCCATTCATCCCCCGAATCACTGCGAGTAATTAAAACATCATCTACAAAAAGGACATGCGTCATATATAAGTCCTTGGAAATTTTTATGCCTTTTATGTTACCTTCAGCTTTTGCATGGATGATCAGCCTACTCAGTCCTTCGATCACCAAGAGAAATAATAAAGGAGACATAGAGCATCCCTATCGAATGCCTTTAGAGAAACTGAAAAAATATGTAGGAGCACCATTCACAAGAACAACAATACTCATAGTATTCATACATGTCATGATCCAGTTTATAGCTAGTGCCGGAACTCCTATTTGTATTAAAACTAACCTTAAAAAATACCAGTTGACTCTGTCATATGCCTTATCTAAGTCCATTTTGAGCAAAATTGCTATCTGCTTCTTACATTTGATAGTATGCAATAACTCTTGAGTTATACCAACAATATCATGTATTTGGCGATCTCGTAAAAACCCAAATTGTTCAGGTGAGTTATGTTTAGAGAAAACCGGCTTAAGACGTCCAACAATAATCTTAGAAACAATCTTATATGCCAAGTTGCACAATGCAATAGGCCTAAAATCTCCATATGTCTTAGGGTCATTTACCTTTGATATGAGTGTGATAAAAGTAGAATTTAAGGAACCAAAGATGTACCCATGTTTCCCTGTATACTCCACCATCTTCACAATATCATCACCCATGATATCAAAGAAATGCAGAAATAGTTCAATGGTCCAGCCATCAGGCCCTGGACTTTTCTCCTTGGCGAATAGTTTAAGAGTCCTTTCCACCTCTTCCAATGTGACTTCCATACATAATTCCTCAGCATACTTAGTCTCAAAGAATCTAGGATAGAGTCTTGCCACCTGTATTTGTGATGATAAATCACAGCTTCGATCAACAATATAGATATTACTGAAATGTTTCTTAGCTAAAACCTGTAGTTCCTGTAAGTCTGTGACTTCATTCCCCTCCTCATCTCACAATTTCCAAATGGTATTATTATTTCTCCTTGCCGAAGCAAAAGTATGAAAAAACCTAGTATTTTTATCCCCACAATTCACCCACAGTGCCCGACTCTTCAGACGCCATTCCTTCTCTTCGATTGAATAAATACTCTCTTTTTCATCCTCCAATTTATTAAGAAGCTCAAGATCATTACTATCTAAAGGCACCTCCAAATTTAAAGATTATAGTTCCTATAACTGTTCCTCCACATTCATTAGATTATGCCTGTCCAAACATTTCCTTGTATGTATCCAACTAGTAACTTTCCATTTCAACTCCTTCAACTTCAAGCAGAACTGGTCCACTGGATTTAGATCAAAATTGTTGTTTGTATTCAACCAAACATCCTTGACATAATGTACAAATTCATCATGAATCAACCAAGAGCAGTCGAATTTAAACGGATAATTATGTTGGACAACATAGTCTTCCAACTGCAAAAAGATAGGCCAGTGATCCGATATCTTAATCTTCCCCACCCAGGATCTGTACCGGTTACATGACTCCAACAATGTAGTTTTAACAAGGAATTTATCAAGTCTTTTGTGGATGCCATCATGAACACCTCTTCCATTTGACTAGGTAGGAGTGATGACCACTGTAGCAACATCAATCACATCATTATTGATTAAAAAAATTAGAAAAGAAATCCGCTAGAACATCCATTTTTCACATTATTGCCCCAAATTTCTTGTGCTAGCCTCGTAAAGTTTAGATCCCTGGCCACAATAATGTTCTCCATCTTCAAAATCCCTAAAGATTGCAGTCCCAGCCAAAAATATTCCCTATCTTTATAAGGGGCATAACAATTTAAAAGAGATAACTGTAAATCATTATATCTACAAGAACTCTCCAACAGTATACCCCAAGGGGTCTTGTATAGTAGAAAGCAGTAGAACCTTGGGTCCCATGCCACCAACAGTCCCCCAGACAGCCCATCTGAACAAACAGCTGAAATTTCCCAACTAGTGAGAATCCCTGCAATTTTAGAAATTGCAGTAATATCAGCACACGTTGTTTCCTACAACAGAAGTATATTCGGGCGAGTAGTAGTGATAAGGTTTGAGAGAGCCCTAACTCGCATAGCCCTCCCCAAACCCCTGATGTTAAGTGAACAAATTGACATTAATGAACAATATCACAAGAGTTAATAGCTCTAAGGCCCCCAGAAATATTAGCAGCATGAATGTTCTCCACAAAATCAATCCTTTCAATTTCTAAAGAATTTCCCATTTTCCTTCCACTATCCTCAGAATCAGCAATAGGATCAACAATCTCCTTCCCCAATAGTAACCTCTCAGAAATAGGAGTAAAACCTAGTTCTGGCCCGCAATCTATGTCCTTTCCCTTCCGACTATTCTTCCTAGGTTTCCTAAGTGTAACATTCTGGAATATTGCAGAAGTAATAGATTGAACCAGAGGGTTTGAGGAAGGGTTTTTGGAAAATATTCGGAGAGGGGTAATAACTTGAGTACTGACAGAAGTCTTGTAACCATGAGCTTCCCCTAATAAAACATATCCTTCAGAAGTGTATGGCCCATGCTGAGAAAACTCTACAGTGCACAAAGCCTCCCCAGAAATAACCCCAACAAATGTAAATTCTCTTCGACCCACATCAGCAAGGTTATCAGGTCCCAAATTAACAGCCTCCGCATTGTAGCCCACCACACTTCTACACCCCTCCACAATAGGATTAATAGAAACCACACTTTATTCCATCGTCATGGTACCTTCCCCGAAAATTCCCCGACATACCTTAGACTTATCTGAAGAGGAATGACCCCTATTCAAAGATGTCATACTCCCTACATTACCCAATTTCAAGATAATATCCCCCGAAACAAGTTTCTTATCCATAATAGCCTCAGCATCTCGAATCACATGTAATATCCTGGGCAAGATCTGACCCATATATTAACTCCACTTTAAAAAACTTTTACAACTTTACTAGTCAAATTTTTTGTCAATTCCTTCGAACCGGGCAGGAGGTAAGTGAGGGGTACTGAGGTAAGGATTGAGGATGGTGGGATGAATGTTTAATTCTAGAAAATGTATGAGTTTAGGTGCAGCAGTAGGTTAAGGAGGTTAGATCAGATTTGTCTTATGCACAAGGTACCAGTACCATTCACTTTTCAACATAGAACAAGTCTATGTCTATTTCGAGGCTCCCTGGGTAGCTGGCATATGCATACTAGACAAGGGGGGGATGCTGGAAGTTGATGACAGCATTTATATCATTCAATTGATGGCTGGTTATGTTCAGAAAGATATTTTTGCAGACTTGTGAAATTTTGGGAAGAACTAGTATTTCTAGGCTCTCCCGGGATTGCTGAGCTAGTATTTTCTTATCTTTCCAAAATGAGTCTAAAAGCATCTAAATTCTGGTTTTGTGGACTGATATGGTTAATATATCAATTTATTTACCTACTTCAAAATACGAGAGGTCAAAAGGGTGCTCAGATTGCATTTTACAAGGAAATCACTAAAACTAGTCTAGGAAAACCATCCAAAGAGCTAGTCTTCCCTTTTTAACTGAAAAATGACTTTAATGAATTAAAATCTCTGCACTGAAATATTATGAAGCTCTGATATACTCATATGAAAAGTGACACATTGATTTTATCATAACAGAACCATCATTTTATTCCAGAGGCTTTCTTCTCTAAACAATTTGCCTTACATCCTAGAAATTACATTACATTTGATGGAGAATGGAGAGAAGAATGTCACCTACCCAAATTTATGAACATTATTATTTATTTGCAAAAATACTTTATGTTAAATTTAATTACAATTTTTGTAATTATGATCAGTTTTGGTCATGGATGAATGTAATTACTGAATATCATTATTTAAATAAATTAATTAGGAGACAAACACTCAGGAGGACTATTGAATGAGTGTTCACTGACCCACTAGGAGGAATGGAAGTTGTTGGAAGGTATGGGACACATGGTAGCAGTTTACATCACACCACTAACTATTGGTTATGGGACAACTTCCCCTAAAATAGGGCATTATCCCCCAGGTTGAGGGAGTGAGCAGACAACTCATTTAATGACCTAGTAACATTTGAAAAGGCCTAGGCAACATATAAAGGAAAATTCGAATTGGGCAGGAAGCCCTTAATCAACGTTTCTGTAGAATCGTTTCCTCTTGTAAATCAGGTGATTTCAAGAGAGATTCGAATAAGGGAGGTTAGTGGTGATTGAAAACTGATTTTTTGCTTATTATTGAAGAGAAACAGAGTTGTAGGAACAAGTCTTTTGGACTGCTACCTATTGAATATTTAGAAGATTACTACTACAACAACAAGAAGTCCTAGTTCCTGAAGCTTCTTCCTCCTGGTGGTTCAGCAAACAGGGTCGGGGGTCCTAAGACAGTATTTGTCTGTTTTCAAGAGTTTGGTTGGGTGGAACAGTCTTCTTGAGTTGTTTGTTGCCCTACAGAGTTTTCTCAGGTTGTTAAAAGATTTCCTAACTTATCTCAGTAAATATTTATGTTTTGTTTATCTAGTATTATTCTATTTATTTGCTTCCGAAAATAATCTAATTCTGGAAATGTTTAAGTTTAATGTTAAATTGATAAATCAATATCCCCATTTTTCCACATGCTATTTGGTAGCATCGTACTCTAGTAGAGATATGCAAATTAAAATGGATTAGAATATAGGCAAAATTTGCCATTGAATTCGATAGCTAGATAATATTCTTATATGTATCAGTTTTCTGTTCTTAAGTTAAATAATTGTAGGAAGTCTGTATAATATTTAGTATATATAATATTTCCTCATTTATATGATAAATAGCCAATAAATAATTCATGTACAATCATCCTGCATTACATTTAAATAATGTTCATGGAAGGTAGATAAATTATATACTGTACATTGTTTTAAGACTGCTAATATTAAATAAAATATTCTTTATACTAAGCTGGAAAACAATAGTTTTTCACAGAGACTTCATATTCATATATCTTACTCATACATAGTTCCTTTTCAATTACTATACCAGTATTATAAGTATAGAAAATTAAATGATAGATAGAATTATAGTTTACACAGTCTTCACGATTTTCTGCACTATACAATCACATTGCTTTCATTTTCTATGTTACTGTTGTATCATTTAGAAATTTAATAAATGATAAGAATTTACTGAACACAACTATTATCATCATGTATTTACTTCTTTCTTTTAGATCTGCTAACATTGTTGAGATTATTGTAAATATGAGTTTTGTATCAAAAGAAAAACCCTAGCTAGATTCATATTTTCTCTTTTATTATTTCATAACAAAAGTTTACATTCTTTTCAAAACCTGAGATCAAAACCAATCCAGTAACTTTAATAAATTATCAAATTATCATTTTCAACAAAACACAAATTAGGGTTTGACCCTATTCGTTTTCCTTGCAAAACATTATTGAGTTATCAGTTCAACCTTCTACTCTACTTAAATTGCCAACATCAACAAATAATGTCACACATTATCAATCTATAGTATTAGAACAAACCATATAGAATTATACGAAGGGCTTAGCATATATTTCCCTCGTAAGGTTGAAATTAAATTATACACAGAACCTTATCATCAACGATAACTTCAAAACCCTAATCTAGCTCAAAGGACATTGTAGTAAACCTTTAGCATGAAGACGATTTACGACATAAACTTACAGTTTCCAGGTGAACAAACCAGAAATCTATACAACGTTTTAAACATACAATGTATTACTAAAAGGAGTACTATTCTTACACACAGATCAAGCCCTTGGCTCTCTGTCTTACTGTCACAAATGATTTCAAAAACAAGTCGAATCTCATAAAAACCTCAACATCACAATAGAATAACCTCTAAAACAAAGACGAAGCTCGAGCAACGTTTATAATATGTTTTAAAAAAAAAACAAAGTTACACAGGGTTTATCCCAAAATTTCAATAGGCAAAAGAGCTCGAATATTCAAAATCGACGAGTTATATCTCCAGTCGACAAACAACTAAGTTTGCAAAATATAGTACCCAGGTATCACTGTTAACAAACTTGTTTCGAAGATTTCCCAAACCATCTTCATCCACAGAGCCACGGCACAGACGAATAGATCTACGAGGGTATGGAAGACCCAAAGCTTACCGGTGTAAGAGTGCATGGTTTTTCCTTTTTCCATACCCTAGCCAGACGTTCTTTTTACACCCTGCAACTGACATTAAGCCGGAGTTAGATATTTGATATTTCATAAACTAAAATTTGAAATGCAAATACCTTTGCTAATCGAAAAGCTTACCTTCATAGCTTTGACGAGAACATTGTCACGAACGACACCAAGGAGCCATTATCCTCGCCTAAACTCTGTGTTTTCTTTCATTTCACTCTTGCTTGTCTCAGATATTTTAAAGCGTAAAACTATAACCTTTCGAACCATAGAATCTAACCCTTCAAAACCACTTCATCATCACAGTAAGAAAACCTGCAACATCAACTTCTTTAGAAGGTCTTGGGTTCGAAACCCTTGCAAATTTCCTACCAAGACTTCAGTAGCCTGTCGGCCACCCCAGCCGAAACAATAGCTGAATGAACCACTTTTCCAAGTTCTTAACTCATTCCACGGTAGATGTTAGGATTTCCATCCAACTGTTTAGATTCATCACCATCTACGGTCTCCATATTGCCATCAAATTGAGCTTTGGTACAAACGACGTCCACAATAAATGCTCAACCTACCTTACAGGTTGACAACGCCACCATGGCACACAGTGGAGCATGCACAACCTATGCGTGGTGCATTATTCTTACACCTTGACAATTTTGGAGGCGTTCACGTCTATATGGATCGATGGACATCCAACTCGGCAGGGATATGGCCTTAAGCTTTTAATGCAAGATCAATGCATGATCTCTACCACAACTCGAGACCGGCGTCATTTATTAAACCAGCAACCTGTCAAGTTTCTAATTAAATGCCTGTTAGCATCCTCGACGTGACTTTAAACCCTGCATTGTTCATGTTAATATAACATTTAAATTCGCCATAGTATTAGTAACTATATGGAAAGGTTTCATTATATCGCTTGCCCTATATTATAATCGTTTCGACATATTACAATGTGATAACAATTGCAAACTTTTTATATAGTTTAGTGATAAATCTAATGTTTGCATTTTATTACAATGACTTTCGATATGAATATATAATGTTGATAATAAACCAAGTGTTAACACCCAAAAAGTGTTCACTACCTCATCTACCCCATTGCATGACTCATTTGTCCATATTTGCCTCCAAAACCTCAAAAACCCATTAAAAAGCCTCCAAAAGGCAAAAAAACCATTAAAAAAAGCCTCCAAAAGGACAAAAACCCACTTTCCCCCCCAAAATAAGTTAAATTCCTCCAAAAATAGCAAAAACCCTCTAAAAAGGGAATAAAAAATACAAAAAAGAAGAAAAAGAGGAAAAAAAGGAAGCAAAAACCCTATACAGCTGACCTAAACCATATTTTGCCCAAAACCATGGGCCAGCACTCCACCACTAAAAAACCTATAAATAGGTGATGGAGGCCCCTCATTTCATATCCACAATCATCCATATCCTTACTCTGCCAAAATCACTCCTGAAACCGTAGCTCACCCTTGAGCTACTTTCACATTTGAGTGCCCCTTTGGCCCATTTCCAAAACCCTTTGGAGAAAGAGAAAGGAACAACACTGGAGCTTGGAGCAACCCTCTTGGACTACTGCAAAGGCTTCATCAACCTTCACATTGGAGGTATAATCAATACAAAAAACCATTTTTATTATCTTTATGTTATTTTATGCACATGCTTAGAGTAGTTACTATTTTATTTACTGTATTTTCTGAACTGCTACTAAGGAGGCCCTTCTCCTTAGTAGGTGCTCATTTGCACAAGCTAGGGTGAAAACCCTAGCTACAGTTTTGGTGACTCCCCTTGTGTTCCTTTGAATTTCTGGTTATAGTTTTAAATGTTTTTAATTTTCTGCAATATTTTTCTGTTTTCTCCTTTCAGCTATCCCTCTCGGTTGTCGTAAACCGTGTCTTTTTCCCCCCGCAGTTGCATTCCAACCGTGTCTTTCAGACTGTTATCTGCAATCTGACCACGGCTCTCAGACTGTTACTGGCGATCTACCGACAGTTTTCAGTCTGTTACTTGCGATTTGACCACGGCTTTCAGCCTATTTCGTGCGGTCCGACCACGGCTGTACACCCTTTTTTCCGCGATCCGCCTGTGGCTTGTAGCCATTTTACTGCTATCCACCTGCACATTTCAACCTTTTTACCACGTCCTTCATGCGGCTTGCAGCCCTTTTTCTGCTACTTGGTTGCGTATTTCAACCTTTTTACCACGTCCCGCCTGTAGCTTGCAACCCTTTTTCTGCTACCCGTCTGTGCGTTTCGGCCTTTTAACCGCGTCCCTCCTACGGCTTGCAGCCCTTTTTCTGCTACTCGCTTGCGTATTTCAGCCTTTTTCCCGCGTCCCGCTTGCGGCTTTCAGCCATTTTCCTGCAATCCGCCTGTGTCTTTCGGCCTTTTTCCTGTGGTCTGCCTGTGGATTTCAGCCATTTACCTGCCATCAACCTATGTCTTTCGGCCTTTTTCTCGGGGTCCGCCTGCGATTTTTAGCCATTTACCTGCCATCCACCTGCATCTTTCGGCCTTTTTCCCGCGGTCCTCCTGTGTCCTTCAGCCTTTTACCTGCTATCCGTCCGCAACTGTTTACCTGTTTCCCGCTGTCCGACCGCTCAGATTTGCCACAGACCCGTGGTCGGTTTTTTTGCACTTTTTCCCTGTTTTGAACCCAGCACTTTGCTGCAATATTTTCTGCACCTGCACAGCCATCTATCCTATCTGCAGCCTTACTTCCCTAGAGCCTATTTTCTACAGTATTATTTTTGTTCCATTTACAACACTTTTTAAAATTTCAGCATTTTAATTGAAAGAGAAAATTTTGCATTTCAAAGTTTAATTTTTGCATTGATATTTTTAGTTAGAAAGTTTCCCACCCCGTGGAAATTTTATTTGGGTTCATCATCTCACATGCACACACTCTGTCACCTAATTCAAGTGAGCCCTAAAATACTGCTTAACACAGCCAACATTCTAACCCCACTTGGGGAAAACAAAAAGAATTTTTGTAGTTAGGTAGGATCGGGGGGATAGGCATCCAAATAACACCCCTCGGTTGCTTACACTTGAGACATAGCTGTTGTCCATTAGGGAACCAAAATCCCCTAGTATGTTTTGACACGGTTTAAAACCAATTTATCGGGAAGGCCTCTCCCCTAGGAGGGTTGAAGTCGCTAGACTGGTTCCGAAAGCCTGAGTGGAATACCGCAATCCATTCAGTAACTAAAGTATACCTTTCGTAGTTCTCATTGTATCACCCGTATGGGGATACAACGACGATAGAACCAAACGGTATATTCACCCAACCGAACGTGTTATGAACGGGGTATCGTAGTTGCTTTTCTTCTAGGATTGACTACCCGGTGTCCCTCCCGGTAGGGCGATATCTTTAGCCACTTGGCTCTACTATCCATATTGTCTGACTTGGATTTCATCACCTTGCAGAGGATATATCTTGTTGAGTCAGAATAGTATTTAGCTAGGTGTTTGCATGCTCCCTTACCTCCTTTTGGTCTAGCAAGTCCACTATTTTTATTTTCTAGGAAACCTGCTGCTTGTTGGTATTCTAACCATTTATGTTGATACTCCACTTATTGTAGCACAGCTGTCACAGTAAGTGTTTTGAGTTGGTTGTTGTCCTGAGTGCCATATTTTTGTGCTGTCCTTTTGCACACTCGGTTGCATTAGGGTTTTTGAGCTGTTTTTCAATCAACACAACCCCAAGATACTTGACACCATCTATCACCATTGAGTCCCCGAGACATTCTCGGCACCTGCGGGATGAGCCCCCACAGCATGGTTCACTTGACATCACCCGTCATAGATGTAGATCTTCATCACTTGATACCACTCATCATAGATATTGAGCTTTGTCACTTGATTCCACTCGTCAATGGCATAGAACTCCGTCACTTGATCTAGACGCCCCTTATTTTACCTTTGATTCTAAGGAAGAGTCTGAGAACCCCACTTACACTGCACAAACCCTCCCCATGGCTGGCATGACATCCAACCCTTTCTTTGTAGGGACCGTTGGTGGAGCATCCACCACCACACCAGCTACCACACTTGCTTTGGGTATGCCCTCGATGGGGCCCACATCTACCATTCTGATCATTGTACCCATTCTAGTAGCTACCATACCCATCCCCACTTCATCAATGACTCACACAACCCTTGGCGATCTAGGACCGTCCCATACCACATTCGTGCCCCCACCTGGGGGAAACATCCCAAACCCAGCCCCTCCACTTGGGGGCATTGGCCCCAATATGGTCACAACCTCTAGTATGTCACATCCTTCTACTAGTTTTCCATTCATGGCTAGTCTCAACCTTCCTGACCTAGCTAGACTGACTAACGATCCCATGAGACACGACCCTGCGTGGCCTCAGATGCCCACCAAGCTCCCCTTCGACATCCCTAAGTTTGAGCGCAAGGCAAGTGAGGAACCCCAGAACCATATTATGTCCTTCCATCTATGGTGTTCCTCCAACTCCATAGTGGACAACTCTATATGCCTCCATCTATTACAACGCACCCTCATTGGCTCTACGACTAAGTGGTACATCGAGCAGCCCCATGGCACTCATGCCACCGTTACTTCCCTTGCCTCGAATTTCCTGCAGTTCATCCAGTTACCTGTCCGCTATGACGCGGGAGTTGAGATCCTACTATCTTGCAAACAGAACATGGCTACCCACATCATTGACCACATTCATGAGTGGCGTCGATGCCGCAGCCTTTGCAAAATCAAGTTAGATGACCATATCTTCTTAGATTGGTTTCTAAACTCCCTCCTTCCTGTCATTTCCAAGGATGTGACATTCGAACGACCCGAGTCCAAAGAAGAGGACATCCTCAAAGCCCAGCAATTTGACCTTATTTACACCCAGTTCGGGTTATCTATATTCCATCATACCTGACGCCCCTCACGGTGATTCCTCCCGACACGATGCGCAGGGGGCATCCCATGCCACAGACGACATCATTGGCCGCATTGCCTTGCTTAACCAACCATTTTCCATAGCACGTCCTAGCCATGGCCCCGACCTTTCATGGGCTACATCTCAGTGTGGAGCAACCAATTCGTATGCTCCCATGGCACATCACCATCATTCCCACAGACCCTCATGTCCACCTCATTGCTTTGGCCATGCCACCCCACTTACGCACCACCAGTCGTACCTCAGCCATATTACCACCCACAGGCTGCACTAGCTCTCGTATCCTCTCAAGCCCAGCCTGCTTATTACCTACCACAAGAAGCCCCTGCAAAAAACCCACAACCCATTCCGCAGACATATCAACAACCCCCACAAGGTTCAGCACCTGCGCTACCTCCACCTACTTATTATCCACCGCAGCCTACTCTCGCACCTGCACAACCCCAGAACCCACCTGCTGCCCAAGGGCAAGTGTATGGCCAACAGAATCTGTAGCCGAGCCAAAATAACCACCACCAACAGGCCAACAAAACCGTGGCAAAGGCCATAACCGTGGGAACAACCCCCCACCAGACCAAAGCGGTCAACCTCCCAATCCCCCAAACAACAATAACGCAGCAGCTGCCAACTAGAACCCTGATCAGCCGCCCAAGCAGGCCAAAAATCCTAATTTGTGAACAAACCATCCTTGCTCTATTTGCGGGGTCTATGGCCACTACACTCATGCTTGCCCACATTTGGAGCGAGCTCAGCAACTCTGGACCGATGATGCCCATCGCCAAAGGCACACGGCTCCTCAGGCGCTGCCCAACCCCCCACCACCTCAACATCAACCCTTGGTGTTACAAAACCCCTTACCAACCCAAGGCATAGTGAACACTTAGTTGCCGGCTCCCCCTCAAGGAAACGCGCCACCACAACAACAAATCACTTATGCCGCTCCTGATCAACCCATGTTACACTCAGGTACCCATCACTTGTTAATGATGTCATCTTCCGATGTCAACCTTCAAACCTGTTGGAACCAATATGGCTCCACCCCTGAAGCCCCTCACACCAACAAAAACACTAACGCTCATCCCACTCATCATATGTTACGTATACCTCCAGCTCCACTAGATGGCACTTCTAAAGCACCTCGCTTCCCACTTCGTCGCATCAACAATAATCCCAATGCTTGTGCTGTGTCTAATTACAACATTGTAGAAGACTTAGCCCAATCTCTCGCAGCCATGTCTGCGTTAGAGGTCTTAAAAAACTGTCCTTCATAGCGCAAGACTTTGCTCTCCACCATTGGTGCTATTGACCCAAATGATTCACGACTGATGGCCTTCGATTTGGACCAATCTGAACCATGCCTACCTTCCACTTTATCATTCCAAGTTTCTGTATCCGTTCAGAATATTGTCATCCATCGGTGCATTATCGATGAAGGTGCCTCTACATGCATTATGTCTACATTCATTTGGAAGAATTTGGGATCCCCTACTCTCCAGCAGTCCACCACTGCATTGCGAGCCTACGACGGTCATTCGACTCAACCCCAAGGTCTCTTAGCTTATGTCCCCATCCAGTTGGCTGGAAAAACCGTGCTCATTGACATAGAGATCATCAACGCCCAACTTGATTATAACCTCTTACTTGGACGCAGTTACATGTATGCCATGGGGGTGGTTTCCTCATTCATTTTTCGTACCATGATGTTCCCCCATGACGGACGCGTGGTCAAGGTCGATCAACTCACCTATTACGATCCCAATGCCCCCGCTGCACCCGAAAATGTTCTCCCCATATTGAACAACCTGTTTGTGGTGCAACTACCTCATTTGTTTCCTCCGTGGGACCCGGATTTTACTCAGATATGTCGATGACCTCAACTATCCAATCCATTCCACCCCCATCACCAGCAACCGACATATCTGACCTATGTACCCTTTCCCACAATACACAAACACCCAACAATCAACCGCGCTTGTTACCCAAACCACCATTGGTACCTAGTCATATTGGTGTTATACCCATCCACACAATCCCCTTCCTATTCCCTCCCTCGGGAGTAGTAAGCACCCTGTTTATGGCTACTCTCAGCCTCCCTGGGTTAACCTTAGGATTACCCATGTGGTATATTTCACCTCCCGTTCCCCCGCCGACACCAAATGTCATCCTACAACCGATGCAACCCATCGCCACTACTAGTCAACCACCTCCTGGTGTCACTACCCCTTCATCATCTACGAATCCCCCCCCCTCTTATCAAGCACACTGGGGGTAGAGGCCCACAACCATACACTACTGTACCCCCGCCCAAAACAGTCAAAAACCCCCCTGTGTTTCGTGCTCCTCCCAAATGCTCGTTGTGTGATGAGTTAGGCCATCCGACTCATCAATGTCCACAATTACCTACATTACAGGAACACATGCAAATGCTTGACGATGACCCCAACATCCCGGTTGTCCAACTCGACCCGAGCCCTAAGCCTCATGATAAATCACTACGTACCAACCACCCTTGTGCAATATGCGGTATTTATGGCCATTACTCACATCACTGTCCTGATATCCCAGATTAGAGAGCAGCTCTCTACGAGATGAATAATTTGGACCTTGAGACGACACCCCCCACAATTGAGGAGATCCACCCCCCAGTATCACCCTCATCCAGAGAGATTAACACCATTTATATGATCTCTTCGACTACCACTTCCTCGTCAACTGATTTGATAACTCAAAGTTTCTGCAATGATGAGGAGATTCTCGAGGCTCTCACTACCTCGGATTACCCCTGGGAAGACATGCACCATCGTTCCTACTTCCTCCCAGAAGAGTGCTCCTCCACCACAGCCACCCAATTTGCGGTTGAGTCCAAATATTTCCTTCCCACCAAAGTCGACTGGTTTAAGGATCCCATTCCCACTCCTGATGCCTTTGAGGAAGTTAACATGGCCAACATCTCACCTATCATCCAAATTGATATCTCTGCCTCAGGAGGTGCCCCTAAACTCATCACTTTAGGAGCCTTGTCTCGACCCGACTATTATAGAACACCACATTGACATAGGGCCAGTTGTACCACCCGTTCGCCAGAAACAGCGCCCCATTCATCCCTCAAACCTCCCCGTCGTTAAAGCAGGGATTGAGAAACTTCGTAAAGAAGGGTTCATTTATCCTATTGCATATACCACTTGGGTTTCTAACCCCATCCCTGTTAACAAGAAACAACGCACCATCAGAGTATGTACTGACTTCTGCGATTAAACCGAGCCTGTCCCAAAGACAACTTCCCCATGCCATTTATTGACCAACTCATCGATGCGTGTGCGGGGCATGAAGTCCTCTCTTTCATGGATGGTTTTTCCAGATACAACCAGATTCAGATCCGCAAGGAGGATGAGTAAAAGACTGCCGTTACCACTCCCTAGGGCACCTTTTCCTATCACGTCATGCCTTTCGGCCTCAAAAATGCTGATGCCACCTTCCAGCAGGCCATGACCTATTGTTTTCACAACTTGGTCCATATCCTGCTAGTCTATCTTGACAATCTTACAGCTCGTTCCTGGAAATGATCAGACCACCTTAACGACCTCCGGCAAGTCTTTTTGTGGTGTCGTAAATATCAAATCCGCTTGAACCCACACAAGTGTGTCATTTGCGTTCCGACATGCCAGTTGTTGGGTTTCATTGTTTCCCAAAAAGGAATTGCTTTTGATCCCCTAAAATTCCAAGCCATCATAGACCTTCCCTCTCCTTGCACGCTCCGGCAGCTCTAGAGTCTGCAGGGGAGATCTAATTTCTTCCGTCGCTTCGTTCATGATTATGCCATGACCGTTCATGGTTTCTTACACCTACTTTGTACCCACACACCCTTTGTTTGGATGAACAGGAAGAAGTTGCATTCGAAGCCCTTAAGAAATCCCTCACACAAGCCCCTTTGATCTCCCCTCCGGCTTTCTCTCATGACTTCATCCTTTACGTCTCGGCATCCGATTATGTTGTGTCCGGAGTCCTTGTTCAAGAAGACACCGCTCACCAAGAGCATGTCATTTATTATGTCATCCAGACCTTGTCTACACCACCCCTACGTTACCCATATGAGGAAAGGCTAGCCCTTGTTGTGGTCTTTTCTGTCCAAAAATTCCGACATTACATTTTACTTAGTCAAACCACAGTTGTCGCTGACTCCAACCCTATGGTCTATCCCTTGAACCGATGCCTCCTGCAAGGTCGCGTTGCTAAATGGGTAATTATCCTCTAAGAATATGACCTCACTTTCACAACCCCTAAGAGCAGTAAAGCCCTTGCACTTTCCCAGCTCATCACCAATCTCCCATCCCTTTTGCCGTCCCCACAAATCTCCGATGAGTTACCCGACAATTACTTGTTCATCATCTTGCCTGATGACCCATGGTATGGTGACATTTTGTTATACCTTCGCACACAGAAGTTTCGACCCAACATCAATCATGATGGACACCATCGTATCCATCACCAAGCCTCTCGATATCTCCTCTTGGGCAATGTCCTTTATCGGCAAGGGGTTGAAACGATTCTCTGTCGTTGTCTTACACACGAGGAAGCCGAACAAGTCCTCAATGACTGTCATAGAGGTTCCTGTGGCTGACATTTCTCTGGAATGGCCACCGCCCAAAAGGTCATTTGCGCCGGATACTTGTGGCCCACACTTTTTACTGACTACATCACAGTGGTCAAACATTGCCATAATTTCCAACTGTTGTCCCTAAGGCTCGGACACCACCCACTCCATTACACCCAGTCGTCACCGTTGGTTCCTTTTTTAAATGGGCCATCGACTTCATGGAATGTAAACCCTCATCCACCAACAGCCATAAGTACATCATCGTCACCGTCGACTACTTCACCAAATGGGCTGAAGCCATGGCCACCTTCAATTGTAAAGCTGACACCATTTCCCGTTACTTTTTTAACCACATTATCACATGATTCGGGGTCCCCAAACAGCTAGTCTCAAACCATGGATCACATTTTGAAGATTCCATTTTGCACGAGTTATCCACCCTCCTAAAGTTCGAACATCAGTATTCCTCTGCTTACTACCCCCCAGGGAACGGCCAAGTAGAGGCCATTAACAAAATTTTAAAAACCATCCTCCGATGCAATGTTGACTGGCATAAGTCCAATTGGCATCACATGCTCTTCCCTGCATTATGGGCTTACCGTACATCAACCAATACCGCCACTGGTTTTACGCCGTTACATTTAGTTCACAGTGTAGAGTCTGTCCTCCCCATCGAGTGTCAGATACCTACCTTACACATCACCGTCGAGCTTCTTCCAGACATATCCCCACTCAAGCAATGTCTGCTATCACTAGAACAAGCTGATGAAGACCGTCGTGCCACCCTTCAGACCATTGAAGCTGCCAAGAACCGCTCCAAAGCTAGTTACGAAAAACATGTTCACCCTCGAACTTTCCATGAAGGGGACCTCGTCCTCACCTATGACCAAGCCCATGACAAGATTGGTAAAGGAAAGTTTGAATCCATGTGGCAAGGCCCTTACATCGTGCAGACTTGCGTTGGAAATGGGGTATACATTTTAACTGACTCAGAAAGTCACCCTTTGCGCAACCCCTGTAATCGGTTGTATCTTAAACGCTTTTGTCCTTAAATAAACCCGCGGCCCCATTGGTCCGTATTGTATAGTTTGATTTCTTTTTGTTTTTCACCTTTTTTAACACAACCTTACATTCATCATTTTTGCATGATCACAGATGGACCATCTTCCACCTCATTACATTGGCTTCGCTGATGGAGCAAGCCGTTGGTCTCCAAACCTGGCTTCTGCAGCATGGGTCTTATATTCCCCTTCACATGAGTTGATTCACCTTGACGCAATATGTATAGGCGCTGCTACCAATAACCAGGCAGAGTATGATGCTGTGACTGGTCTCCTGACCACTGCCCTTCAGATGGGCATATGTCACCTTCATGTGTTCCTTGACTCCCAGCTACTTGTCTCCCATCTCAACAACTACTACCAGGTGCGTGATCCCTTCCTCTTTAGAAAATTCCTGGGCACAAAACAACTCAGTCGACAATTTGAATCCATAACATTCACCCATGTCCCAAGAGCTCAGAATAGTGTCGCAGATCAAATGGCTAACAACATCCTAGATTGGCATATCAATCACACCATATAAAACATCCATCATGCATCATCATCCCATATCATCTCATCAAAAATATATGAAAACCCAAAAAGATTGCATTTACCACAAGGGGCATCCACGTGCCTATCATCACATAAACATTTGCATCCATGTGCAAATAACATAAAACCCATTACTATATAGGGGAATCCACATGCCTATCCTACATACATAATGTTGCATCCATGTGCAATACATAACATCAAATACACAAGGGGCATCCACGTGCCCATCATCCTACACTACTTGCGTCCACGTGCAGTACAAACATATAACAAACCATAAGTACATCCACGTGCGTACACTGAATCATCATCGCAAAAAGATGCATCCATGTGCATATATATATATCAAAAAAAAGAAAAAAAATGTCAATGTGCTATGCATGTCCTGAGCACCCCCATACTTAGCTATAAAAAAAAAAAATATACATCAATAAGCCTCATAGAATAGATGCCATAGCTACAAAATCAGGGGGGAGTCCTCTGCACTCCCTACTGAGAGTCATACCCTCTGTCACTGCCTGCATCAGCTGCCTCCGAGTCCTCACCCCGCTCCTCATCCCCTGCAAGCTCCTGGGCCCGACCCCTATCCACCAAAATGGCCACCCGGATCGCGATCGATTGGAACTCCCGTGGCGCCCTTAGATAGTCCTGAATCACCTCCGGATCCATGTCCTGCCACCGATAATCAGTCACTCCAACCAGCAAATGATCGATAAGTGTCCGTACAGACACCAGAGTCCCCTTAGCATCGCGTCGACGCACCTCCCCTCATCCCGGTAGGGCTGGTATCACTACATGCCTCCTATGAGCTACATGTCCTGGGAGTGGTCTCGGGCCTACATCTGCATATCATACATCAGTCAGTAATAGCATATCAATATCTCAAACCTATCATACACAAAAATTGACATCAATAACAATTAAGCAAATAAATACATACCATCTGGTCCCCACTCCTACCCTGGCAGCCATGGTGCCTCCGGATCCCTTGTGCAGTCCATCTCTCGGTATGGATAATCATCCAGCGTCAGCGACATTTGCAACCACTGTAGATAGAGCTCCTGAGTGAAGTACCTTCCCACCTCACTACCACCCCGTCGATGCATCATCTCTCCCTACCGCACCATGCGCGGCTCTATAGGTCCTGCTGCCCTGATCAGCACCCATGGCCGCAGTGTAGGTACCCTCTCCATGAAGAAGGCACAAATAAATGATCCATAACAGAATCCATTGCCAGATTCCTTCACCAACGTCAGCTATTGCTGAACACAAGTGAGGAACATCTGGCCCCAAGTGTAGTATACACCATCCAGCACCCGCTCCACCAGTTGCATTTGGCCCCCTGTCACCTTCTCAGGCGACTGGGACCCCAAAACCCGAACCACACATGCCGCGATTACCTATACTGATGGCTCCCGCAAGTCCACAAACGGGAGTGCATTCCTCTCTACCCTAGCCTTGGGACTGCAGTACCGCTCGAACATATCCTCGATATGCACATTGACGGATACTCGTGGCTGCGTATCAGCCAGCCTCCCCAGACAGGGCAACCCTGTCAAGAAGTATACATCTACGAGGGTGAGATCAACCCTCTCTCCCTGCACCCTGAACGCATGTATGTCAGGCTCCCCAAAGCTCACTAATTTGTTCAGCAGCAGCGCTGTTGAACACATCATGGGCACCTGTGCTAACTTCAGTAGCCCGCAAAACCCCAATGTCGACCGCATATGCCGATCCCTCCAGATGAAATCCACTATGTCATACGGGACATCCCTCTCTCACCACAGCACTAACGACATCCTATTAATCACACAAGGCAAACTCATTAGACCCATGTCAAGGAAATAACTCTTCCCCCCCCCCCCCGAAGGAAACCCCTAAAGCTCGATCCCAATCGCGGCTTTAGGGCCCCTTGCTGTGGTTTCACACCACTGCTATTAGGCCTACAATTGCGGTCTGGGACCGCGCCTGTAGGAGCCAAACTCGCAGTCCCGAACCACGAGTCCAGCCTCGGAACGCGCGGTACAAGACCGTGTATCCCAACCCAGAACTTGAGGTCCCTGTCCGCGTGATCATCCCTAGAACCCGCGGTCCTCGACTGCGGTTCCACCCCACAAACTCGCGGTCCACCCCACATAGACCATACAGAAAATCCCTTGGGACCCACTACCCCCCCCCCTAAACCCAATGAAAAATGCAGGCATGAGTTTATTGGAATACCTGTAACTCCCGGATCTGAAAATGGCCAGTCGGATTGTCCAGAAACACCAACTCAGCTCTGGTCCACTCTGATCTCTGGTTAAAGTCAACAAGTCCAAATGACACTTGTCATGTTGGACCCACTTACTATTTATAGTCTGTTGACTTTTTCTTGTTTTGGCCATTCTAAACCCATACGAAGTCCATTTTTCGAACCGTTTCCACCACTGGAATCAGCATGACGAGACCATCATGATGGTCGACTTGTTTTCTTATTTTTTCCACATCATTTGTTTTAGCATTTTTCTAAGACACCACTAGTCACCTCGGTTTGCATGCCACATCGCCCGTAGCCTATTTTTGATATACTTTATATCATCGGATTCATTTTTCCGAGCCCGTGATGATGCTTGAGATCATTTCTCACTCTCACCCCCCTATTTTTTGGGTGTTTTTTCCAAAACGCCCCCCATCGCCTTGGTTTGCATGCCACATCGGTCGTTCTCCATTTTTGACACTTTTTATATCGTCGAATCCAGTTTTCAAAGCTCGTGATGATGCTTGAGATCATTTCTCACTCTCACCATGTACAATTTCAACATTGTGTCCCGATACCTTGCTGTCTCGGTTTGCGTGCCACATCGGCCACCATCAGATTGTTCCACATTTTTACATAATCCATTCACTCCTTTCATACTGCAATTATTTCGTTATTTTTCCACCATTCATTATCCCACAAGGAGGCCCACCAGTGTTCCCCCCTACCCTCGTTCTTGGTTATCATCAATGTTCCTTGATTGAGCACTTCCTCCTTACCTAGCCAATCCTTTTGTTTGGTATAATTTTATCCCTTTTTCGGGCCGGACAAGTCCTTTACAAAAAAGGCACTTAGGGAGTTTCTGTGAAGCTCTTTTTTGACTCCTAAAACAATGAAAAGATCGCCAAGCAATCTTGCTTCCTTTCATGCTCGTTAAAGTACCTGAAAGGGCGTCTATCTAGTATAAGTTTAACCCTTTTCTTAACCTGGTAAACTAATTACAAAAAAGGAATACTCTAGTCACACCGGCTAGAAGAGTTCTTCATTGCATCCTTTTATGCTTCTTCGGGCCTTGGAGACTAACACACAAAAAAGCAACCCCCTGGAGTCTTCTTATCACTTTCAGACTCTCTAAAATTGAAAGCAACCACGAGCATGAATTGTCCTGGGCTCGTACAAATCTACACGACAGTATCATTCCATTCTTTCAAAGTCTTCTTATCACTTTCAGACTCTTTAAAATTGAAAGCAATCACGAGCATGAACTGTCGTGGGCTCGTATAAATCCACATCAAAGTACCATTTTAAACACAGTTCTTCTAGTTCCTTAACCCATGAAGAAGTCCCCACATGCCTCTTGGCACTATGATCAATCATCTCAGCAGCACCCCCAATAAGGTCGCCTTTGTTCAGAGTATTCTGCAGTCCCCTGCCATTTTACACCAAATTGAATATCACTCACCCCAGTCACTATCCTTGATCCATTATAGCTATGATCCCTTTCCCACCTATCAGTTTCATAGGCTGCCCGATCACCCCCCATCATCATACTCTGAACAAAGGAAGTTTGAGTCCACCCTCTCTACTTTCCCAGTTATCCCCCCCAGTATGTCAGTCCTACCATCGATACTCTCACACTTCAGTTCTCCACCTCATGCTCCTATCAAGGAAACATCATTTCCTTACTAGTTGCAGGTCTCCCTCTGTCGATGACAACCCCTCTATTCCAGATGATAAACCCAGAGGTCCCTATGCCTTGGAATCATCACCATCTGTGGTGCGTGCCTACAGACCATTTTGAGAGGAGTCATCATTGCCTCTCCAAGTGGTTGTTTATCACATGCTCGACTTCAACACCTTGACGCATCATTGAGAATCGTGTAGGGTTTATATCCCTTCAGTTATTGGTCGAAGACCCTGGATTTCCACCGACTCTAGCACATTGGTGAGTCACTTTGGAACGCCCAGTTCTATGTTCCCGTAGATGTCTGGTTTGTGTTGGCGATTGTATTCAGAAGCCATCGAGTTATATGCTTCCTTGAGTACCCAGTTTAGTTCCAGTTCAGTGTACCATTGAGGGTATGACTCCCTATCACCATGATCTAGCAGGTCATCAGTTCCTCTGGAACCACACTCAGTAGCATTATTGTTATTCCAGTGTATCAACTCTTCAACTCAGACATAGTCATCCGAGCAGTATGTCCCAGATTTGTGTCCCCTCTAGACCCTTATGATGTACATAGTGGTTCTCCATGTATCCTTTAGGCCCCCATTTTTGGGCCTCACAATTATTTTTTATGTATCTTCATAAGAGCATGGGAATGCCCGCCGCATCCATATATTGAGCTTCTTCCTCCTTTGATTCCATGTATATTTGAGGTCCCCATTTATTAGACCCCCTTGTTATTATTCTATATCTTGATACGAGCATGGGAATGCCCACCTCATCCATATGTTTAGATTATTCCTCATTCATTATTGAGGTCATGTACTTTCAGTTTCTGCAGTTTGTTCGGGACCATTGTTCTGGGCTCTAGTTCGTTTCTTCTCCTCTCCACACCCTAGGAAAACCATAAAAGACTTATGATGTCTATCGGCCATACGATGAGCTCCTGCCCTCACACATCAGGGGGCAATCTGTTAACACCCAAAAAGTTCTCACTACCTCATCTACCCCATTGCATGACTCATTTGTCCATATTTCCTACCATATTTGCCTCCAAAACCTCAAAAACCCATTAAAAAGGCTCCTAAAGGCCAAAAAACCATTAAAAAAGCCTCCAAAAAGCCAAAAAAACCATTAAAAAAGCCTCCAAAAGGCCAAAAAACCATTAAAAAAGCCTCCAAAATGCCAAAACCCCCCCTTTTCCCCCAAAATAAGTTAAATTCCTCCAAAAATAGCAAAAGCCCTCTAAAAAGAGAATAAAAATACAAAAAAGAGGAAAAAGAGGGAAAAAAGGAAGCAAAAACCCTATACAGCTGACCTAAACCATATGGTGCCCAAAACCAAGGGCTAGCACTCCACCACTAAAAAACCTATAAATAGGTGATAGAGGCCCCTCATTTCATATCCACAGTCATCCATATCCTTACTCTGCCAAAATCACTCCTGAAACCCTAACTCACCCTTGAGCTACTTTCACATTTGAGTGCCCCTTTGGCCCATTTCCAAAACCCTTTCGCGAAAGAGAAAGGAACAACACTGGAGCTTGGATCAACCCTCTTGGACTACTGCAAAGGCTTCATCAACCTTCACATTGGAGGTATAATCAATACAAAAAACCATTTTTATTCTCTTTCTGTTATTTTATGCACATGCTTAGAGTAGTTACTATTTTATTTACTGTATTTTCTGAACTGCTACTAAGGAGGCCCTTCTCCTTAGTAAGTGCTCATTTGCACAAGCTAGGGTGAAAACCCTAGCTACACCAAGAATCGACATAGTCACACCACTATGTACATAGGACTTTGAATATATCACGATATGGGATAATAGTTAAATAGTTCAAATCTTATTTTGCAACATAGTTAATATATGTATTGTATTTGATTATTATCCAATTGCTACAAATGTCTAATCTTTGGGAAAGACTAATTTTGCTTACATAAGACTCAAAAAATTATAGTGATGAATATGAATGGTCAACCATAAGACTTATATAGCCAATCAATAGTGTTGTATAAAACTCACATATATATTTATGCTATCACATATAGTTGGTAATTTGGGAATAATAAGTTCTCCAAGTTTCCTACCCACTTTATTCATGCGATACAATGGTACTGTACCATCTTGGTACTACCAATTAACTAGCGATGACAAGACAGCTAATACAATGACGATGACAAAACCAGATAGCACAATGACGAGAACAGAACCAACTAGTATAATGACGACTACAGTGACGATGTTTACTTAAGCTGATACAAGATGAACCTTGGAAAGTTGAAGAGTAAGCATGTAAATAGTACCTATATGCTTTTACCTTTGCAGCAGTCTCTAATTATTCTTGAACTCACGCGAACTGGAATTTATTACATTCATGAAACTTCTCACCTGTTGTCTGCACATAGAACAGGTCCAATGCTTTAGCATTAAAGCTAAGTAAGCTTCGGGGTCCCTGATAGGACTCCCTTGGACAACAAAGAAGCAAACTGTCAGTATCGTCTCAAAGAAAAAGTACCATATCATATCTCTAACCTGGCATTTCATTATTACATCATTCGTACATTTCACTGTTTTAAAAAGTGTCGCATCAAAAGTCTAATCTAAGCATGCATTTGACTATCTTAATGATAGATGTTACGAATGTAATTAAGTTGTCACGGTCGCATTAGTTAATCAGAAATATATTTATGTTTAGTACAAACAGCTATTTAGTTTTTTTTGACAAGAACATTATGGAATTATATTAGAACCGGTATTTAAGCAACCGAAAGCATTTACATAGTAGATCTAGCATCAATACACCTCATTTTAGCAGAACAGCGATCTCATAGATTTGCCCAAAATATGGCAGGGCTCCCTACTCCCATATGCCAGACTTATTTAGCTATTACAGGGAAGAGAGGCGTATTATACAGCAGGGGTAGCCTCATTTTTCCAGCTTATCTCTCATGGCTGAAACTTGAGCTTCCAGAGCTGCTATGCGATGTCCAAAATTTCCGTGGGTATTCGCCACATCCTTGAATCCTGTGCGCGTTTCATCTTTAAACTCGTCCATTTGTTCAGTAAAATCTGTCTTCAGCTGCATTATGTCTCGATTCAGAATGTCCCAAGTCTGCTCCCCCGCTTTGGACAGCGCCTCAATCTTGGCTTTCTGGCTTTCATATTTGCCTCGCAGTCGCCCGAGAGCTTCTTCCAATGCACTAATACGTTCATCCGCAGTGAGGCCGGAGCTTGAGGAGCTTGCCATCTCCGTCAGGGGCGCGCAAGGACCCACGAAATGAGCCGGATCCGATGAGTGCGTCCTCTGCAAATCTAAAGCCGAAAGCTTGACCAGCGTTCTCTGATGGCAGAGTGGAATGAGATCTAATACAGGGAGGGGTTCAATTAAGGGCGAGCAGGGAGCCTCCCGAGGGCGCGAGGACCAGTTCCTGAGCTGGAGTTCAGGGAATCTCTGCATCTTCATGAAAAACGTGGTGTTGGGAAGCTCAAGAGCACTCTGCAAGAAGATACAGGATCTTCTTTTGCTAGGGGATGTCACATCGCTGACACATCCCATTGATATTGAGATTTCCATGATCCATTTCGACTCCATTGTTAGCTTCCGTGTCTGCATGACTGTTGAGCGCTCGAAGGACATGAAAATATCTTATTTTATGGAATCGCTTGCTTTCCAGGATAATTTTTTGAAAAATATGGCAGAGGTGGACATTAGGGGGAGCCTTCTTGGTTTGGAGGGCCTTGATAAGGATCCTGGAGTCGCCCAAGACTGTTAGCTGACGAATTCCGTGATTTCGAGCAATTTGTAATCCTTGCCAGAGACTGCAGAATTCAGCAATGTTATTAGTTCCTATTCCGAGTCCCCAGGAATAATTTATGCTGATGATCCCTTTTTCTGACTTGATGATACCTCCGGCACCGGAAGGGCCTGGGTTTCCTTTTGAAGCCCCATCGAAAAATAGACAAGGTTCATTCAGAGATGCTTCCCAGCGATTGAAGTCTGCTTCCTCCATCCTGATTTCCCAGGTCTCTGAATGAGTGATTCCGTTGATTGGTTGGGAAGGCATTTTGGTAGTTAGCTTATTTAACCAGATGAGCTCCTCATGCAGAAGAGGGGAGTCATTGTTTAAGGATTGGCAGTCCATGACTTCTCCAAGGATTGCTCTAGCCTTTACAGCAGTTCTCCAGGGAGGGGCTTCTTTGCTTCGGAAGATTCTGTTGTTTCTTTCAATCCACAGATTCCAACATATGGCTTTTGGAGTCCAACCCCAAGTAGATTTAAGCAGGGCCTTGTTGCTTAGATTGAAGGGAGATAGAGAGTTCCAGGTGAGGAAGAGGGCCTGAACAGAGAGGGGCAGGTTAAGGGCAGTGTTGAGGCTAATGGCATGGGTCCAAGTCTCTTTAGCATAGGGACAATCCAACAATATGTGGTCCATAGTTTCATCACTGTTTTTGCAGAGGGGACATCGAGTTGGCCCAGCCATTCCTTTTCTTCTGAGATTATCACCGGTGAGAATACTCTTATGGGCTAAGGACCAGCAGAAGATGTCAATCTTCGGGATAAAGGGGTTGTCCCAAATAAAGGACCAACCAGCAGGATTAGGGGCGGCGTAGGGGATGGTCTGGAGTTCCTTGTAGCCTTCCGCAGCAGAGTACACCCCTGAGGTTCCCCATCCCCTCCTATCTTTGACTCCCAGCTTGGAAGGGGATTTGCCTTGGAGGAGGACCAGAAGAGCAGCTGCTTCATCTTTGAGATCAGGAGGAACATGGCCTAATTCCCAGCCATTCCAGATTTCATTCTTCCAAACTGAAATGTCCTTTAAAGTATTGGAACCTTTTCCAATAAGCCAACTTTTTATATTGCTAATATGCAAGTTAGAGCCTAGAGGGGGGCTCTCCAGAATGGAGTCGTCCCAGAGATTAATAGAGCTGCCATTTCCGGGGATCCAATACAGTTTATTCTTGAAAGATGGTATGGCTTTGATGCATAACTTATGGATAGGCGAGCCCTTTTTAGGAGGGGGTTGCTGGTCCAGACATCTTTTCCTTGGTCCAGGGAAGTATTTCCTACGGAGGGCCTCTTTGCTCCAGCTGGATTTTCCAGAGATCATGTGCCAGAGTAGCTTGGCTCCAAGAGCAAGGTTTTGAGTTGTTAAACTTCTGATCTGAAGGCCACCTTCTGTCCGAGGTTTTTTTATCTTTTCCCAGCTGACAAGATGAAGTTTATTCTCATTCCCTTTTCCTCCTTCCCATATGAATTGCCTTAACATCCCTTCAATCTTGTTGACTGCCGAACAGGGAGCAAGCAGAATAGAAGATTGATATATGGGCATGCTATTGAGGACTGATTTGATAAGAATAGTTTTACCTGCAAGGTTGAGCCAGTTGGCCCCCCATTTCTGGATTTTGCATTTGATTTTGTCCACAATAGGTTCCCAGTCTGCTGAAGTGATTTTGCTTTTGCAAATGGGGATTCCGAGATAGATGAAGTTATTCCAGTCTTTGGTTGAATTCATTCCTAGAGTTCTGCTGATGTCTCTTAGTTCCCTGGTAGTACAGTTCCAGTTGAATATTTTGCTTTTGTGGAGATTTATTTTGCTCCCCGAGACTGTTTTGTACACTTCCAGTTCTCTTTTGAAATGCTCTGAGGAATGGACAGAGGCCCCTCCCAGAAGAAGGGTGTCATCAGCGAATTGGGCATGATTTATGTCCCTGACATTGTTTACAATTCTGAGCCCAGGGAGCACATGAATGTCTTGACTGAAGTTAAGCTGAAAGCTTAGGACCGAAGCTTGGATGGCATATAGAAGGGGGGAGAGAGGACATCCTTGTCTTAATCCTCTGGAGGCTTTGAAGAAGCGAGTTGGTCTTCCATTTACCAATGGGGCTATCCAAGGGTCCCCCACACATCCTTTGATCCAGCTAATGATGTTGGATGAGAAACCAAACTTATCCATGACAGCAAAAAGGAAATCATGCCTGACTCGGTCAAAGGCATTAGCTAGGTCGAGCTTGATGACCATACCTTTCTCTTTTCGCTGGTTGCTTGAGTGGATGGCTTCTTGAACGAGGATGATGTTATCCAATATTTTCCTGCCTTTGATGAATCCACCTTGGTTCTCTGGGATGATCCGAGGGAGCAATTTTTTCAGTCTGGTGGCTATAATCTTTGTGATGAGTTTGTAGCCCGTATTACAGAGGGAGATGGGTCGGAATCTGTCGAAGGAATTGGCTCCTTTTTCTTTAGGGATCAGGGCCAGAAAGGAGGAATTCGTGCTGCCTCCAAGTTTGTTGGTGTTCTGGGAGTGCCTAACCATTTTGAGAAGATCATACTTGATGATTGTCCAACAGCAGGTGAAAAATCTTGTTGTAAAGCCATCCGGTCCAGGCACGCTGTCAGGTTTCATAGCAGCAAGGGCAGATTTAATTTCATCCATGGTGATTGGCGCTGACAGGGAGATGTTTTCTCCTTCACTAATGAGCTGGGGGATAAGATCAAAGGGGTGGGAGGAGGGGTCGAGGGGCTCATCAAAGGGAGCAGTGAAAAGGTCAGCGAAGGTTTCAACAGCTGCCTTCTTGATTCTCTCTGCATCTTGGATCACTTCTCCATCATAACGAATTTCAGAGACAGCTTTGAAGTTTTTCCTGGCCTCAGCTTGTTTATGGAAGAACTTGGTATTTTTGTCTCCGCTAAGGAGCCATAGATTTCGGGACTTTTGTCGGAAGAATTCTTCTTCAGCCCTACAAGCTGAGAAGAAGTTCTTTTGCAATGCTTCTTCTTTGGAGTGGTTCCAGTCAGTCGCAGGGGAAGAACCAGTTAAAGCTTGGTGCGTTTCAAGTTCAGCTTGGGCAAATTCCCTGTTAGAGGCAGGGGAGGGAAGATTTTTGGCCCAGGCTTTTAGGGTCAATTTGAGTCGTTTTAACTTGGATTCCCAGACGAAGGAGGGTGAGCCCATGAGTTGGGTATTCCACGAATCTGTAACAGTTTGGAGAAAATCAGCATGGTGAATCCAAAGTGGGCTGAACCGAAAGGGGAGAGGGCCAAGATTTGGGTCAGAAGTTAGCTCAAGCAGAATCGGTCTATGGTCAGAGGTGTAGTGAGGGAGAATTTTGGAGGCGGCTAGCAGATTTAGTTCGAGGAAGGAGGATTGGACAAGGAAACGGTCAAGCCTTGCTGCTACATGGCCTGGCCCAATTCTTTTATTTGTCCAAGTAAAGGTGCCATTTAAGGGTTTGATGTCAAGCAGATCCCAACCAGCGATGATGTCTTCTACCCATTCCCTAGAAGGATCTCTAACCGGATTTCCTCCTTTCTTTTCATTAGCTTCCAGGGTCACATTCAGATCTCTAGCAATGATAATGTTGTCTCTCTTCTGTAGTTGAAGGAAAGCTTCAAGGGTGTTCCAGCACTCTTTTTTTCCCGCATACAAAACAGGGACATAGAGATTAAAGAGACATACCTTGTGTCCAGATTGCTTGTGGACCAGTTTTGTGAAGACCCAGTGATCAGCACGTTCTTCAGCTTCAATATCATAAAGGAGTGGATCCCAGAAGGTGGCGATTCCGCCTGAAGCACCTCTAGAATTGTTACCAATCCCAACACTTTTTTTCCAAAATCTTTTTCCGATTTGGAGGGACTTTAACTCCTCCATTTTAGTTTCCTGGAGTAGCAGAATCTCAGGCCTATGGATTCTGATTAGATCTCTCATTGCTTCTTCTTTCAGGGTTGATCCAAGCCCTCTGCAATTCCAGGAGATGTATTTCATTGACGGGTTTGAGGTGAGGTTTTGGCCTCTTTGGAGGCCTGATTTGTACCTTTTTTGGATCGGGTGTTCATGATGCCTTTAAGGGTTTTTTGAGAGCCTTCGAGGACCTCCAGGTAGGTTGCTTCTTCCCGTTGTTTCTTCTTGGATTTCCTTCCTCTTGGGGTTTTGATCTGGAGGGAATGGAGGCCGCTGGTAGTCTCTTCTTCGGTATCTTCTTCCGGGTCTGATTCTTGCAGCTGTGGATCTTCATAAACTTCCTTGGGCGAGCGTGGCTTATCATTTTCTTCTCGAGTAGAGGGTATTTCACCAGGTTCTAGCAGATCTGCATTCAGGGCATCAGAGGTCACCTTGTTGGCATGCACAGTCGCCCTAGGGACCCCGTTATCTGTTGGATGCATCTCCTCAGATCTGATGTCCTCAGGACGGTCTTTGGGGCTTGAGATTATGACTGGATCTTCTTTTGTGGATTCGCTGGAGGGTTTGTTGGAGCTTGAAGGCTGATTTTGCATGTTCATGATTTTCTTTTCAAGGTTCTTTGGGATTGCCTTGCCTTTCTTGACTTTTTGCCATCCTGCTTCGTCCTCTGAATCCTGATTTTTTGGGCAGTTTCTTTGGAAATGACCATGTTCATGACATTGGCGGCATTTGAACGGGATCTGTTCGTAGTCGAGCTTTTGGTAGTATATCCATTCTCCTATTTTGAGTTTAATAGCTTCAGGGAGACCTGCTTCAAGATCAACTTCAACACATATTCTGGCGCATGAGTATTGGCCCTTGTTATCAGCTTTGTCAATGTATTTTCCTAAGGCGTTTCCAATTTTTTCCAGAGTGGGAGAGTTCCAGCAGTGAATAGGAAGGTTGGGAAGCCTTACCCAGACTGGGACTTCTGTTGGTACATCTGTTTCTGCATTGAAGTCGGGCGTCCATCTATTGAGGTATAATCCTTGGGCGCCCATGAAGTATGGGCCATTTCTGAATATCAGATCTCTGTCTTCTTGGGCTATAAACTCAAAGATAAAGAAGCCACGTCCAACAGGGTAACAGGTGACACTGTTCTTTAGTTGGGGGCACCAGTTCCTTTGAATCCAGTCGTCGGTGGTCTTGGTTGAGGGCCAAAGCCCCATAAATTGTCCAACTAAACCCCTATCAGCAAGGGCTAAGGTGACTTTGATGGGAATTTCTCCAGGAAAATCGATTTCTGGGATGGAGTCAAGCTTTTTGATGAATTTTGGAACCGTTGGGGCTTTGGGTTTAGCGCCAGAGGGGCGAAGGAGCATGTTGAAGGCGTCAGAGGCTGTGGGAGGGGGAAGCCCTCCCCCGAGCGCCGCCATCGCGCGCGAGAGCCGAGCAGCAGCAGCGATTAGGTCAAAGCAGAGCGCCGTCCAGAGCGATCGTCCTGATGGTCACAACAAAATGTCTACAAACAGCTATTTAGTTAACATTGTTACTTTCAACAATTATTTTTTCCGCAATTATAAATTATCATAAATTAAGATATTATTGCCTTTAACAAATTTTTTTAAATTTTTACGAAAATATGGGATGTTACAAAGAATTAGAATATTACTATTCCTCTGCTATGGAGTTAGGATCAAGTCATATATAGGTCATATGACTGTAATTTGCTGCTTACTGAGCTTTTGAACTTGACTGGGGCACATTCACTAAGTCATCCCTCTCCTTCAGGGAAAACTCCTCTAGATTTAGCTATGAATGTGAGAATGAGTGAGAAAAGAAGTATGGATCCGATATGAAGCTTGTTACTGATCTTGAAAACCTTTGATGTCTGCAACAATGGTTGTATCAACTCTCATTCAACACTTGGGTGCACTCCCAAGATCTATCTTCTTCAACGGATGAATCTTCACCAAAACTAGCTATAGAATTACTGCTGGAGGAATCTTATTCTCCAAATAACTGAGGATCTTCAATGGAGGATGGAAGCATATGTTAATGGCTGCAATATCTTGATATGAACCTACACAACACTCACTGGAAACTATGGGCCTTGGGGAACATCACCCAAGAAGCACATCTGAGGCACATCACTCAACTAGAGAAGCATCAGAGTTCTCATGAGAAAACATAAATGATCAAAAGATGTCAAATGGAGTTGGTTGGATTCTTTTATAAACTTCATGATGACCTGTTGAGCAAGTTCTTGGCTTGATGACCTATGAGAGTGGGTTACCCACTTGCCCATTCTACTCCAAAACCATGAGGGCGCCTTTCTTGAGGAGAATAGCAACTTCTAAGCTTTCAAAACTTTCTTTCCTTCACCTCCTTCACTGAATTTGGGCAAGTGCACTTTAGGTAGATTTTCTGGTTGTTTCTATTTTCTTTCAGAAAGCTTTTCTGAATCTTTCCACTTTGTTTACTTTCCTCTTTCCTGCTTTTGTCTGATTTTGCTAGCTTTTGTCAGTTTCCTTTCTGGGTTCATCTTGCCAACTTGTCTCCACTAGATTCCTTAGCTTTTCTGAGACTTTACCACTTAGGAAAGTTTGGCTCACTTACCAATTCGAATTTCCTAGCCAAGTCATCAACCACTTGGCACATTTATTAGCAATAAACATTTAAATGGAAATAATACAACTCAAAAATAATTTAACATAGCAATTAATTAATTATCCAGTAATTAATTAATTGTTATGGTGTAATGCCTCAAAATTTACCCAATTAATTAATTTCTCAATTAGTCAATCGCTTGGACCTAGTCACGTGGTTAATAACTGCATGGGGGCCCTCCTTGTCCATTTAATTCCCAAATACAACCTTAAGCATCTTCCATAAGGTAGTTTTCATACTTGCTCATTAATTAAATAATTATTGCCTAGGTGGCTTAGGCCAAAATTACCCCATGGACCATGGAAAAATATGGGGACATGACAGTCCTCCCTTCCTAAGATTGCTTGTCCTCAAGCAATGTCAGGATTCCACCAAGCTTCTGCTGCACCACTCTGATTGTAATTGTTCCCATCCACTATACAGTCTGTAAATTAAACTTGGGCCTTCCAAAAAAATGAAGAAAAACTACACTGTAATTTATATCTGCAAATGAACTAGCAATGAACAAAATTTTCAACCCAGTTAGTATAATTTGAGTAGAATTCCTGGATCTGATTGTTTCTCTTGCAAGGAGCAGAATTATCTTGTCATCTTTGGCAATCTGTCACTCAAGTGTATGTCAGGATCCCAAAGTATCAACTGCATTTTCCCCATCATCAAAATAATTTTAAAGAATCTGTCATCCAACATGTGCCTTTTCATCCAGGCAATAACTGCTAGGGAATTGCCTCCAACCAAACCCAGTGGAGAGCAGAATGTCTCTTCCAGTGAAGAAATCCAATGGCTCAACTCTCTGCCATTGGAGAAAAATTTCAAGCATCCCTCTCGGCATGCGGATTCCCTCCACATAGGCCAACCTCTACAAGTAAAATGTTCCATTAATTTAACTTGGTAAATTTCCTGCTTAGCTGCCTTCCCTTGACCATAAGCATAAAAAATTTTGCAAGGAAGTTTCATGCTTTCCAGGTAATCATTCATCCAATCCATATGTGGATGAGTGACATCAAATGGCTGCAAAATATACTTTTGTTGCTGCTCACAATTCAAGACAATGTCAGTTATAGTAAGAAATTTATTGCAAAAACAAGTGAACTTTTTACCTTCCAGATTTTCTTTTCTAGTGAGACCTCTATCCATCCATCTGGTGGGTGAATCAGAGATCTTTCTTGCTGATTTGCATGAGATGAAATCAGCCATCTCTGCTGCAATAAGATCTATCTCGCACAGGAGTAGATCATGACCCACCTGTGGTACATGTGGCATCAACAAGAAAAAATTCTTCACCCACTGTTCATTCCCCATTGTTATTGTTGAATCCATGACATGAGGGGAAGGATTGTGAACCTTCCTTGTATGTCTACAACCTTCAATAATCAGACTTATGGCTGCAACTTCATCATTATTGGCTGGCAAAAATTGGGTGCTCTCATCCCACTTTTCCATGGGCGAGTGACTATTTTCAAGGAACAGCTCCATTTCCCTTAGGAAATGATCAAGTGCTTGGTTTTCATGAAACTGTTATGCACACTACTCAAGAACATGTAAAGATAAATGATCCTCGTGATCCACCATCTCATGAGGTTCCTCCTTATGATCATGAATGCTTTCACCCCAATGAAATTGACTAAATGTTCTGCAGGAGGGTAGGGAGGATCTTTGCAACTTTTCATAAAGCAATAACATCTCCGTCTTGGATTCTTGGAGGGCACTTTGAGTGCTTCTCAAAGAATACTGGGTGTCCATCAATTCATCATTGAGCTTATAGTTCTCTTTTTAATATCCACAAATGCTTTCTTCATCATGCCATGATGCATCCCGTAACAATTCAACAAGCTCAAACATGTAATCTTTATCTGAAAGCAATTGTGAGAAATTACCTTTGATTGTGGACATTGCTTTCTAGATATTTTCCATGGCTACAAAAAGATATTGATCTCCCCTTAAAGCAACTTCCCAACACAACCTTGACACTGAAGAATGAGTGTCATGGAGAATTTTCAAGGCCTCTTGGATCTTCTGTTCATCCATCTTCAATGGCCCTGCAAGAAGATGAGGTTTTTGCAGATGTTCCTCCTCTTCATTTTCCATCCCCAGATTGATTTTATGCAGTGCACTCGAAGTTTGAAAATCTGATCCATATATTACTACTACATATATTCATCTCTTAGGTCCTCAACAACATAATTTGGTTTGCAAATTAATTGCTCATTCCTCCTAGGTATACCAGAAAGATCTTCTCTCAAAATTCCAGCCTTCACATTGCATTCCTTTTTGACATCAGAATTCCGAACCTCATCACTAGAGAGCTCAACCACTCTGAACTTTTCACTAGAGGTGGCTTCCATATCAGATTGAAATAATGACACATAAAAATCAGAATTTAATAACTCACCAGGTGTCATGTTATCCTCCTTATGAGGTGGAGTGTTGGTGGTTTGGCCTTCCATCCATTTCTCATTTTCAATTTCTGTTGTTGCCAAAACTTCTTCTTTCCCCATGGATATTGCACCCACCAAAACTTTATCAATGGGAATCTCCATGTCCCCCACATATATGTGAGAGTACACATCTATAGATGCTTCCTCACACTTAAAAGATTCCTCAACAGATTCTCTTTTGTCCATGTAGGCATCCTGCAAACACCCTTCTAGTGATTCAGCTTGGTCACTACATTCACCCTTATCACCAGGGATATGAAGCTCAATATCAAGGGAATCCCTTACGCAGTAATTATCTTCTGATGTCGCTGCAACATCATCATGACACAATTTAGTACAACAATCTAAAAGTGGTCCACACATTTGCATCATGCTTCTCTCTTCAGTGGGTGGGGTTATGGTGCCTTGTTCTACCATTGATTCTACTAGTTCACATCTAACTGATGTGTGGTCAATTTCTACTTCCTTGTGAAGCTCATGTGGTGTCTTTGCATCTTATTTACGTTCTACTTTTAAGTCTGATCCGAAATATGGTTCTACACCCCTAACAATACCAATCTCATCCGAAATGATCTTGAGATCCTCATCATAGAATCTTGCAGTAGATTCTTCTTCCATTTTGTCAACAATCTCATGATTGGGTTTTGGGTCCTGTTTCTCCTTGGTTGTCTTAGGATGAGCATTCTTGGAGGATCTTCTTGAAGAGGATCCAAATTTTTTTGTGAAGTCACATGCATCCAATAAATTTTTCATATATTTCATTAACTCTTCCATAGGAGGAGGTTGACCTTTGACTGTGGAACATGCAAATTTTTCCTGAATAGGGCTATCAAAATAACCATAGTCTCTTCTTCCCATCATAATCTCATAGGAGATGCTTGTGGAATGTAGTTCTGGGGGATTCTCTTCCTCATACTGTCTGCAGTATTCTTCATACTGCTCATCATAATAATCATACTCTTCATAAAAATAATCTTCCTCCTCATACAACTCAAAGTTTGAATCTTCCATGACATGGAACTAATTTCACAACTACAATTTGAAAACAGTGTTGAGATACTTTTCCACTGAGATTAAATTTCCACAGGATGAGCCAAGGAAAGTGCTCTGATACCACTATAATATCTTGGGCAAGATCTGACCCAGATATTAACTCCACTTTAAAAAACTTTTACAACTTTACTAGTCAAATTTTCTGTCAATTCCTTCAAACCGGGCAAGAAGTAAGTGAGGGGTACTGAGGTAAGGATTGAGGATGGTGGGATGAATGTTTAATTCTGGAAAATGTATGAGGTTAGGTGCAGCATCAGGTCAAGGAGATCAGATCAGATTTGTCTTATGAACAAGGTACCATTACCATTCACTTTTCAAAATAGAACAAGTCTATGTCTACTTCGAGTCTCCCTGGGTAGCTGGCATATGCATACTAGACAGGGGGGGATACTAGAATTTGATGACAGATTTTATATCAATCAATTGGTGGCTGATTATGTTCATAAACATATTTTTGCAGACTTGTTAAATTTTGGGAAGAACTGGTATTTCTGGGCTCTCCCGGGATTGCTGAGCTAGTATTTTCTTATCTTTCCAAAATGAGTCTAAAGACATCTAAATTCTGGTTTTGTGCACTGATATGATTAATATATCAATTTATTTAGCTACTGCAAAAGACAGGAGGTCAAATGGGTGCTCAGATTGCATTTTACAAGGAAATCACTAAAACTAGTCTAGGAAAACCATCCAAAGAGCTAGACTTTCCTTTTTAACTGGAAAATGACTTTAATGAATTAAAATATCTGCACTCAAATATTATGAAGCTCTGATATACTCATATGAACAATGACACATTTATTTTTTCATAATAGAACCATCATTTTATTCCAGAGGCTTTCTTCTCTAAACAATTTTCCTTACAGGCTAGAAATTACATTACATTTGATGGAGAATGGAGATAAGAATTAGACGATTACTGTGTATGTGCTATGGAGTTAGGATAAATTCATATACAGGTCATATGACTATAATTTTTTTCTTACTGAGCTTCTGAACTTGACTGGGGTGCATTCACTAAGTCATCCCTTTCCTTCAGGGAAAACTCCTCTAGATTTAGCTGTGAATGTGAGAATGAGTGAGAAGAGAAGTATGGATCTTAAATGGAGCTGGTTACTAATATTGAAAACCTCTCATGTCTACAATAATGGCTATATCAACTCTCATTTAGCACTTGGGTGCACTCCCAAGATATATCTTCTTCAACGGATGAATCTTCACCAAAACTAGCTGTAGAATTACTGCTGGAGGAATCCTATTCTCCAAATAACTGAGGATCTTCAATGGAGGCTGAAAGCATATGTTAATGACTGCAATATCCTGATATGGACCTGCACAACACTCACTGGAAACTATGGGCCTTAGGGCACATCACCCAAGAAGCACAGCTGAGGCACATCACTTAACTAGAGAAGCATCAGAGCTCTCATGAGAAAACATAAATGATCAAAAGTTGTCAAGTGGAGTTGGTTGGATTCTTTTATAAAATTCATGATGACCTATTTAGCAAGTTCTTGGCTTGGTGACCTGTGAGAGTAGGTTACCCACTTTCCCATTATACTCCAAAGCTACGAGGGCACCTTTCTTGAGGAGAATAGTAACTTCTGAGCTTTCAAAACCTTCTTTCCTTCACCTCCTTCACTGAATTTGGGCAAGTGCGCTTTAGGTAGATTTTCTGGTTGTTTCTATTTTCTTTCAGAAATCTTTTCTGAATTTTTCCACTTTCTTTACTTTCCTCTTTCCTGCTTTTGTCTGATTTTGCTAGCTTTTGTCAGTTTCCTTTCTGGGTTCATCTTGCCAACTTGTCGCCACTAGATTCCTTAGCTTTTTTGAGACTTTACCAATTAGGAAAGTTTGGCTCACTTACCAATTCAAATTTCCTAGCCAAGTTATTAACCACTTGGCACATTTATTAGCAATAAACATTTAAATGGAAATAATACAACTCAGAAATAATTTGACTTAGCAATTAATTAATTATCCAGTAATTAATTAATTGTTATGGTGTCATGCCTCAAAATTTCCCCAATTAATTAATTTCTCAATTAGTCAATCACTTGGACTTAGTCATGGGGTTAATAAATGCATGGGGGGCCCTCCTTGTCCATTTAATTCCCAAATACAACCTTAGGCATCTTCCATAAGGTAGTTTCCATACTTGCTCATTAATTAAATAATTATTGCCTAGGTGACTTAGGCCAAAATTACCCCATGGACCATGGAAAAATATGGGGACATGATATCACATCTAATTCATCTTCAGGAATAACATGAATAGGAGAACCAAGTCATGGAGATAACTTACAAGGAAGAAATGGCCGATCATCAGAAACACCGATCAGGTCCGAAAATAGTTTATAATGTGTATCTATAGGAATAGGAGATTGTCTCGACGCTGTCAAAGACTAAAGCTTCGGACAGTGTGAGCGGATATGTCTTGTAAGTTGACAAAAATGACATCTAAACGGGACCCTAAAATAGTCATGCATTTGTCTCCAATCCCATGCACCCCACAACAATTCAATTTCTGTAGGAAGTCCTCGTGCCATTTCAAACTCCACCATAACTTTTGCAGACCGACGGTCATAACCATATAGAGAACAATTATCAAGCCTAACAAACTTCCCAGCCAATTTTGCAATACCAATTAGAATGTTCTTTGTCCATAATTCTATTGGAAGACCCGGGTTCTCTCTTAGAGGATCAAATGACCTATGCCATTTCTTTAGGCAAAATGACCCCTCCTAAAAGCACGAGAACTACTTTAAGATAATCCCCACATGTTCTTGCTTAGAGAAAATAAACATGATCCATCCATTCAAGAGTTGCATGACTCTCAGCAAATCCCCAACAATAGGTGTCCAGTGCTTTCTAACCCACTCTACCAGATCCTTTTGATCACCAACCGTAAACTCCAGTCAGCCAACTATGGCCCTAGAACTCAACATATCAATACAGTCCAAATTTGATTCCTGAGGAATAATAAAACTATCCAAACCCTCTCTAACCTTCAAAGCTTTTACCGAATGCCACTTACGAGCTTTAGAACCTATGTATCTATTACGCCATCCATGATTTTGTTTAGGATTATGTTCTCGTCCTTGTAACTCTCTAGAGGCCTTAGTATGTGACCCACCCCGATCCCCAAAAAAGTTACCAATAGATCCACCCAAACCTACAGGTGAATACTCAAAACCAAAATTTTCCATCCTATGTCCCATAAAAAACCTAACTCGACAGTGAAAACCGATAGTTATCACTCCAACCCTAAAATGGAAAACGTGTCAGAGTACTAGGTCTCGGTTGAAACATAACCCAAATATGGAAACATTCAAGTTCATTCTTGCAAAATGTCACTTCCAAAACACCTGGAGCCCACTCAACCAAAAGTAGTAGTAAAAAAAAAAAAAATGACAAAGGATCTGCAAAAACATGATCCCACAGAACGAGCTGATAATAAAAAGTTATAAGTAGCCAATAAGAAGCAACAAACATACACCCGCTTCCTAGTTTTTTTATACTTCGCTGGTACTAGGTTGGATCGAAAGAACCAACCTTTCTCCAAGTTGTTGTTGCTAAATATCAGACCACTTCAACCTGCATTTGTAGCCCAAATCTGTAGAAAAAACTCAAAAAACTCTGAAGCCCTAAACCAGGCCATCTCTCCCCCCAATCACCAAAGACATTCAATTTTAGAATAAAACACAAACCATATACATTTATATTCACACATTCTAAATGTATATGGTTTGTGTTTTATATATGTCGGTCTTAGTTTTTATTTTGTTTTTAAAAGTATTCCTAAACGTATGTAGTTTGCGTTTTTCAATTTTTGTTTTGTTTCTGTATTTGTTTTGTTTTGTTTTTTTGAGTTTTAAAAAAGTATTTCTAAATGTATATGGTTAGTGTTATATATATATATATATATATATATATATATATATATGTATATATGTATATATATATATATATATATATTTTAAAGTGTTTTAAGTATTGTTTATATCTTTTTTTACTATAGATTTAATTCGAGTTTGTTCTAATTTTATTGGTGATAATTTTTTTCTTTAATCTTTTTTGGTTTCTTTTGATTCCCTCATGATTTAGAAAAGACCTTGCCTTGCATCTTTATACTAACCTAGATTGAATCATAAGTAGGTTTTAATGGATTTTGAAGCATTATGAGGAAAACTTTTATCTTCCATGTTATAAGTATTCTTAGCAAACTCCCTATGTTCCATGGTATTTATCTTATTCTTGTATATTAGCTATCTATTCATATCCATGCTCTTAAGAGAGGAAGGCTTGCGGGTGAGCGCACAAAGTTACTCCCAAAAATTGTTGCAATGAGGCACGCTAGTGGGGAAAAAACAAAACCACGCACGCACCTAAGGTAGCACACTTGCACCATTAGGTTCGGTACTGAACCTGGGCGCATGGGAATTCCTAGCGCATGCACATTCCTAGTGCGTGCACGTTCCTAGCGCATGCGCGGACAAATACACGCACGTGCCCTTGTCAAGGTATTTTAAAAAAAATGATTTCTTTTCATTGTTTCCATTCTGGCCGAACGTGAATCAACCACCGCGTGCACGGAGCTACAGCCAACCAAGTGCACCATTTCCACTCAAAAACCATCTTCATCCATCCACCAATTGCATTGGATAGGTAAATGCCATTGTTTTTTTCATTTTATTCATTGTTTTTGGCATTTTATTCATTTTTGTTTGTTTATTAAATTTGTAATAATCCCCAAATTATTAAAAAAAAAGAGAATTTTTCAATTGCAGAGTGTAAACCCACATAGTGAATGAACAAAATGTTAACATGGAGTCCGGTGGAACCAATGAAAACCCTCAACACAATCCAAATGCCAAAGAAACTCAAAACCCCCAACAAAATTTTGACCAAGATGACTTGAACCATTCTCTAAATGAGATTAGAGTACACACTCGAGAACTAAGAAACACAGGGAACCATCTCGAGTGTCCCTTGCCACCTTAATTAAGAGCTCAATTGACTCCATCATCCATGCGCATTGCCAATTGAATGACATGACTGAATATAGAGCTAGGATGCATGAGTATTATTCCACGGGAATTTCCAAGGAGGAATTTAAATATTTGAATCTTACAAAGGCCCAATTGTACAGTATGTTCACTGATCTATGAACACAACAACCACCGAACATTAAAAAGCCACGTGTTTGCATGGATTGGTGTCATTTCCAACCATGCAGGGACAATTGGATGCAAAGGTGGTTCATGGTTTATGATAAACCTCCTTGCAATAATAGGGAGGTTCCACAGTACTTCCTTTGGTAACTGTGGGATGATTTTTCCCTCAGTTTACATGTCAAATATTTTGACATAATCGAGTTCCAGGGTGCTAGGCGTGGCTCTTCCCAAGATCTACCCATTGCTAGGAGGAATCCACTGAGAGGGCCACCAGCTCCTAAGGGCGATCCCAACCCCTCTCCTCAGCCACCTCAGTTACCCCACAAACTTGGTCAGATCAAGGACACGATGAAGAATGTTGCACACATACTTCTTAGACACACTTCCTTTATAGCAGCTACTACATTGGAGAGACAAGATGACCCTAATAGAGACGCAGGTGCAGGGCCTTCAGGACAGAGTTAGGATAGACCTGTCACCGGTGGTAGCCATGGTGGGCCCTCTAGTTCCACGGGGACAATGCCACATCTTTGTCCCCATTGCGGGCACACTTGCCTTGGCCCGATCGAATGTTAGGAACCCATGTCAACCCTTCTATTTACTTTGTTAGTATATTGTTGTTGGACGCATATGCTCTGTATGTCGTCCCATAGTATTTGTTGATCCATAGTTTGTATTATTCTTGTTGGACACATATGCTTTGTAAGTCGTCTCGTAGTAATTGTTGATCCATAGTTTGTATTGGCCCATGGTTTGTATTGACACATGGTATTGGCACCTAGACATAGTATATAATTTTGTGTTGAGACTAATGAAGGTACAGTGAAATTATTTGTATTGAGCTTGCTCAAAGGAGGTTTCCCCCTCGAAGTGGCCTGCGATCAATAAAAGCGATTCTGAGTTCTGTTATTTCTGCTATCTCACGTATTCTCATTAATTAATTGTTGTAGGTTCATCAAATCTAGTATCAGATCACTTTCTTGGGATCGTTGGGTGGAATTTCTGCCAAAACAACTTTTTGCATCTGTTGCAAGTCCGGATCTGGGAATAATCCCTATCTGCTTAACTGTAGGAAGTACTTGGGAATAAGCCCTAAAACTCATTGTGAGGAGTACCACAAAAACCCGAAAGAAACTGGCCAATTGAGAGGACCAGCCAGTGAAAAGGGAAATGACCCCTACCTGATTGACTAGTTCCCACCCATGAGGTAAAACAAGAGCTGTCATTTGTGGCAAAGTGGTTATTAGTTTTACCTGAGCCATGGAGGGAGGGGTAATTCCCAATACGCAAGCCATCAGACAACATTGGTGGCCAAGTGAAACCTTGAACTGTTAGGAAGCCGAACATACCTAGGGTCCATATCTATTTTCAGCTAAACTGTTGCCAATCACTTCCGTGCCATTTCAGATCCATTCCGAGCCGTTTCAGATCTATCCATTTCAGATCCATTCTAAAATCCGTTCCATATCCATCCATTTCAAATATATTTTGAGATTTGTTTCATATCTAGCCGTTTTCGATCCGTTCGGCACCATTTCAGATCAATCTGTTGTCAATCCCTTATGCACCATTTCAGATCCAATTGTTCTGATCTCTTCCGCGCCGTTGTAGATCCATTTAAGGAAAAAAATCTATTTTTTTTCCATATATCCCCTGTTTTAACTCTGTTTTCCCTGAAACTTCACTCACACCCCTGCAATCCCATTCTGCATATTTCATTCCCGAGGACTCTATCCCAAATTCCACTTCCCAAAGCTAGAAATCCCACATTTGTCTATTTTTAAGGTTTTCCATAACTCCTTCAATTTTCACCCAATCGCCCTCAAATTTTTCCACAGTGTCCATTCCCTATTTCTACTTCTTTCTCCCTCTCTAAAATTTTTTTCCATTCTTTCACCCCGCTTCTGAAATCCTCATTTTCTGCTTCTCCATCCATTCCAAAGTGTCCAAAACCTAGTCAAACCCCAATTACCCATCCGAGTTTTTCCCAAATCCAAATTTCCCTTTACTAAATAAGCTTTTGTTTGTGTTTTTCTATCCATCCCCCCCCAAAAAAAAACTCCTAGTTATGGAGGTCACCTGTGCAGGAACAAAAACCATGGGGGAAGCACTTGCAGCCATCCAAACCAAACTTGAGGATCTGGATGAAACATTTCTCGGCCTCCATCTTGAGTATTCAACCATGAACAACAAATGGGAGTCCGAGTCTTCATCATACAATGGGTTCTCTTCTTCCAGCAACTTCCGTGGTCCGAAGCTTGAATTTCCTTGCTTCATTGGTACTGATCCGGTTCGATGGATCTATCGTGCATAACAGCATTTCAATCTGCATAATACTTTTATGTCCAAAAAGTTTCACTTGCATCCTTTCATTTGGAACAGGAAGCCCTTCAATGGTACCATTGGTACATCAAGGCTCATGATAAGCCAAAATGCATAGATTTTTGCCAACTACTTTTGCAATGATTTGGTCCTCGTGCTTTTGATGACTTCACTAGAGCACTTACTAAACTTCGTCAAATTGGAACCATGAGAGAGTATCAGACAGAATTTGAGAAACTAGGCAATCACATAGAAGAAGTGTCTGATGAATTCTACAGGAGTTGTTTTATCAGTGGTCTTAAGGATGAAATCTGCTCAGAGGTCAAAATGTTCTGTCCCAACACAATGATGGAAGCCCTAGGGTTGGCTAAGTTGGTAGAAGACAATATTGCATCCCAACAACACTCCAAACCCACTTTTGTTCCCTTCTGAAATATGGGTTCTCAACGACCTCCCATCCCGCCAGCTCCTCGACCAACTCCTATCAAGTATTTGTCTGAAACAGAGATGCAGGCATGCAGAGAAAAAGGGCTTTGTTATAATTGTGATGAGAAATTCACTCGTGGACATAGATGTGTTCAACAAAAGCTCTATCTCTTGGATATGGATTTTTCGCCTGCCTTTAAAATTGGTGAAGAAGATCAAAATACAATGGCTGATTAGGTCGACATTCTGAAGCCGCTTATTGACCCCCCATCTCAGGATGACCAACCAGAGATATCTCTCCATGCTTTATCCGGCATCACCAACCCCAAACAATGTGGGTCAGGGGTTACTTCAAGAAGCTTCCTCTTACAATAATCATTGATTCTGGTAGCACTCATAACTTCATTGACCCTCAAATCGCCAAAAAGGCTGATTGTTTTGTCCATCCTTGCTCTAACTTTGAAGTCATGGTTGTCAATGGGGGCACGTTACCTTTCAAGGGGAAGTGTCACAATGTGCACATCTCTCTGGAATATTATAACCTATGCTCTGACATGTTTTCCTTGTACCTAGGCGGATGCGATGTGGTTTTGGGCATTCAATGGCTACGCACACTTGGCCCCATTTCATGGGATTTTGCTGAACTTTGGATGCAGTTTTTAGTCAATTGGAAACAACACAAATTTATGGGCTTACAACAAGGGTCTCTCTGGATCATCAGTTCACATTGCCTGGAAAAGATCCTTAAGAATAATTTGTTAATTTTTGAGCATCAATGAACACGATCTAGGATCTTATCTAAGAGAATAACATGTACAGCATATCAAGCATATCAATCACAACAAGCAATCACATGAGACAATAGACACATAGAGTTTCCTTGGGGAAAACCATAAAGGTGAAAAACCCCAATAACTTCCTCAGAGATAGATAGAGCAATGATACAAAAACCAAACATAAGAGATAGCCTCCTAGCAGCAGCTTCTCCTCCTCCACTAGTGCGCTACTCTCCAATGAGTGTATAAGTGAGAAAGTGAATGATCAAATAGAGTGCCTCCCGCACTCTATTTATACATGACTTGACTTGCCTAATAACCTTACTAGGTCAGCCTCAACTTAACCACATAACATAATGCTGATAGGGCCAACCTCCAATAGGATGGTATAATAACCCTTGAACCCACATGACTTATATAGGGCCGACCCCATCACGGTGGTCTAATTACCCGTCAAGTATAATTTACGACACTTACAATATAAATGACAACACTTCCATAGAGAGGAATAATAAAATCTCTATAGGAATACAATTTACATATGTGAAATACATTCCGAAGCTACATATACATCAACACTCCCTCTTAACTAGGAAGGTATTTCTCGACATAGGTCTTCTATCACAAGTCTTCTTCTCTGGATCATCATATCATCGTCATCGGATCATCATCATCATATCATCGTCACTATCACTGCTAATATCTAAATCAATCTCCAATCTACTCGTCATAGGAAGTTCTACAGAGCCAGCCCTTTTTCATGCTGGATGTAGGCCCACCACCTGTAGTTCTTCATCATCACTGGACATACTGTGGAATCCTCAGGACTTATTACGTGCATTACAAAACCTCAAAAGAGCATCCCAAGACTTATTACGAGCACACAACTCAAGCTATCGGATCTCCTAGGACCCTTTTACATGCCACTACACAACTTGTCCATGGCCATAGAGTATGATACTGATACTCATGATCATACTGATCATAACATCGTTCACGAAGCACAACCCAGATGCACATCACACAACACTTACATTCACCGGCATGGGAAGACACACTTCAACCATCCACGAAAGGCTCAACACTTATATCTACTCCATGGGAAGACACACTTCAACCATGCGAGAATGGCATCGCACTTATATCCATAGCCATGGGAAGACACACTTAAACCATGCTAGGAATGGCACAAAACTTATATTGCAGCCATGGGAAGACACACTTCAACCATGCTTGAATGGAAAAACACTTATATCGTAGCCATGGGAAGACACACTTTAACTATGCTCGAATGGAACAACACTTATATCGCAGCCATGGGAAGACACACTTCAACCATGCTCGAACGACATAGCTCTTACATCAACGAACATGGGAAGACACACTTCAACCATGTCAAAATGGCCCCAACCCTTAAATCTATGCCATGGGAGGACACACCTACCACCATGAGAGAATGGCCCATGTGCATCTGTGTCTTCAGAGCTCATCACACATAATCCAACTAATTATGTAATGTTTCCACCTAATACATATCATCACATGTGATAACCTTGATCATCATCATAGCATCATCCTGATGCATATCGTCCAGAGTATCATCCTGATACTCTTCTCACATGATCCTCCTGATCATCATCACTGCATCGTCCTGATGCATATACATATACATGATCCAACTGATCATACCAAGCATCCAACTGATGGATATACATATACATGATCCAACTGATCATACCAAGTAGTAACTGGAGCATAATCCTGATGCTCACAACACAACGCTTACATCCACAGCCATGGGAAGGATCCTCCTCTCACCATGATTGGAATGGCTCCTGCAAATGTGTCGATCACTTCTTCCTCGAAGTGTCGTCAATATGAAGAACACCAAGCCTCTCTCTGAAGTATTCGAACTTCACTCTGGCTAGTGGTTTCATCAAGACATCCGCAACCTACTCATCTGTCGCAACATACAGGAGCTTCACTACTCCTCTCTACACCATATACCTGATATAGTGGTATTTGATCTCAATGTACTTTGACCTGTTGTGGAAAATTGGATTCTCAGGGAGATTCACACAACTCTGGTTATCACAAAAGATACTAGTAGCCTCCAATGGGAGATCAAATAACTCAGACAGTAGCTTCTGGAGCCATACTACCTCACAACTAGCCAAACAAGCTGCAACATACTCTACTTCGGCTGTACTTAGTGATACGCAGGATTGCTTCCTACTAAACCAAGACATCACACCCGATCCCATATTGAAGCAGCACCCAGAAGTGCTCTTCCTATCTGCAGCACTTCCTGCCCAATCTGAATCAACATAACCCTCCAGGTTAAACTTTTGACTCACATCATACTTGAGCACATAATCAATTGTACCCCTCAGGTACCTTAGAATATCCTTTACAGCAACCAAGTGAACACCTCTGGGATCCATTAGGAACTGGCTCAATGTGTTCACCGTAAAGCAAATATCTGGTCTCGTGTTTGTCAGGTACATTAAGGACCCAATCATCTGACGATACACCATGACATCAACCGGATCAAATGAAACATCACATAGGAGCTTCAGGTTCGATGCCATAGGTGTGGCCATGGCCTTGCAGTCCATCATCCCGAACCTCTTCAGGATCTCTATTGCATACCTCCCTTGTCTAAGGAAGATCCCATCTGCACTCTGCCACACCTCCATGCCTAGAAAATATTGCATCATCCCCAAGTCCTTCATCTCGAACTCGGAAACAAGCTTCCTCTTGGTATCGGCAATCATTCCATCCTCACCTGTAACAAACAGGTCATCCACATACAGAAGTAGTATCATAGGATTGCCTTCCTCAACCTTGTAGTAAAGGTTGGAATCTGCTTTACTCTTAGTAAATCCCAAACTGGATAGAAAGTTGTCTATCCTACCATACCAAGTCCTAGGATCTTGATTCAAGCCATACAAGGATTTCTTCAACCTGCACACATATGACTCCCTGTCATGTGTCTCAAAACCAAGTGGTTTCTCCACATACACTTCCTCCTCGACTACACCATTCAAGAAAGATGTCTTGAAATCCATCTGGTGTATCTTCCATTTCATTATTGTAGCCAGGGCAAGTACTGATCTGATCGAAGTGTACCTGGCTATAGGAGCAAAAGTTTCTTCATAGTCTATTCCCTCTTTCTGGGAGAAGCCACAAGCTACAAATCTCGCTTTGTACTTTTCTATGCTTCCATCTGCAGCATGCTTGATCTTGTAAATCCACTTGGAATTCACAATAGACTTCCCTTCTAGTCTTGGGACCACATCCCAAACATCATTCTTCATGATCGATGGATCATGGCATCATTACTTCATCCCGGATCCTGGGAACTTCAGATTCTTCAATAGATAGATTTGCTGCTGAACAAATGTTGTAGTCCTTCTTTTGTAGGTACTCATATACGATCTTTCCTACAAAAACAAGTTAAATTGCATGATTAGAAACATCTCATATTTTTCAGAACAAATTCTTACACATAAAGAAATATGTCATACAGTCATGCAATTATTTTAGCCATTGCTTCAATACAACATTTATCCATATCCCGTAACTTTCTAGATTCCTTCCAATCTCTATTAGAACATTGTTAAGAGTGTGCACAACTCCCAACATTTCAGCAAAGAGGTTTCATTCTAGATAAGTAGCAATGGAAAGATGTACAGTGCCATAGGCCACTTACCCATTACATGCATATTAGTAGTATATTTTTCATTAATGCAATTATTCTAATATGCATAATACAGAACCTAAGTCTAGGAACATAAGTATATACATCTTTGACCAGTATTATTTAAACAATCAAATATAATTCAAATACCTATCTTTGTTTGTTTGTTGGGTGGACTCCCTCTTAATCTTTGTTTCCTTGTAGGAACTAGTGGAGTGTGTTCCATCTTGATCTTTGCTTCCTGGATTACTTGTCCTTGAACTTATATCCATCCTCGATCACTATGCATGCTTACTAGTATTATCATTGTGTTATCGTCGAGATCTCATACATAATCATACATTCATTAGTATAATATTAATACTATCAAAACACAATAATCTTAAACATGTATAGTCATGATCATTTCAAACACAGATAATAAGCATTAGTATTCAAGGTTTGTATAGGACTTTTCTAGTTAGTCATATCATTAATCAAAGTAAGGAACATAATATGCATAAACCCTACATTACTCAAGCTTGTAACTTCATGAGTAATCATTATCAATCATACAAAAGTATAAGATCCTTACATAGGGTAGGATTCTAACTTGATATAGGAAAAACATACCTGGTCATCATATTTGCTAGTTATGTCTAGCAATGTTTTCTTGTTCTCTTCAATGACTTGCATAACTCATAATTTAACCATTGTGGAACCAAATTATGCATACCTCTATGTGATCCATGACTATGGATGAGTCTTTGTCTTCATGTCACCATGGTCTTGATCTAGGACTTGATTTGTACCTTCATGTTAGCTGATAACATTCTCCTCATACAACACCATAGTGCATTAGTACAATCACAATGCAATCATAACCCTAATCAATGAATGTCTTCTATAATGCATTCATACTTTTACTAGGGTGATAAGACAAGTCTCAATAACATGAAGAAAAACATATTATAAACTTAATCATGAATAGATTTCAAAACATACCTATAATTCATACCTATTAGATTGCTTGTAGTAGTTGTTGTTGTTGTTCCTTTTGTTCTTAGGACAATCCGAGGAAGAGTGTCCTCTCCTTGGTATGTACTGTGAGAGCTTGATCTTCATTCCACATCTTCTCTTCTCGAGCTACAATCCGAGCTTCTTCCTGTGAGCATTCTTCCCACAGCTTACTGAAAGAGATAAGTTTCTTCCTAGCACAAATTCCTTGGATGAAGGAATACCATGACCTAGGAAGGTCATTAAGAGTGGTCATTACTACTTCTCCATTCTCTACAACTTCAAGTTGTTCTTTTATCTGGGATACCATTGAAGAGTAAGACTGCATGGTCTCCGCATTCTAGATCTAGATGTTCTTTAGTTGATTCCTCAATGTCATCTTCTGATTTATATTCTTCCCTTCAAATAGCTTGGTCAAGGAATCAAACATCTCCTTAGGTGTCCTTAGGGAAGACAGATGGGATATGAGATGGTCTTTGATAGAATCAACAATGATCCTCTTCGCTTTGACCAAGTTTTTCTTATGTAAGGCCTTAGCCTCTTCTCCCTCTGAGACAAGGACCTCTTCACTTATGTAAGTGTCCAACTCATTTTCTTCCAGGATTAACCCAATCCTATACTTCCATGCTCAGAAGTTATCATCCCCTTCAAGCTTATCCTCAATCTTGGTGTGGTGAGACATCTTGAAGAGTACTTCAAATGGAAATAGAAAATAATTAGGTATTACCACTTGATTTGCAAAAATATGGATCTGGTGCTGGATTACGGTTTGTCAGAGAAACCGTAAAAATTCAAAATGTGAATTTCAAACTTCTGAAAGGATAGAAAGATGTGCCTTGATGAGATGATCAAGCTAGTATACTCAGAATTTTAAAACTGCAAAGTTGCACCCCTCAAATTTGTTTTTCAAACTTCTGGAGTCACTAGGGAGAGCCCTGAATTAGGTTTTGATTTTCCTTGAGCTTCACCCATCAAAAAATTTTGATATTGGTCTCTAAACTTCAATTTTTCAGAGGACCTTCCAGCCATGGTCTCAGATTTAAAAAATTCCAACTTTTGCAGAAGCCCTAATTTTCGGCTTCACTAGAGAGGACCCCAAACTAGGGTTTGATTTTTTGAGAGATTAACCCAACCAACAAGTTCAATCCAAAGCTCTAAACTTCAATTTTTCCAAGGATCTTCCAGCCATGGTCTCATATTTCATAAATTCCTATTTTTGAGAAAACCCTAATTTTGTAGGGCCAAAAATGAAAGTGCCTAGAATTGAATTCTGATTGGACAAAAAGATGCGCCTTGCTGAGGAGAGTCAATCTAGCCTCCTACCTTTGAAGATCTGTGGAGAGAAACCCGAAAAAAAAGAAGCCCTAGCTTCCGCAACTGCACAGTGTCTTCTTCTTAGGTTAGCTCTAATACCATGTTAATTTTTTAGCATCAATGAACATGATATAGGATCTTATCTGAGAGAATAACATGTATATTATATCAAGCATATCAATCACAACAAGCAATCACATGAGACAATAGACACACAGAGTTTCCTTGGGGAAAACCATAAAGGTGAAAAACCATAAAGGTGAAAAACCCCAATAACTTCATCATAGATAGATAGAGCAATGATACAAAACCCAAGCATAAGAGATAGTCTCCTAGGAGGAGCTTCTCCTCCTCCACTAGTGCGTCACTCTCCAATGAGTGTATAAGTGAGAAAGTGAATGATCAAATAGAGTGCCTCCCGCACTCTATTTATACATGACTTGACTTGCCTAATAACTTTACTGGGTCGGCCTCAACTTAACCACATAACATAATGATGATAGGGCTGACCCCCAATAGGGTGGCCTAATAACCCTTTAACCCACATGACTTATACAGGGTTGCCCCATCATGGTGGTCTAATAACCCATCAAGTATAAGTTACGACACTTACAATATAAATGATGACACTTCCGTATAGAGGAATAATAACATCTCTATAGGATAAAATATACATATGTGAAATACATTCCGAAGCTACATATACATCAACATAATTCACATGGTGTCATCGCTCAACTGCATTCCATTTAGATGCACCCATCAACGGTCTTCCCGACTTCCTTGGATAGATATGCAGGTTTCTTTGCTGAACCAGTGGGCTTGTCCTCTTCAAGAGACCTTTCCAGTAATACTTTAGTTGCATCTAAATCTCAGTAGGAAATGATGGCTATTTTACATGCAGTATAGAAGTGGAAACCATTCTTATTAGGGAATCATTTCTGCATCAATACTGATCTCCAGAGTCTGGAAAATTTCCTAGAACAACCGGTCTCCTCCCCAACACACCTCAAATGGGTTATCCAACTCATGGTTTATGCCTATGCGATCACTTACACGAAGGGTAAGGACAATATGGTGGCAGATGCTCCTTCTCACACATTTGATGACCCAGTTCCTCTTACAGCTATTTCTCTGCTTGTTCCAAATTGGTTGCAATTTGTTCAATAGGGCTATCTCTTCTATGAAATCTATGCTTCTTCATCGTCAGGGCACTTTGGGTTCCTCAAAACATATTATCGGGAACAATGTAGCTTCTTTTGGCAGGGACTTAGAATGATAATTCAACAGATGGGGATTGACTGTGATACTTGCCATGTCAACAAGGGTGAAACGACACTCCTTTCGGGACTGCTTGAACCCTTTCCCATCCCTACACAGATTTGGACAACTATTTCTATGGATTTCCTAGAAGCACTCCAGTGGTACAATACCACATCTAAAAGGACACCATATGAAGCAGTCTATGGACAGGCACTTCCATTTATTCTTCCATACACCCTCAGCAGCTCCCCAGTTCAGGAAATTGACTCGGTTCTTCGAAATTGAGATCAGATTCTTCTCATTATGTAGGAAAATCTTCACATGGCAAGAATTTGACTGAAACCACAAGCCGATGAGGATCATTTCGAGCGCTCCTTTCACGTAGCTGATATGGTTCTTCTTAGTCTGCAGCACTCCAAGCAACCCTCCTTGAAACTCAAAAGACATCAATGGCCCAGAATGCAACCCGAGGATGCTATAGGGTTGACATGGGTTCCTAACATCCCCTCTCCCTTAGGATAAAATGCCTATGATTGAAGTAGTTAAATGATTAGAATGATTGGATAAAATTTATTTCCTGCATTTTTCCACACACTAGTGGTAGTGCCGTACTCTAGTACAGGAAAGAATAATTAAATTCAGATATGAGTATTGATATGCAGTAGATAGAGATGGATGAATGCATATAATATATATGTACTGTAATTGTATTTACATGAACAAAAAATGTTTCTATATTTTCTATATAAGAGCAGGACAGTATCCAGTAGATAAACTATTTCTTTCATTACAAACTATTCTTAGTAACACAAGTAATGGATTTTATACGTCTGTCCAAACTTAGACTGTTTAGGGTTTTAATCTTTTGAATCGTAAAAAACTTATCACGCATTTACGAGCATAAAACTTCTCATTTTAAACCTACTTTACAAATATTCCAAATACTTCAACGTTTATTTTTACAATAACATCTTATCTTTTATTTATAAATAGAAATAGTGCTCTAAGTGATTCCTTTTCAAATGATAGCAGGCTTAGTATGAAAAAATCCATTTATACATCACAGAAACATATCTAAATAAGCTTGATATATCATTATTGTCAACGATGAAACTCCTTAGTAATTTTCCTCATCATTAAACCTAAGCATTATTATTATAGCAGAGAAATAATACGCTTTCACTCTCAAAAACGAATTATGCATTATCAATTTCCTCTATCATTATAGGTGCCAACATAAATTTAAATATCATCACAGGTTACTAGTATTTATCTTAAGACCACGAAGTCACTTAGGGTCTAAATCCTAATCTTTAAATCTTCTTAACCTTTCAAGTTTCCATCTATTTCGTTTTATGAAAACAAAGGACTAGAACACGCACAAGGATTTAAACCCTTAAAAAAACAAACACAGTAAAACTTCTTGCATCAGGGTTACAAATCCATCCTCACAACTTGGTTGTGAAAGCACAACCGAAACCCTACAACTCTTCATAATACAGAAATGGGCTTCGCCCAAACATTTTCGTTAACCATCAAACATTACAAACATTCCTAAAGAGCCGAAACATCTTTTACGACTGTCAAATGAATTATTCATGGCAAAAGACTTTTGCAATTCATGCTAGTTCATTGTAAAACATTACGAGTTATGGGTCAAGGGTTCTTACAACTCATCATAATCTAGAAATAATTTTCTAACACCATTCTTTAAACATTCTCAACAGAACGATTATGCAATATCAAATGAGTATTTCTTAACAGTGAAATGATATATCGTTTTGAAAACAGTCTTCTATTCTTTTTTTCCACAAAAAGAAACAACATACAATAACCTGGACAAAAAATAGAGAAGCCGATATGTGCGATAGCTCGAAGGTTGAGAACCTTGAAACAAAAACGCCTTACGGCTTAAGTCTTTTACAACCAAGGTCTGAAAACCTCATTTGAACCCTAACGAAATCTATTCTTAAGCAACCAACTCACTGCTAAACAAACAAATTTGCTTGGTGATAAGTTTTTCACAAAAATGGATACCTTGGGATGTATCTGAGGCTTACCAGGGTCCATTCCGAAGTTTCAACCATCTTCAACCAGCTGCAAGCAATAACGAGAAGGTTCACTTGTCCATTAAAAGATTACAATGAAGGGTTAAACAACGAACTACGCATTAGTAGCAATAAAGACAATTATTTAAAACACCATTGAATTCTTTTGAATAGCAATGGATGCATCACATGTAAAATTTTGGAGCACAGTTGAATACTCCGGACTCTCCAACGTAGACAGTGGAAGCGAATTACCCACTTTAAAACTCTAAAGGATTACAACACTATATAGTTACAAAAGCCAAAACCCTTTTGCACTTACAAAATCGACCCGACGCCTACATTTCAGGAGGGAGAACTCACAAACGAACTCCATGAAGTTAAAAACCTATACAGTGTGAAAACACAACTGAGAACATAACTTATAAGCAGGGTCAGGGTATTGAAACCCTCGAGGGCACCTTCCAACAAAAGCCCTAAAGGGTTGAGAGCCTGTTGGTGTTAACACCTAAAAAGTGCTCACTAGCTCATTCCCTTACTCACATGACCCATTTGTCCACTTTTCCACCATCTGAGCCTCTGAAACCAACAAAAGGTCACCAAAAGACCTTAGTACACCCCTTTTTCCATTAAAAAAGATTATTTTTCCAAGAAAATCATAAAAAACCCTCAAAAAGGGTCCAAATTCCCAAAAATATTAAAAAGGGAATTAAAATATTATTTTTATTCAAAAAAGGAAAAAGGAGGGAAAATGACCTAAACTATGTTGGTCAATACCATTGGTTTCCACAAAACCACAAATGGTATTCCTCACCACCAAAACCTATAAAAAGGTGGTAGGGGCTCCTCATTTCACATCCTTCCATTATCTCATCCTTATGCTGCTGAAATCTCCCCTGAGCACTTTTAGCCATTGAAGCAACCTTGGAGAAAGAGACCTATTGGAGTTTGGAGCTACTCATCTTGGGAGTTGCTCAACATCAACCTTCATCATTGAAGGTAATATCGCAAGCACTTGCTTGCCCCCCCACTTTTCAATACAAAAAATTATTTCTTATGTTTCTTGTTCTTGATTTTTGAAAGATTTAAATTATTTGTTTAGATTCTTGCTTAGATCCATGAAAAGTATTGTTTATTTAGTTTATTGTTTTTATTTCTATTGAAACTGCTACTACTAGTTAGTAGGTGCCCATAGCACTAAGCTTGGTTGCAAAACCGAGCCAACAGTTTTTGGCGACTCCGCTTTGGTTTGAACTTTAGATCTCTAGCTTTGCCATTAAATCTTAGTTTTTATGAGTTTTTAACCATTAGATCCATAGATCTGCCATCTTAGACAGCAGATCCATTGCTGTTCTGAGATTTCGCCCCAAAAAACAGCCCTAATTTTTAAATTTTCGCGTTCGTTTCTCGGTTTCCGTACACGGCTTCCGCCTCGCGGCTTTTTGCCAGACAGTCGCGCGGTCCATCGCGACTTTTCTGCATTTTTCCGCGCGGTCCATCACGGCCTTTTTCCAGACAGTCGCGCGGTCCATCGCGACTTTTCTGTGTTTTTCCGCGCTGCACACCGCGGCTTCGCGGCCTTTTTCCGCGCTGTCCATCGCGACTGTGCGCCCAAAACCTGCGCGGTCCATCGCGACTGTGCGCCCAAAACCTGCGCGGTCCATCGCGACTGTGCGTCCAAAACCCGCGCGGTCCATCGCGACTGTTCGGCCAAAACCCGCGCGGCCCATCGCGGCTGTTCGTCCAAAACCCGCGCGGCTGAATTTTTTCATTCGGCCATCCCGATTTTGAAAAATATTTTTTACTGTACTTTCTGCCCATAGCACATTTTTTACAGTACTAAATTCTGCATAGTTTACAGATTTAAAATTTTTTTTACTATTTAAAAGTGCATACCTAGAAATCTTTTTAAAAATTTTCAAGAAAGTGAAAGAAAGACTCGTTTTGCATTCTTTATCTAGATTCAAATTTTTTCTTGTTTACTTCTTTAGAATCTTGCCCTTAGCAATTTTTTATTGAAACGAAGAAATCCATTTATTTCTTTTAAAAAAGGAGTTTATTATTTGCTTTCATAAATCCAAGAAATCCTTTATTTTTTGAGTTATTTATTGAAAAGCACATTAATTCCTTTTAGTGAAAAAAGTCTTAAATATTTGCTTTGTATTTTCGAAAAGTCCTTTATTTTTTGAAAATTTCCCTTAAAGCATTTAATTTTTTCAAGTTCAGTTTACAACACCTCACGTGCACTCACACGATCACTTAATTGAACTAAGACTTAAAACTTACCCTAATTTGAACACACTCTTAACCCCACTTGGGGAACACGAAAAGAATTCTTGTAGCTAGGTAGTATTGGGGGGATAGGTGTTCCAATAACACCCCTCAGTTCATACATCTGAGACATAGAAGTTGTCCAATTAGGGAGCTAAAATCTCTTAGTACTTTTTGGCGCGGTCACAACCGGTTTGTGGGAAGGCCTCTCCCCTAGGAGGGTTGAAGTCGCGAGGATGGTTCCGGAAGCCTGAGTGGGATACCGAAACCCATTCAGTAACCGAAGGGCTACCATTCGCAGTTCTCGGGATATCCCTGTATTGGGATATTGTGATCAAAGGACCAAACGGCAGATTTACCTTTTCTCGACGCGTCATGAATGGAGTATCCTAGTAGCCTGTCTTTTTAGGATTGATTACCCGGTGTCCCTCCCGGTAGGGGGATATCTAGCCGTTGTCTCTACATTCATATTGTCTGACTTGGATTTCATCACCTTGCAGGGGATATCGTCTGTTTGAGTCACAATACTTTTAGATTAGGTGTTTGCATGATCTTTACCACCTTTTGAGTCTAGTTACACCTATTTTTTCTAGGAGCCGCTTGCATGTTGGTATTCTGACCGGTTGTTGCATTCCTCCACTTATTGTAGCACAGCTGCTAGAATAAGTGCATTTTTTGAGGATTGATTTTTTGGCCTGTGAGCCTTCTTTTTTCACTCCCCTTTTTGCACCCTTGGTTGCATTAGGGTTTTGAGTCTTTTACATATATATCACCACCTGATACTTAAACAAATTTTTACATAAAAAACATTTTCTCACCATTGAGAATTCTAGACGTTCTCGTCGTCTACAGGGCGAACTCCCAGAGTTTAGTCCACTTGGCTCTCCACGTCACGGACGAAGAGCATTATCCCTTGATTCGACACATCGTCGATCATCTAGACGGTCATCCGATTCTGACATACCCCACTTCACCTTTGATTTGGAGGTAGAATCCGAAAACCCCATAGAGTTACCACCAACCACAATTATGTCAGGAACACCAGATGATCCACAATTTACATTAACCATAGGTCAGACATCAGCAGACCTTTCTGCGGGAATACCATCCATGACAACATCCACCCCCTTGGGTATGCCCAATATGGGTACCACTCCACATTCAGGAATGCCTAACACAGGACCACCACCTGTCATGGGCATGCCCAACATGGGGGTCATACCCCCTTCGGTTTCCACAAACCCTATCCCAGGAATCCCTAGTACGATTCCTAACCCAAGTGTGACTCCTGTTGCACTTGGGAATGCTATCCCAGGAATCCCTAGTGCGATTCCTAACCCAAGTGTAACCCAGATTGCACTCGGTAGTGCTATACCAGGAATCCCTAGTGCGATTCCTAACCCAAGTGTAACCCAAGTTCCACTTGGGAGTGCTAACCCATATCAGGCCACACCTTTTGGAGGGCACATACCCTCCATACCTAGCATACCTATAGGCGCTACTGGACCCCTACACCATACCACAATGGCTAGGCAGGTCCCGGTTCCGGTCACCACATCCGCTAGTCTACCATACATGGCAAGTCTCAACCTGCCAGATTTAGCTAGGCTCACAAATGACCCCATCAGGCATGACCCTGCTTGGCCCCATATGCCAACTAAGCTTCCCTCTGACATCCCTAAGTTTGAGGGAAAGGCCGGAGAAGACCCCCAGAACCACATCATGTCTTTCCACTTATGGTGTTCCTCCAACTCCATAGTGGACGACTCTGTCCGCCTCCGTTTATTACAGCGCACCTTCACTGGCTCTGCAGCCAAATGGTATATCGAGCAACCCCATGGGACGCATTCCACATTTACCTCCCTTGCCTCGACCTTCCTGCAGTTCTTTCAGCTACCGGTCCGCTATGATGCGGGCGTCGAAATCCTACTGTCTTGCAGACAAAACACGGCCACGCATATCACTGACCATATTCATGATTGGCGGCGGCGCCGAAGCCTATGCAAGATCAAATTAGACGACCGAATCTTTTTAGACTGGTTCCTTAAATCCCTCCTCCCTCTCATTGCGAAGGATGTAGCATCTGAAAGACCCCAGTCTGAGGAGGAGGCCATCCTTAAGGCCCAACAATTTGATCTTATCTATGCCCAATCAGGTTACCTATACACCATCATACCTGACGCACCACGAGGTGACTCCGCACGCGGTGACACACCGGGGGCATCACATGCCGCTGATGGCATTATTGGCCAAATTACACCGCAAGCCAAACCTTTCAGTATGGTGAGCACCATGCCCACCCCAGACCTTTCTAGGGCTACATCCAGTTCCGGAGCGACAACTTCTTATGCTCCAACAAACCAGACCCATCATGTTCATGGACCCTCTTGTCCACAACATTGTTATGGCCAAGCGCCATCAACATATGTACCCCCTACATACTATACTCACCCTACGGTACAAAACCCCATGCAGTTCCAACAACAGCCCATGCATTACCCACAACCGGTTGCACCAGCTAACCTCACACCTCCACTAGCTCAGGGGTACCAACAACCCCAACAGGCAACTGGACAACCTCCAGCTCCACCTGCATACTATCTACCGCAACTTGCTCCCGCACCTACGGCTCCCCAAAATCCCCCCAATGCTCAAGGGCACGTGTACGCACAACAACATCAGCCCCAATACCAAAACAACCAGCGCAACCAAGGTGCGCAACAGAACCGTGGTAGAGGTCATAACCATGGTAATAACCAACAACATCAGCAAGGTCCTCCACCTCCCAATCCTCCGCAAAATAACAATGCTGCTCCTCCCAACCGCAATCCGGATCGGAATCCTAAGCAGCCTAGAAATAATAACCTCAGAACAAACCACCCTTGTTCTATTTGCGGGATCTATGGTCATTACACGCATTCTTGCCCACATTTGGAGCGAGCTCGGCAACTATGGACAAATGACGCCCATCGTCAAGGGCAGGCGGCTCCTCAGCCACCACCCAACCCCCCACCACCCCCACAACAACCTTTGGTCCTCCAAAACCCTTTTCCAACACAGGGAGTGGTAAACACTCAGCCGTTAGCCCCCCAACAGGGCAACGTGCAACCACAACAAATAACTTACACAGCTCCTGATCAACCCATGTTTGATTCAGGCACCCACCACTTATTGATGATGTCCACTGCTGACGTCAATATCCAAACCCGTCGGAATCAATACGGACCGACTTCTGAAGCCCCCCCCGCCGAAAAGGATACTACTGCTAATCCCACTGATCAGACGTTGCGTATACCTCAGGTTCCACTTGATGGCGCTTCTAAAGCACCTCGCTTCCCCCTTCGCCGAATCAACAACAACCCCAATGCACGGGCTGCGTCCAATTACAACATCGTAGATGACTTAGCTCAATCTCCCGCAGCCATGTCTGCGTTAGAAGTCTTAAAAACCTGTCCTACTCAGCGCAAGACTTTACTTTCCGCCATTGGGGCGATTGACCCAAATGATTCGAACTTGATGACCTTTGATTTAGACCAGTCTGAACCCCGCCTGCCTTCCTCTTTAGCATTCCAAGTTTCCGTTTCTGTTCGGAATCTTGTCATCCATCGGTGCATTATCGATGAAGGGGCCTCCACATGCGTCATGTCCACATTTGTTTGGCAGAAGTTGGGATCCCCTACTCTCCAGCAGTCCACCACTGCATTACGAGCTTATGACGGCCGTTCGGCTCAACCCCTAGGTCTGTTAGCCAATGTCCCTGTCCAGCTGGCGGGTAAAACCGTGCTCATTGACATTGAGGTCATCAATGCCCCACTAGACTATAACCTTTTACTTGGTCGCAACTACATGTACGCCATGAAAGCGGTTGCCTCATCCGTTTTTCGTACCATGATGTTCCCCCATGAGGGACGCGTGGTCAAGGTCGACCAGCTCACCTATTACGATCCCAAGGCCCCTACCACACCTGAAAATGGTCTCACCATGGTTGAACAACCTGTTTGTGGTGCAACTACCTCATTCATTTCCTCAGTAGGACCCAGACTTTACTCCGAGGCGTCGATAACCTCTACATTCCAGGCCATTCCACCACCGTCACCGGAGACCTAGGTCGCTAACCTCTGCACTCTTTCACAAACACCCGGTAATCAACCCTCCTTGTTACCCAAACCACCATTGGTCCCTAGTCACATCGGTGTTACACCTATCCACACAATCCCCTTTCTATTTCCTCCTTCGGGTGTAGTAAGCGCCCCGGTTATGGCTACCCTTAGTCTCCCCGGGTTAACATTGGGATTACCCGTGTGGTATATTACGCCTCCCGTTCCTCCACCGACACCAAATGTCATCCTACAACCGGTGCAACCCATTGTTACTTCTACCCAACCACCTCCCAGTATCACGACTCCTTCGTCGTCGACGAATCCCCCTCCATTCGTCAGGCCCACTGGGGGCAGAGGCCCACAACCATACACTGCGGTTCCCCCACCCAAGGCAGTTAAACCTCCCCCCATATTTCGTGCTCCTCCAAAATGCTCGCTGTGTGATGAGTTAGGCCATCCAACCCATCAGTGCCCACAGTTACCTGCATTGCAGGAACACATGCAAATGTTGGACGACGACCCCAACATCCCGGTGGTCAAACTAGATCCAAACCCTATGCCTCGTGATAAATCACTGCGTACCAACCACCCATGTGCGATATGCGGTATTTATGGCCACTACTCGCATAACTGTCCTGACATCCCAGACTACAGAGCAGCTCTCTACGAGATGAACAATTTGGACCTAGAGACGGCACCCTCTACTATCGAGGAGATCTACCCTCCCGCATCATCCTCATCCGGAGAGATTAACACCATCTATATGATCTCTTCAACTACCACTACCTCATCACTCGATTTGACCACTCAAAGGTCCCGCAATGATGAAGAGGTTCTCGAGACTCCTACTACCTTTGATTATCCCGGGGAAGACATGCACCATCGTCCATACTTCCTCCTGGAAGAGACTTCATCCACCACCGCTACCCAATCCGCGGTTGAGTCCAAGGATTTCCTTCCTACTAAAATCGACTGGTTAACGGATCCCATGGCCGATATTTCTCCCGTCATCCACATTGACATCTCTGACCCACTTGGTGCCCTTCATACCATCAGATTAGGAACCTCCCACAGTGAGCATGAGATCGGAGAATACCAACAACTGTTCCAAGAATTCACTGATGTCTTTACTTCGTCAGATACCGAAATGCCTGGCCTTGACCCCGCCATTTATATGATCTCCACTGGATACCCCTCTGTCCGGTCGGCCCCTTCCATTGATCCCTTTGACACACAGGTTGAACCCTTTCAAATCAACCAGGAAACCACATGTCCACAACATGGGGGCATGCCCAAAACCTTGCCTACTCATCATCACCGTGATCCTCGTCGGAGATACTGGGGGCATCCACCCCACAAAGGGAATCCCCCATCATCATATCATCACTTCAGTATGCCACCACGACCCACAGCCTCATGGTATAACACCCCGCCAGCAGTTGCTCAATGCCCTATTGATCTCTCTATGAGACAACATCTGCACCACATTGACACCTCTGAGTTAGAAGGCATAATAGATTACCTCGACCCCGGGATAGGGGGCATGATCAATCATTTTGAACCTTCCCCATCATCTCTATCTCAACAGCTCAATGAGCCCATCGTTCAAACCAACACATATGTGATCCACAATCACAAACCCCATGCACATAGCATGGGGGCAGGTCATTAACCCTGCTCACTTTTTCATATTCGTGATCTCAACCATTTTTGAGGTCATGTGTCACTTGTATATTTCAGTTGATTTGATACACCTAGTATTTTTCCCCCACGGGTCATCATTTCTCCCCACCACTGCATCCTTCGCTTGGTGGGATCACCTTTATTTGTAGCCATTTTTTAACCTAGTTCTTTCCTTTAACCATTCCGGAGTCCTTATGACCTCCGTTTTTTGCACCATTTGCACTGCCGGATTCATATTTCCGTGCCCGTGATGATGCTTGAGATCATTTCTCGCTCTCACCTTTAGATTTTCCGGGCATTTTTTCCATGCCCCCTCGTCACCTCGGTTTGCGTGCCACATCGGCCGTTCTCCGTTTTCGACGTGCCTTATATAGCCGGATCCAGTTTTCCGCGCTCGTGATGATGCTTGAGATCATTTCTCACTCTCACCTTTAGATTTTTTGGGCATTTTTTCCATGCCCCCTCGTCACCTCGGTTTGCGTGCCACATCGGCCGTTCTCCGTTTTCGACAATCCTTATGTCACCGGATCCAGTTTTCCGCACAGATGACGATGCTTGAGACCTTTTCTCGCCCTCATCAATCCATTTTTGTTCGGTATAATTTTATCCCTTTTTCGGGCCGAGCAACCCCTTTTTACGAAAAAGGCACTTAGGGAGTTTCTGTTAAGCTCTTTTCTGACTCCTAAAACAATGAAAAGATCGCCGAGCAATCTTGCTTCCTTTCATGCTCGATAAACGTATCTGAAAGGGCGTCTACCTGGTATAAGTTTACCCCTTTTCCGGACCTTGTAGACTAATTACGAAAAAGGTAGACGCTAGTCACATCGGCTAGAAGAGTTCTCCATCCGCATCATTTTATGCTTTTTCGGGCCTTGGAGACTAAACTTACGAAAAAGAAACACCAATAGAGTCCACTTACCGTTTTCAGACTCTCTAAACATGAAAGCAACCATGAGCATGCGCCGTCCTGGGCTCACAAAATCCACAGGACCGTACCATTTCAGAGCATACTTTTATCCCTTCTTGGAGCTCATTAAAACTACGAAGAAGGAATCAATGGTACCTCTTGGCGCCACGACAGATCACAGCTACTCATATGGCAGCTTCCCCATTTTGGTCGCCTTTGTTCAGAGTACTCTGCAGTATGTCACCTTGATAACCCCTCGACGGCACCTATCAGCTCGTCCTCCCCCCCAGAGTCAATATATACCATTCAGTCAAAGCAATGATCCCCACACCTACAAGTCAGTTCCCTACGCTGCCAGGTCAACCATGTCATCATGCTCTGAACAAAGGAAGTTTGAGTCTACCCATTTTTTGACCCAGTTATTTTCCTTCCCCACAAGTATGTCAGTCCTACCATCAGTCCTACCATCAGTCCTACATCACTTCAGTTATACACCTCCTGCTCCTATCAAGGAAACATCATTGCCTTGTTAGTTGCTGGTCTCCCTCTGTCGACGAAAACCACATTGATTCCAAAGGATAAACCTAGAGGTCCATGTGTCTTGGACTCATTACCATCTATAATGAGTGCCTACGAATCATTTTGAGAGGAATCCTCAGTGCCTCTCCTAATGGTTGTTTCTCACATGCTCGACTTCAACACCTTGATCGCATCGTTGAGACTCGCACAGGGTATTGGTCCGTTCAGTTATTAGTCGAAGACCCCGGATACCTCCTGACTCCTCCACAGTTGAGAGTCTTCCTATGGATAACACCAGTTACACTTTTTCTATAGATATCCGGGCTGCGCATGGCGACAGTATTCAGATTTACCCAGGTTCCATACTCCCTTGAGTATACAGTTACAATACTGCCTAGAGATGGCTCACAGTCATTGAGTCCATACAGATGTTGGACACCTTCAGTTTCAGCAGTTCAACAGTTATTCCAGTGTATCAGTTATTGAGATCAGCCATGATCATGAGTATATCCCACAATCATGTCCCCTCTGGACCATTATGATGTACCAGTATATTTCTTTACGTATTAGATCCCCCTTCTTGGGACTAATTGTTTTGTATATGTCTTGATACGAGCATGGGAATGCCCGCCTCGTCCTTTATCAGAGATTATACCTCATTCATATTGAGGCAATGTAATATTTTTTGTTTTTGCAGCTTCCAAGGGCCGTGGCTCCAGTCTCCAACCGGTCTCTTCTCTCCCCTAAAACCCAGAAAAAGGACAAAAGAACTATGATGTCTATCGGCCATACGATGAGCTCCTGCCCTCACACATCAGGGGGCAATCTGTTAACACCTAAAAAGTGCTCACTAGCTCATTCCCTTACTCACATGACCCATTTGTCCACTTTTCCACCATCTGAGCCTCTGAAACCAACAAAAGGTCACCAAAAGACCTTAGTACACCCCTTTTTCCATTAAAAAAGATTATTTTTCCAAGAAAATCATAAAAAACCCTCAAAAAGGGTCCAAATTCCCAAAAATATTAAAAAGGGAATTAAAATATTATTTTTATTCAAAAAAGGAAAAAGGAGGGAAAATTACCTAAACTATGTTGGTCAATACCATTGGTTTCCACAAAACCACAAATGGTATTCCTCACCACCAAAACCTATAAAAAGGTGGTAGGGGCTCCTCATTTCACATCCTTCCATTATCTCATCCTTATGCTGCTGAAATCTCCCCTGAGCACTTTTAGCCATTGAAGCAACCTTGGAGAAAGAGACCTATTGGAGTTTGGAGCTACTCATCTTGGGAGTTGCTCAACATCAACCTTCATCATTGAAGGTAATATCGCAAGCACTTGCTTGCCCCCCCACTTTTCAATACAAAAAATTATTTCTTATGTTTCTTGTTCTTGATTTTTGAAAGATTTAAATTATTTGTTTAGATTCTTGCTTAGATCCATGAAAAGTATTGTTTATTTAGTTTATTGTTTTTATTTCTATTGAAACTGCTACTACTAGTTAGTAGGTGCCCATAGCACTAAGCTTGGTTGCAAAACCGAGCCAACAGTTGGCCTCCCCTCTTTTCGCATAATCAACTAAATCCTGAACATTTGGGCATATCAATGCCACCGAGATGAGGCTCTTTCACGATCACAATCACAATTAATGACAGTTAAATGGTACAGCTTCCATTACATGGTTTATTGCCAACACGGAGATCCAACTAGGATCCTTTTGTATCAACCTTGCACAACCCAACGATTTTCCACACTACACATTCATAGTTTGTCACCAAAGTCCAAGACACTTCATGTGAGACTTGGCCACGATAACAACCAACAAACAATCCACCGAGATGGTATTTAAGAAGCCATTAAATACTCCAACCACTTGTTCGTAGTGCATGACAACCATCTCCCATTACAAGGTTAATACATCGTGTACCTACAGGGTTGGAAGCATATAGTAAATTACATAACGTTACATTATAACATAGCCTTGACACATTTAATCGTAACCCAAGGTGTTAGGCTATGCACATAACACCATACGATTGGTTGATGTAAATAACTCCAACTTATAGTTTTGTGCAAAATAGAATAAGTATGTATCATTCTCATATAAGGTCTGTGCACTTAGCATCTTATGTATGTTTTGTGCATATAGTTCCAAACTTTAGTGTATACATTTAGATGTGATACATATCATTTTTCCACATAAAAACTATGCATAAAGAATGTATATTGGTATCATAATGGTAATATATAGTTTATAAGAACTATATAATAATACTCACATAAGTATGGCATCTATCATTTTAAAAAAGAAAAATATTACATTGTCCTCTCCATAGTTTTGGAAGAGATTATATAATGTAGAACTATGCAAATTTTATTCAGTAGCAACATAAGGATTATAGGATTGATAATACACAAACTTTTCTCCAAAATAAACTGTTATTACGACATAATGGAGGAAATTGAATAATGTCAATAAAATACCTGAGTAGATTGGAAGAGTAGATATTCTTCTACATATTCATAATGATAACTTAAAAGGCCAATATAGTGTTGTAAGATAAATTGAAAACATTTATGAAGGCTGCTATTGGAATCTCTCTGTCTTACCTGTTCATTGCAAATAGAATTCATGAGCATTAGCTAGCGATAGCTAAGTAAGCCTCAGGGCTAATCAAGGACCCCTTCATGTCATCAAAACAAACATTTAGTCTCTAGAACCAAACTTCATATTATAGAACGAAGAATTTATGACATGTTTTATGAACAATAAATACTTAATGTAAGCTTGCAAATTCCATAACATCCAAGCAGTTCAATGATGATACAAGACATAACGATATTTTAATACATTAGTTAAAGCTAGTAGAAGCAACAACAGATATTTTGCTTATGATAAATTTAATCCATTAGACTTTACGACAGTTATAGAAGTGGTTGTCCTTAAGATTGTTCTATTTAATAACGCCTAAGTATGTATTAAATTAACATTTAATACTTCTACATTGCAATCATAAGCAGTTAATGCTACTCGAAAATTTTTAAATTTTAGTGAATTTTTGGGGATGTTACAAGTGGCCTGCGGTCAATAAAAGCGATTTTGAGTTCTGTTATTTCTGCTATCTCGTGTATTCTCATTAATTAATTGTTGTAGGTTCATCACATCGAGGGTTTCTATATGAAGAAGGTTAGCACTTTTTTTAATGTGTTTTCAATCATCACTTGATAATTTGTAAAGTAATTTTACAATATGTGTGTTTGAATTAAACTATTATTTCAGTGTACAACTACTTAGAGTTGACATGCCGTCATGGGAGAACGAAACATCTCCCAACCTGGATGCGGTAGTGGCAGCTACAACTGAGATTGCGACACCTCACACAGAGGTATTTTCAGTACCCCACACAATATTGTTATGACTTATGGCATTTCTTTTTTTATGTATTTATATTTATGACATACATGATGATAGTTCGTACAATATTTTTTAATATTTTGATTGACTAAATAATTACCAGTTTAATATGTTTATAATGTACATGTGTTTTGGTGTCCAAAGGTATGCATGCAGTACGATGACCAGCCATCTCCTCCAAGGGTCGGCAAACCATCATATACACAGGTACAATGTGTAGTTAAAAGCACTCTTTTAATTTGAAATGTTATGACATACTATGGTTTAATTTTTTATTTATTTACTAAACTATGATATTATAAATTTGTATGCAGGGGAAGTGAATAGCTGCGGGACTCTTTAGTCCCATGTTTCCACCCTCTCCCATTAGTCGCCCCCTTCACCTTCATCCAGAACCCTCCCTCCATCCACCCCCTCCCTTCCATCCACCCTCCCTTCTCCGTCCATACTCCCCCCTCCATCCATCCTCCCCCATTCCTCCACGACCCCCCATATATACATCCTCCCCCATTCATCCACGCCCCCGTTTATCAATCCTCCCCCATTCATCCACGCCCCCTCATTTATCCATCCTCCCTCATTCATCCAGCCACCCTTCCATCCAACTTCTCCCCTTCGTCCACAAGCTCCTTTATATCCATCCTCCTCCCTCTATCCAGGATCGACCTCCCATTCACCATACCTCAACATCCCCCATATCCTTTTTGGTTTGATACCCCCTATTGTCCAACCGATAGGGATTTATCGTCCACGATGTCCTCGTCCACCCCATACCACCATGTCCTCTTCCACCACATCATCTCCAGTTCCCGCCACTATTGTGGAAACTACTATTCCATCATCTTTCCATCTGTGTACTGTGGTCGCACCCATAGTTCCTCCATCTACATCTGTGCCCCCCCCTTGACTACATCAGAGCGAGTTGTCTAGCCAACTACTCCACCTGCTAGCCCAGAAGCTCAGTCATGTCTATTGTCTGAGGTGTTCACGGTGAGAATCAAGTTAATTTATGACATTTTTTTGATGCATTAACCAAAATTAATTTAAGCAATTATTATTTTTCAATGAAATGATTGCCGTAAATGTTGTAGGGTGGAGTTGCTGAGAGGCTCAGCAGATCCAGGACACCTGCTTCTCGTCTCCCACTCGCATCAATGGTGAGTTATTTAAGATTTGAATTGTACAGTCCTTTTATAAATGTGGTAAATGTTACAAATGATTGAAACTAATGGTACCTTATATCATTTGTTTCAGGTCGTGGAGAGACGGTCTACTCCTAGACGGAAGAAGACCTGAGGTAGTAGTAGCTCCAAGAAGAGAAAGATCGATTTTGGGGATGCACCAGGGAGTGACCAGGGTGGTCACAATGCTTGACACGCCATATTATCTACATTAGCCACGATGTGGCACCTTTGGGCACCTGTTTCCATGTACTTTGTATCTACGGAACGGGTTGCCATGTATTTTGGATCTACGACACGAGTTGTCGGATTTTGTATAGGGATCTAGTTGCCATGTATTTTGGATCTACAACACAAGTTGTCAGATTTTCTATAGGGCACGAGTTACCATCATATGTACATTGGGAACCATGTTCCACTATTTGCCTGAAAATTTATATATTTGTTCAATTTTTGTTCCACTATGGTTTTATCTCATGGATTTATATATAGTTTTGTTTGAGTTTTTTTCTATGTATGCATATAATGATTTGGATTCAAATGTAAGTCATGGTGATTTTGGATGAAACCTAGAGCACCATTTTAGGGTTTTTATTGCAACAACAACAATTATTAAGGCCAATATTTCAAACAAGATGTAATTTTAACCCCGAATAAAAACGAAGGTGATTTTGGGAGGACCATTTTTTTATTCGGAGATCAAATTCACCTGAATCCAAGATAAGTTCTCTCACAACTAAGTGTATATTCTAACTACATAGTACTCTAGGCAACTCATCCAACCATCAAAAATCATATCACTCTCTTCCACTACCCTACTTAACAAAATGAATATATGCTCTTTCTCTACTCAATAATCCCTTAGGGATATTGTTCCCTTACAGTGGTCTTTAGTATAGGTAGAAAAAATCAAATCCAATAAATTATTTTAGGAAATAACTAGATAAATAATACAACTTGTTTTTTAAACAACCAATGAGAAACATTAACCAACATGTGAAGAATTTCTACATTTCCTAGGCTTTAATATGTTCATCCACAACCCCTCCCACTCTCCCCCAACATCTACAAATTCCTCTTTTATACTACTAATTCTGTCATTTTCAAATTTGGTTAATAGGTAACAAATATAGAGAATACAACATGACGAGAGGAGAGTATGAACTTGAGAATTGGAGAATAATAGGATAATGATCCCCAATGAGGTAGGAGAATGAAGTACTCCTCACACTTCTACAAACTAATTTTCTATGCCCAAGCTTGCATAACTACACAAGGTATACCTCCTCACCAACTTCCACATGAATTTATGATTGGATTCACAGGTAAAGGAAGTGGATGAACTTTATTGAAGGCACATGATGAAAAGGTGTGATTTCTTAGAATGAAACTTGGTAATGAATGATTAATTTCTCATAAGATCCCTCTATGTTTCTTCTCCAGTGGAATCACAACCCATCCTGTGGTCTTTGCAACCATCTTTGATTGCTATATATTAAATTCTAACATTAATATTTTCATAGCTTTTAGTTCATCATGGTAAGCCTACCACATCGTTCATACAAGTGTATTTACAACATCTACATGACTAGCCATTCATTAGTTGAGGCTTGGACCCGAGATGCATATTTACAACATTTACACATGGTGTCATCTATTTTAGCTTACATGGATCAAACCCATTTACGATATGTACACAATTTGATACAACACATTCCATGTGTCAAAAACAAGGTATTACATGAATCTCCTCCCCTTTGGAATACCATTGGTTTCAATGCAGCTTGAGATCAAAACCGAGATAGGTACACCTTTTTCATGGCATCCTATATTTCCCACATAACATCATTGGTCCAAAGTGATTCCAATTCACCTTTACCTTTTCATTAAGAACATGATTTATTTTATTTTATTTTTAAATGGTGGAATCACATACAATTGATAACATAACTATTAACTAATTTTAATAGGTCACGGGATTGGCCATGAACAATTAGTAAAATTGATATTCTTGCATGAGAGAGAGCATGAGTTGGCTGACAGATGGAAATTCAAAATAAGGTCTAAATCATCCGTCATCAACCATCAACCTAATGCACTTTGTCTGATTGTCACTGTCACCATATCTATCCTCACGTCCATTATTACCATCGTCATCATTGTGCTCATTGTCACCATTTTTTCCATCATGCTCATTGGAGTCTACAACATTTAGCCTCTTTGTTTATTGCGAAGAGCCATCCACAAGAAACATCGTATATTTAATGGCACCTCCCATTGCCAAACAGAACTGTGCCACTACTGATGTGTACGATAAGTGGAAGAGTCAGAAATAGACCAATAAGCATGACAAGTTTGTAATACTTATCTCTAAAATAACACTTGCAACATTCATGATATTTTTTTCTTGATCATATAAGGATCTAGATTTTGATTGAAAAATTATTTAATTTTAGAGATTGAAAAAGAATTAAGTTTAATATTTTCAAAAAAAAAAATTAGTTGGTTTTATTAAAAAGTTAAAATAAATAAATATTTATTTTTTTAAGACAAAAAAAATAGCATTTTCTTGCTATTATTGTGAATCAAAGAAAATGTGAAAGTTACGTGAAGTCCAATCTAGCTTCAAAACCCCCCAGAACTAGTTACAATCTCACTCATACTGGGAAGCACATCAGTACTGATAATAATAACCACATATAATCCGCATAAATTTTATTAATAGCCAAACAACACAAATTCGGGAGAAATACTGATCAAAACCCTAGTTTCCAAATGAAGCTACAAGATGACACTTGGTCCATGGAACTAGAGGAGAGGGGCACCCCTAGCACTATCTCGATGTCTTGAACCTAATGGAGTCGACTGTTTTTCGATATGAGCCACGACCATCATTCTATGGCCCGTTCCATCTCACATCCAAAAGGCCTTTAGGGACACCTATTGCATACCTACGAGGGGCATATAATTCGAACTGTGCAACAAAACCAGGTTTTGGGGAGTCTTGCAAGTGTGTCTAGGAAGGTTCCAGCTGGGAATGCTAGCCATAAGTCCCTGGTCAATGATTTTGCAAAGTTGACCGCAATGTGCAAAAATTGCACACTCCCTTACTCAACAAAACCCTAGTTTTGAAAATGGACCTACAAGATGACACCTCGGCCATGGGACCAGAGGAGAGGGGCACCTCTAGAACTATCCCAATGTCCTAAATCCAACGGAGTCAATGGTTTGTCGATCTGAGCCTTGGTCGTCATTCTATGGCTCATTCTGTCTCACATCCAAAAGGCCTTCAGGGACACCTGCTGGATACCTACTAGGGGCATATAATTCCAATAGTGCAACAAAACTGGGATCCGGGGCTTCCTGCAAGTGTGTCTAGGAAGGTTACAGTTGGGAACACTAGCCATAAGTGCTCGGTCAACGATTTTGCAAATTTGACCTCAATGTGCAAAAATTGCACACTCCCTTACTCAGCAAAACCCTAATTTCCAAAATGGACCTACAAGATGACACTTGGGCCATGGGACCAGAGGAGAGGGGCACCCCTAGCACTATCCTAATGTCCTAAATCCAATGGATTTTATGGTTTGTCGATCCCAGCCATGATCATCATTCTATGGCTCATTTTGTCTCACATCCAAAAGGCCTTCAGGGACACGGACTGGATACATACCGGGGGCATAGAATTTCATCAGTGCAACAAAACTGGGTTCTGAAGAGTCCTGCAAGTGTGTCTAGGAAGTTTCCAGCTAGGAATGCTAGCCATAATTCCCCAGTCAATGATTTTGCAAAGTTGACCCCAATGTGCAAAAATTGCACAGTCCCTTACTAAGAAAAACCCTAGTTTCCAAAATGGACCTCCAAGATGACACATGGGCCATTGGACTGGAGGAAAGGGGAACCCCTAGCACTATCGCGATGTCTTGAATCCAACGGAGTTGACGGTTTGTGGATCCGAGCCACGGTTGTCATTCTATGGCTTGTTCTGTCTGGCATCCAAAAGGCCTTCAGGGACACCTGCTGGATACCTACTGGAGCCATAGAATTCCAACCGTGCAACAAAACCAGGTTTCGGGGAGTCCTACAAGTGTCTCTAGGAAGGTTGCAGCTGATAACACTAGCCATAAGTCCCTGGTCGATGATTTTTCAAAGTTGACCCCAATGTGCAAAAATTGCACACTCCCTTACTACGCAAAACCCTACTTTCCAAAATGGACCTACAAGATGACACGTAGACCATGGGACTAGAGGAGAGGGGCACCCATAGCACTATCACGATGTCTTGAAATGAACAGATTCGATGGTTTTTCAATCCGAGCCACAGTCATCATTCTATGGCTCGCTTCGTCTTGCATCCAAAAGGCCTTTAGGGACACCTACTGGATACCTACCAGGGGCATAGAATTCCAACCGTGCAACAAAACCGAGTTCTGGAGAGTCTTGCAAGTGTGTTTAGGAAGGTTCCAGCTGGGAATGCAAGCCATAAGTGCCTGGTTGAGGATTTTGCAAATTTGACCCCAATGTGCAAAAAATGCACACTCCCTCACTAAGCAAAACACTTGTTTCCAAAATGTACCTACATCATGACACCTGGGCCACGGGACCGGAGTAGAGGAGCACCCATAGCACTATCATGATGTCCTAAATCCAACGGAGTCGAAGGTTTGTTGATATGAGCCACAGTCGTCATTCTATGGCTCGTTCAGTCTCCAAACAAACATCATGTCACATGAGGCTAATCCTAGTTTCTCCTTTCAAGACAAACTAAGAAAAAAATAGTTTCTCATATCATTGAAGAAGACCTCACAGTCCCAAGGTGAAGGGGTTTCAGTGCTTGACCCAATCATGCATAAGTGCATAGTCACTTACTAAGAAAAACCCTAGATCAAATGCATTGTTATGGATCTAATGGATTTGATGGGTCATCGATATGATCCACTATAATTATTTTATGGAAACTTGTAGGTCGCCTTCTAAAGCCTTTTAGGGACACATGGGTGATTTTGTCATTAGGGAATAAAAATTGAACCAAGCATCGAAATTGAGTTTCATAAGCTCCTGCATGTGTGTTTGGACATCCTCGACATGGACACACCAGGCACACTCCAAAGGTCAATTGGTTTCAATACTTCACCAAATCATGGAAAAAGTGTGTAGTCACTTACATAGAAACACCCTAGTTCCTAAGATCAATTAAGCAAGACAAGCATTGGGTGATGGACCCATGGGAGTATTGAGGCATCGGGTGTGCAGGGTAAGTGCAAGGTGCTGGAATGGGTTCCAAGGCTCCCAATAGAGGGGGAAAACCCAGACTAAAAGGCTTCAAAAGATCCTACACAAGGATAGTTCTATCCCCAGCCTGTTTGGTATAGTAATCTCCCATGGATATTCGGCCTCCACTGGCACTCTATGAGTTGGTGAGTTTTGATCCTAGGGATCAGTTTTCCTTTGAAGAAAAACAAAGTATGTAAAATTTGTAAACAAAAATCTACTTAAAAGAATCTAAACTCAGTTAGATGTATTCTAAGAAAGCGTCTTGAGATAAGTGCAGGTCAGCTTGATGTTGAAATAGCTAAGCACATTCATCAATTAAACAAAAATGTGAAAGAGATCAATGATGTAACTGCTCAAGTTACAATTAATCAATTAAAATTAACCAATGGAAAATTGTTGGCAGGCGGTTAGGATGAGTCATTATCGCAGCACACCTCGAGCTCTACGATACCGCGAAAGGTGGAAAAATGAGCGCAGACGATGATATTTTATGCAAGTTTTGGTCAGTTTTGTACCGCAATATGCGGGTTTTTGGGTCATTTGCTTGAAGTGTCGGTTAGGAAGTTGTTATTAAGTGGTCAAGCAATGTAAAGGAAGAAGCATATATATAGACATAGATTTGTATGTGTTGAATAATCTGGATTGTGTATCTGAGATCTAGAGATATTTGTGAGATCTGTATTTTGCGGAGTACGAGCGAAAGACTGAACATTTTGTATCTAGGTTTTGCGAAGTTAATATGATATGACAAAGTTGTTTTGCAAATCCGTGTGTTTCTTCTGTTCATTTGTGGTAATGCATGCTGTGATATGACTCTATGAATGATGCGATGTTTCCTTATTGCAATTAATGATTTACAATTATATTTGCTACAATGATGAATGGTTATGTTGAATGATGATGAAATGTTGCAATAAGTTTAAGTAATTGAGCCACAAACATCCTCCTTCATTCGGTGGAAACATGGTTTCATCAACTCTCCCTTGAACATCTCGGGTGAGACCTCATATGCTTCGTAGGTGTTGCTGGACGGGGTAAAACCTGTCTGGGACGATGCTCAAGGAGATCAATGTGGTTTGGGTGTCGACAGTGAGTGGAACCCCTGGCGAATGGGTTTGATTCAAAAAATGGTTTTGTTGCTAGGACCTAGTGTGAAGTGAAAGGAGGATATGCTATGTCATACGACACAACCAGAGATACAGGACTAGTTTGATCAGAAGTTGCAAGAATTTGCTGAAAAAGAAAGTCAAAACTCTTGCCTGATGGTAGATCAATGGGTGGAAAGATATATTCACAATGGTCTGCAAAAATTTTTTTTGTGTGAGTTCCCAGTCATTGTGTATGAATGGTTGGAGAAGTTGACCTTTAAGAAGAGGAACTTCCATGGTGGTTAACCAATGACCTGGACCCTAGAGCTGATCCAGGAGCTACAGGAAGTCGACAACAAGGCGTCGCAAGCTGTCGAAGTTTGGCTTGACATCATATTGGAAGGCTGTATCACTAAATTTGCGGTCGATACGAACCAATCCTATAGTGAAGCTGAAAGATATTTCTTCCGCGGACCACAGGGAAGGTTTCTACTGTCGCTCCAACTGTCTATTAAGATGCTTATTTGCAAGAAGGGTATATTGAAGATGCATTTGGGTCAATAAACAGCCTTGTGGGCGGAGGCCGTGGGTACCGCGATAGCAGGGGGATGGTACACGAAATGATAAGGGGTAGATGGGTGCAGGTCATGATGAGACTATGAGTGAAGCTGAGGAAGAGAGTGGTCTTACAAGGGGAGGAGCAAGGTTTTGACAGGAAAAGAGGTAGAGGACAGGAGAAGGTCCTGCTGTGATCAAACCGCAAGGCCACGAAGGAAGACCAAATGGGATGAAGCGACCTCATAGTCCATACAATGACAACTAGGCTACGCCCAGGACAGAGGCAGGAGCAAACCCCAGCAACAACGTTCCCACACCTCCACTCACTATCTTTCAACCATTAACAAAGACAACCTCAACATCACTGTGTCAACAAAACTTGATTGTTATTAGTTCAGTGACTGTAGGAAGGAAGCCCAAAATAATGAGTGAGGATACGAAGTTGTCGTTGTTCCATGGGAATGGAACAAACAATCCTGAACAATACTGGTTCGTATGTGAGGCAGTATGGACCGTAAAGTAGATTATTGATGATAATGCTAAGAAAGGATAGTTAACGACAACTCTGCGAGGTTGTGCATTAGACTGGTTTATGAAGTTTGTTCTAGTCCCTACAGGAACTCCAGAGAAAACACTAGATGATATTAGGAATGGATTGATTGCATAATTAAAAAAACCCAAGTCTGAAGCACAGTATATTACAGAACTAAAAGAGATTAACCAGTATCCCAATGAAACGGTGTGGAAATTTGACCAGCGATTCAAGACGTTGATGGCAAGGGTCCGCTTCGACATGAGCACTGTCCAACACAACAAATAGTTCATCATAGCATTGCTCCCACACATTCGATTAGCGCTGATGCAACAGAACATTACAACACCAAGTGAAGCTCTGGAGATTGCAATGTTGTTGGAAGCCTCGCCGATTGGTGAAAACGTGGCTGGGATGTCGTAGATCCAGACACAACTAGCTAATCTGACCATACAGTTGCAAGATCTTAAGAAGGGCAAGGAACAACGAGAAGAAGTCTGGTGCATGTGATGTCGAGGAGAAGGACATACTAAGGATAATTTCCCAGACTTCCACAATTATCTGGTTTCAGGAGCACCGAATCTGTTGAGTGGTGGTGGGATGTTGTGGTGTCGTCTCTCTCAGGTATATGGGCACCACCACGACAAATGTCATTACATGCATAAAATGGTCACAACATCGATGAATCTATATTATACATTTTGCAAATCGGTGGGACAGAAAGACAAATATTTCCGTGCATATGGGTTTCTTCAGGAGAGAACGTATGATGCAATCTATGTGAAGGACGACCAGCGTGTTGTACAACAACCCCAATCACAACTGCAGGTAGCCCAGCCGCTACCTCAACCGCAGGTGTAGTTTGTACCGCATCAGCAACCACAATAGTTTATGCCGCAATATGCTCCATTGAAAATGGATCCACAGTAGCCACAATACGTTCAGCAACTGCAGTATGCCCAGTAAGGGAAAGGCATGCAACCAACTCGTATGTAGCAATAGTTCAATCAACTGCGAGTACCAACAGTAGGGCGCATTCCAGAGAGGATTCTAGGGAAGCCATATGGGGCCATTACTAGGAGAGACGGTCGCGGAGGATGACAAGGAGGTCACGGACCTGTTCAGTGCTATCACTGTGTGGTATGGGGCCATTACTAGCGAGATTTCCCACTATTGCAGACGTAATGTAGGTTTTGTTTTGTTACAGACCATACTGTAGAAAACCACCCAAAATTGATTGCGCGATAGCAAGCAGGGAACGTTCCACAATTGCGGAATCAGAATCAAGCGCAACAGGCAGTACAGAGTCAAGTGTAACAACCGGCACAGAACCAGAACCAATGTCCAAATCAAAATTCTAATCAGAATGTGAACCAACCAGGGAATCCACTGCTATACCAGAATCAGGGTGTGAGTGTTGCAACAATTTCTGCAGAGCCCAGGACACAATATGCAGTTGTCATAGTTATCACTCGGAGGGGTGCAACAACAGGAGAGGATAGCTCGCATCCACTTATTCGGTTGGTAGGACAGAAGAAGGTGTCGTTTGACATTGATTCCAAGCGCGATGCCTTCTTCCAGGTGTCACGGGCGATGGAAAAGGCTCAGGGTAAGGCCATCGTCTGTGATATGCCCCCTGTCTTTGATGTCACTTCAGAGGTAGGCCCATCGTTGCAATATGGAACCTTGCATAAATTTTTTGAGAGGTTTTTATTGTTGGAAAGGTATCTTGCTGCTCTCACTGATATTGAGGGATTGTTGCAACGACCATCCAGGGGACAGCAAGAATTTGTGGTAAACTCTTTACAGTGGCGGAAGACAAATAAGGATATGCATATGAACATTCAAATTGGAGACTATGATGTTGATTCCGTTATTCTAGATCTTGGTTCGGATGTCAACATCTTAACCAAGAAGGCATGGCAGAAAATGGGGAGCCCCCCTTTGAGCTGGTCTCCTGTACAGCTCCGACTAGCTAATCACGCCAAGGTGATACCGATTGGGAGAGGTCCACGCCTGATGGGAGACATTGAGAGAATGAAGACTTATGATGACTTTAATGTCATCAAAGTAGTCGAAGTGGGAATCTCTTATCTTGCGTTGTTGGGGATTGGATGGGCTAATGACAGTGGAGCCGTAATCAACTTCAAGAGGTGGATGATGACTTTTGAAAACCATGATCTCAGAGTTATATCTCCATTGGATCTGACTGAAGGATGCAGATACATTGAACCCATGAAGGATGACAATCCCAGTAGGTGGGACCATGCATTTAATATTTTAGAAGATTATATTCATCCAATTGCCAACAGTGAGCTTGGATGGCGCAGTGACAGCTTTGCGTCTTCTGACTCTGAAAACACTTTAGAACAATGGTAGAATCTCTTGCATGAGGTGTCGCTCCGCAAGTGTGGGCTAATCACGCAGTCATTGTGCAACATTGCCATTGAAATGGTTACACAACTAGTATATGATGGGTTGCCTGGATTATCCGACTTTATGGCGATGTTCGAGGAAAAAGTATTAGAACCACAGTGACTGCTGGCATTGGAGGAAGCACTGAAGGCTGCTCCAGGATGATGGTGGGTGACACATAAGAAATCGATCTTAGGTTGGCCGTAGTGTTGGTGACTAATGATGGTTCATTTCGGCGATACCGAGGTTTACCACACAGGGAAATATGATGGTCGGAATGACCCTAGCAGTCATTTGGTGGAGTGTCAGACATTGTGGGCATCATGACCAAAAGATGAGTGGGTCCATGCATTTAACCATACTTTGGACAAGATGCCATGATCATGCTACACTGTAGCTGAACTGCGGGGAGAAATTATTACTTGGTTGGAGTTGATAGTTTGTTTTGCTCATACATTTAGTTTCACAGATCCCAATACGGATGTCCATAATGCATTGCAGCTCATCCACGATGTGGTTTTGAAGGTTGTTCTAGTGGCATATCCTGCAGATCCGCACATGCACTTCAATATGCAATCCATGATGGAATGTTATAATATCACCGGTGGGCCTAAAGACGGTGATAATCTGCGGAATGCCAATATTCCATAATCTGAAGGAAGTCGTGATATTGTAGCACCTGATGCGCCAAGTGATCCAATCAGTCAACTGTTGAAGCTCCGTAAATTCAATATTGGGACAGAGGCCAATCCCTAATTCGCGAATGTTGGGGATTATTGGGATGATGAGATGATGGGAAAGGTAACTAACTTGCTGCATGAATTCCAAGACCTATTTCCTACGAATTTTTATGAGATGAAAGGTATTTTGGGAAACTTAGGGGAGATGAAGATCTCATTGAAACCAGATGCTAAACCAATCCGGAAGCGACCCTACCAACTGAATCCACGCCATAAGGAGAGGGTCAAGGTAGAACTTGATTGCATGTTGGATGCTGGTACTATTGAAATGGTTGAAGAGTCAGAATGGATCAGTCCTATGGTGGTGCAGTATAAGAAGACTGGTGAAGTGTGCATTTGTGTCGATTTGCAGATGTTGAATGACGCCTGTTTGCATGATCCATTTCCAACCCCGTTTACTGACGAGTTACTCAAAGGCGTGGGTGGCCAGGAGATGTATTCATTCACGGATGGGTTCTTTGGCTATCATCAAATCCACATTGGAAAGGAAGAGCACCAGAAGACAACTTTTGTAATAGAATGGGGCCGCTTTCAGTACAAAATAATGTCGTTTGTGTTGAAGAATGCACTTGCGATATTCTCGTGGGTTTTTGTTTCTGCGTTCAGGAATTTCATTCCGAATTTTTTGTAGGTATACATGGATGACAGGACAGTCTATGGTTTGATCAACAATCATCTGGAAAACTTGCGATTGATGTTGGAGCATTGTCGACAACATCAGATATCGTTGAACTTGAAGAAGTGCATCTTTTGTGTACCATTTGGCATACTCCTGGGTCACATTGTGTGCAAGCAGGGTTGTTAGTCAACCCAACAAATATTGCACTTATTCTGAGCTTAACACCGCCGACTAACGTTAAGCAGTTGAGAGTGACGTTGGGGTACACTGGGTATTATCGCAAGTTCATCAAGGGTTATGTAGTGATCACTGCCCCTATGGAGAAGTTATTAAAGAAAGATGCGGTATTTCAATGGAGCCCTGAATGTCAAGATAGTTTTGAGACGCTGAAAGCTAGGATGGCTTCGACGCCGATACCGGTGTTTCCGGAATGGAGTAAGGAATTGCATGTCCATGTCGATGCATCATCGATTGTGCTGGGAGTGGTTCTTTCCCATCCAGGAGAGGGGGATCTAGATCACCCCATTTCTTTCGCAATTTAGAAGTTGTCATCAGTAGAAAGGAACTATACCACTACAGAGCGGGAAGGCCTGTCGATGGTCTATGCACTGTAGAAGTTTCGACACTACTTATTGGGAGGACACTTTAAGAAGTTCACAAACCATTATGCATTAAGATATATGGTCAATAAGCCTGTGTAGGGGGGGAGGACATGTCACTAGATTCTTCTTTTTCAGGAGTTCGATTTTGAAGTGATTGTGAAGCCAAGACTGTTGAATGCTGGACTTGATCATCTATCGCGGATTGACACAGGAGAGGAGCCAACTACCATCGAAGATGGGTTTCCATATATGCAACTTCTTAAGGTTGAAGTAGATGATGGCTACTTTGAAGAAATCATTCAGTTTCTGGCGATAGGTACTGCACCTGAGGAGTTCACCACCAGTCAGAAGAAGCAGTTGGTGGTCAAGGCTGCAGATTTCCAGTTAATTGCAGGTGAGTTATATAAATTGGGCTCCAATGAGTTATTGTGGCGGTGTGTTTTGCCGCATGAGAAAGGGAATATCTTGTCAAAAGCACACGTAGGAGTGGCTAGGGGTAAATATGGAAGTCGGGCGAATGCTAGGAAGGTGGTCCGAGCGGGACTCTGGTGGCCCACACTGCACAACGATGCAACAGACTCTGTGTGGTCCTACGATGTTTGTCAGAGAACCAGGAAGACATCCAAGCGAGATGAGATGCCGCTGATACCTCAACTGACACTACAACCATTTGACAAATGGGCAGTGGATTTTGTGGGACCAATCAACCCCCCTGGGAAGCGCACTGATGCCAAATCCATCATCACGACGATAGATTATTTGTCCAGATGGGCCGACGCTGCACCAGTTGTTAATTGTTCTACGACCACACTTGAATGTTTCCTATTCAACAATATTGTCACTCGATTCGGCTTCCCCCAGATATTGTTGAGTGATCAAGGCAGCCACTTTCTCAATCGCACCATCAGTGCATTAACGGAGGAACTGTAGATACAACACAAGAAGAGTACGTCGTATCATCCGCAGGAAAATGGCATGGTGGAAGCTTTCAACAAGATATTGGAACATGCACTGACAAAGGTGTGCAACATGAACTGCGATGAGTGGGATCTGAAAATCCCAGCAGTCTTGTGGGTGTATCGCACCACGTGTAAAAGGTTGACGGGCCAGACACCATTCAAGTTGGTGTATGGACAAGAAGTGATTATTCCTATGTAGTACATCATTCCAAGTCTATACATAGCAGCAGTAACAAGTATGGATGTTGTAGTAGCATTAGAAGAATGTCTAGTGCAGTTAGTCCAATTGGAAGAAGATCGCTTTATTACAGGATTCCACCAGGGTGTGGAGAAGGATTGCAAAAATACTTGCAACGATCGCCACATAAAAAACAAATAGTTTTAGCGGGGTGACTTGGTGCTGTTGTATGACAACAAGTTTATGAAACACCCAGGAAAATTGCAGATGCATTGGCTTGGTCCATATTGCATCAGTCGCATAAATTCAGGAGGAGCAGTTCAGTTGCAGCAGTTAGATGGAGTGATGCTCCCCAAGTTGATTAATGGTAGCAGGTTGAAGCCCTATAGGTTGGGTTTGGAGCAGCGTGATGCCTAAGTTGCATCGGGAAAAAAAAAAAACTCCAGGAAGGATTGGTGGCAAGATGGCACACCAAGTGGGATGGAATGCGCAACAAGAAGCCTTGTGTCGCAAGGAAGAAGCAGGGTTGCAACAGTTCTTGGGTTGTGTTTGGGTCAAATCAGGAATCATTACTAATCATTAGCAACCAAATTTTTTCTTCTTCTTCTGGCAGGTATGATTGTCAGTTGGCTCGGATTGCCGCTAGAAGCACGCACGTATGGCATGAAGAGCACACCATGGCAGCATGGCCAGTGGCACCCAGGGTGATGGTCTACAATCTTTGGCACAAATTGCACCCAGCGGCAGTATGGTTTCCACTCCGCCCGTCATAAGTCTAGTTCACGCAGAAAAGGAGCAGCGACATGATATGATTGGCACCTTACATGAACGGGTTTTGCAAATGATGGTCGAGGTTGATGTCCGAATGAAGGGGATGCATAAATATAGGAACCAAAGGATTGCAGAGCACATAAGTATTTACATTTCAGAGGTATTTATGCTACAAAAGGGTCAAGCATCTAGATAAGTTACTAATTCCAAGGAGGCTCTGGAAATGATCAATTTCATTTCGTGTGGTAGCACACCAGGTGCGCTGAGGGCTTGAACGACAAGTGTGCATGAGCGCCTAGACCAAGTAGCGCCACAGACACTCACGTGTCACACAACTGAAGTCTGGTCTGAGATGTCTAGGAATATGGTGGTAGTTCGAAGCATCGTGGTCCCTGCTACCCCAAAGATGATGGGGGTGGTAGCCCCCTAGTCTCGATAGTACACGCTTATCAGCGTGAAATAGATGTGCCAGAGTCGTTTGCTTGTTTCACACCTTGGCATTTTTTACAAACTTCTCCTCAGTCTACAGTAGATTTATCGAGACTGGAGGATGCGTTTGAGAGATACATGACAGCAAGCCTAGAAATGACCACTTTCGGTGAGAAGTACATGACAGCAAGTCGATGATCAATGTAGCAGAAGGAGCAGGACAACGCCACGCGATCCAGACAGCAAGAACAGTTACAGCAACATAGTTCAGCCATAGAAGTGTCCGAGTAGACCATGTCCTGCTGACATGGCTCAAGGGCGAGCCACAAGATTACGTTGGGGGCCTGTTGGCAGGCGGTTAGGATGAGTCATTATTGTAGCACCTCGAGCGCTGTAATACCGCAAAAGGAAAAAAGTTGAGCACAGACGACGATATTTTATGCAAGTTTTGGTTAGTTTTGTACTGCAATATGCGGGTTTTTGGGTCATTTGGACCACAATAGATAGATTTTGGGTCATTTGCTTGAAGTGTCGGTTAGAAAGTTGTTAGTAAGTGGACAAGAAATGTAGAGGAGGAAGCCTATATATAGACATAGATTTGTATGTGTTGAGTAATCTGGATTGTGTATCTGAGATCTAGAGATATTTGTGAGATCTGTATTTTGAGGAGTATGAGCCGAAGACTGAACATTTTGTATCTGGGTTTTCCAGAGTTAATATGATATGATAGAGTTGTTTTACAAATCCCTGTGTTTCTTCTGTTCATTTTTGGTAATGCATGCGGCGATATGACTCTATGAATGATGTGATGTTTCCTTATTGCAATTAATGCTTTACTATTATATTTGCTGCGATGATGAATGGTTATGTTGAATGATGCTATGGATATAAATTATGTATGAGTTAATTGCATAGATCTATTTCTGAAATGTTGCAATAAGTTTAAGTAATTGAGCCACAAACATCCTCCTTCATTTGGTGGAAATATGGTTCCATCAAATCTCCCTTGAACATCTCGGGTGAGACCTCATCTGCTCTGCAGGTGTTGCTGGACTGGGTAAAACCTATCTGGGCCGGTGCTCAAGGAGATCGTCGTGGTTTGGGTGCCACCAATGAGTTGAACCCCTGTCGAGTGGGTTTGAGTCAACACAAATTGAGGGTTATATGCATTCAAAATTTAACCTGTAACTGATATGTTAATCGAAAGATTAACATCAATTATAATTTACTAAAAAAACCATTTGCAGAAATCGATAATAGTTTTAATTGAATAAACTCTTTTAAAACCTCATGAACACATAGATCATTAGCAAAGATAAACCATAACTATGAATCATTGTGTTAAATAAATTGCAAAATATTCAAACAACATTAGATAAGCAATCTGGCATAAAATCAACATTCATCAAATAAACTTGATCAATAGACAAAAGAAAATATGGGAATAACTTTACTGTATTTAATGACAATCTGTAAGAAATTACAAGCTTGTATGAAAACAGGGCATCTCCAGTCTCTCCTGCAGATTTGCTTCTCTAAATTTCATCCTCCCTTCTCAATGAGAAAACAACCCTTTAAATAAGAGTTACAAAAATAATACAAAGATTAAATTCCCACAAACCAGGATTACAAAATCAAACTAAAAACTAATGGCCCAGAAAAACTTGCCATTTGTCCCAAATCTCTAACAACTCATCTACATTTGGATACCTAGCTGACTCAAGCCCTAGCTGGGCATTACATATGAATGTTTCGATCTCATTTTTAGCTAAATTATTCCAAATACGGATGAAAATATGGATTTTTCCTTCCATGGTGACCGGTTTCCTAATTAATTGATCCACATCATCAATCTTGTCCTCCTCATCGCGCTGAATTATATGCTTGGCTTCGTCACACCTGCGTTCGACTTGCTCAACCATCAACTTAGGAGGGTAAGCATCTTCAATGAGCTCCAAGGCTGAGAACTATAGAACTTCCATGATGTTATCTGCTACATATCATCGCCTGCTACACATAGACTGATCTTTCTTAAGAATTTCTTCAACTGACTCATTAAGATCAAGCCAAGTGTTCAATGCAGTTCTAATTTTCTTGATCTGGACACTATTAAGAATGGGGATGTATTCTGGTATGTTCTTGATACACCCTTGCCACTAACCAATGTTTTGACTTTCCTGAGAAGCTTGCATCCTTTTGACTTTTTGATCTTCAAGGACACTAGACATATTACCAAAAGTCATATGAGTTTCCCTAATCTCATCTAGGGTGTAAAATAGCTTCTCCAGTAATTTATGATGCTCTTCATTGACCTAAAGGGCCAAATCCCTAAATTCCTAGGGTGAGAACTTACAGAAACTAGAAGAGGTTGCACTTGCAGTTGCATCCTCACATTGCTTTTCCATCATAGTTGTCCTTTGTGTATTTGCAGAATTCAGAGCTTGTGCATCATGAAGTTCTCTCTGAAGAGAGGTGTTTCTTCACTCCAAATCCTCTATCCTGTCTCCCCATATCTTCCTTAGATCAGCAACATAAACCTCATGTTCTTCTTTGGTTTTGAATAACTCTTCTTCAAGCCTTTTCAATTCTTCCTTCTTTTGATCAATCTCCCTACTCAGTATCTGAACTGAATCAAGGTTTGCACCAGCAAATACCCCTAAGGCTGTAACTACCTCAATTGCTCCTGTTTGGGGGTCATTTGATTGTTGAGCCCATATTATTTGATTTGGAATAGATACTTCTAATCCACCGTGATCCTTGCTTCTCTTCTTACCCCTCTTGATTATTGCTTTATTTTCTTTACTATAAAAATAATTTCCAAGGGGAACTACAACATCATCTTCATACTCAGTCACCAATTCTGTAGAAGTTTATGTGAGACTCATTGTTGAGATCAATGGAGTTGTTTGGGTGTCAGTGGGACTAGGTATAAGCATGGTAACTTGAGGAATGGTCAGAGGGGGATAAACACTCTGAGGAACTGATGAGACATGGGTTGGATAAGGAACTGAAGTAAAGGCTTCAAAGAGTGGAACATGATCATCATTAGCAGGTGATGATGAAGAAAGAACTAAGGGTGGCTCATCAAAGGTGGGTGATGATAAAGTAGATATGGGTAATTGCTGAGGGACAGTCGAAGACTGGACCTCTGCAATAATAGATGGGGGAATGGAAAAAGGAACTAAGTTGTCTAAAAATGGAGTGGCTCTAGAGGTCAAAGTATGAAAGAGTTATGATATGGAAAATGGAGGCATCACCCCTGGAGACAAAGCAGAAAGATATTGAATAGATGACAATAAAAGTGCTGAAGTTGTAATATCATGAGTAGTAGTAACTTCCAATACCTATTGATCAAAAAAAGAATGATCTGTCTCAATAGTGTCTAACAAATCTGTAACTACTTGTGAATCTTCAGTCAATTCTTTAGTCACGGATACTGGAGGATGTGGTTCCTCATCAGTATCACAATCAATGATATCCAATGTGGGAACCTCTGAGGTAGGAATCAGGATTTTATGTCTCTTAGCTAGGTTGGCCACAACGATTATTAGATCATCACATACCTATGCAGCTACAATGGTCACTTGAATATCCGTAGTAAGCTTAGGAGGTTAAATTGTTTGAGTGTCCAATACCGAAGTCAGCTGTGCTAACTCCTACTTCAAATGATGAGAGGTTTGCAGTAAGACTTTGACCTGTTCAGCTGTTTTTACCTAAGGAGGATTCTCCATGGGAGCTTTACCTTTATTCCCATTTGGATAAGTAAGCATTAGAGGGGCATTAGCTTGCTGGTTCTCCTTTTCCGCTCTATCCTTTCTCATTTTCTCAAGCAGATTCATTGCCATTGTTCTGTAGCTCAAAAATTTATCTTTAATTTCTCTCTGATATTGCATAATCTGATGTTGCTCATCTATGCTCTTGGCCTTAACTAGGACCTCAAAAAATGTATTCACTCCTTGGTAGATAGAATTATCTAGAATTTATTCATGGACATAGTCCATCTTCATATGATATTGTTTAAAATGTGCATCAAGGAATTTCTTAGGATCATTCTTCCTTTTGGGAGAAAAACCCAACTTTAAAGGAGCCTCCTGGTCACCAAGAACTGTAGCCCAATTTGAGGTTGGGATGACTAATGGCCCAAGGTTTAAAGAAAATTTAGGCCAACCTTTCTTTTTGGGACTAGTGAGTTTTCTATAGACACCATCAGTAACAGTCTGATATGGGACTTCTTGAATGACCAATCTGTCAGGCACTATTCTAGGCAGAACATGAACAGTGTCACTTCCTCAAACTCTGATATATGAATAGGACTCATAGACATAGCAATCACCAATTGTATTGATGAAGGTCCTGGCATCAACTGAAAAGGAAGGTGCCTCTTGTTTGGATATCCTGAAATAAATAGTGCCCATGAAATGGTCACCAATGTCGTAAAGTAATGGAACAAAATTGCTCTCCCATAGTGTTGAGTGATAGATATGAACTGGTGGATCTGTAGGGGTCCAATTCCATCCCAAGTTAGGATGTTGGAACTCAGAGCAAAAGACATCAATAATGTATGCTAAAAAGAATAAGTGTGGCTTCCTCAGGGAAGGTGTCTTTTGATAGTCTTGGAAAGTTGTTTTAAGTTCCAGTGACAAGATAAATGCCCAAAGGAAGGATTCACCCATTATTAAGACATGATGAGCTATTGGAGCCCATTCAACTTTGAAGACTGAACAATTTGGAAGGCCAAAGAGCTTGTAGCGCATGGCTTCTAGTAAAGAATAAGGCTCCTTGAACCAGGAAATTGGGTAGAGGTTATCATCCTTAGGTACAAAACCGCAAGGCTTAATCATCCATGATTTCAACATTTCGTCGAAATTGTATATGGTTTTAGAGGATTGTATGAATTCAGGGCTAAGGGTCTACACAACCGGCTTAAGAGAAAAAGCTCGGATAAAGACTTCAGGGCGGAAAGTTGTCAAATGTGACCCCATACTGTCATTAAATGACCAGTCTTTAAGGTTAGGATTGTCCACTATCCATTTAACTGGGTCTGTGTAAGGTAGGACATCAGGCCGAGCAACAATGGCGTGCAATTGAGAAGCCCTAATATTCTCATTGGCAGGTCGGTCTTCTTTAATGTATGAAAGGTGGTCATTATAAAAGATTGAATAATTTTGGACCAGTCTATTTGATATGTTTCAGTGACCCTCTCACTGGTATCTGAGAAGATACTGAAATTCAGATCTTTGGTCAGCAAATCCCTGTGAATTGTCTTAGACCAAGTGTTGCATGAAATTTTGGCAAAGCTTGGAAATTTTGGTAAATAAATAAAAATTAAACCATAAACAGCAAAACCATCAATAGAAAATGCGAAAATGACAACAAACCAACCTGAAAATAACTGAAAATTTGTGAGAATGACCCCTGGTAAGAAATTCATAGTAAAATCCACGTAGCAGAGTAAATTACGACAATGAAAATGATAAAGAAAAATAGAAAAATCTTATATTTATCGATTTTTGTCAGGTCAAATCTTAATCGTATAATTATAAGAAATGAGCGGTTGGGATTAACCCCTGCAGGATGCGAAATCAGGTCATAGATCTTATTTTCAAACTTTATTCAAAATTCCTGCAATCTGCAATTTGTGGGTTGTGGGTTGCAGGATTGCAAATTGCAAACAATGGACAAAAGCATTTCTGCAACCCACAATCCACAATTGCGGGTTGCGGGTTTCAGAAATGAAAACAATCTTTAAAACTACAATAATGTTTTTCTCATCCCATAATCCGCAATTGCGGGCCGCGTGTTGCGGGAACACACAACACGACTTATTAAAATAACAAATTTCCGCAATCCAAAATTTTCAATTGCGAGTTTCGGGTTGTGGGTTGCGTAATCGAAATTTCCCAACATATTAACAAAGTCTTCCGCAATCCAAAATTTCGGGTTGCGGATTGCAAGATGACATAATTTCGAAAAGAAACAGCAATCAATTCCCACAATCCTCAATTGTGGGATTTCGGGTTTTCGGGTTTGCGTATTTGCGGGAAGAAAATAACACTTTGAAAGAATTGAAGGATTTCCGCAAGTCAAGAAAACAACCAAAAACTTAGAAATTTTTTGAAGGAAAAATGATCATTACATAAACCAAAAGCAAAGGTATGAGATCATACAAACAAGGTTTAAGAATCTCATGTTGATAAAAATAACTTACCCAAATACCTTTGTTCTTGCGAAAATTTGGGCTCCCATGATCAAATGAAGCGTGATATCTTTTGTATCTACAAGAGGGAGAGACGTTCATATTAATGGAATGCATTGTCATGGACCCAACGTAGTTTAGGGTTTGTCGATCTCAACCACGGTTATCATTTTACGGCAAGTTGTAGGCCGCCACCTAAAGGATTTGAGGGACACTTGGTGATTTTGTCGTTAGGGAATACAAATTGAATTCTATAAGATCCTACATGTGTGCTTGGCCATTACTAACATGATAACACAACCCATAGTCCCAAGGTTGAGGGGCTTAGTACTTGACCCAATCATCCAAAATGTGCATAGTGAGTTATTGAACAAAACCCTAGTTCCTAAGGTCAATGAACAAGATGAGCATAGGGTGATGGACCCATGGGATAGAGGTGCCCTTATATGGAATTCATTATCATAAACCTAATGGATTTGATGTTTTGTAGACCCAAATGACATTCATCATTTTATGGTGAGTTGCAGGTCACCTCCGAAATCCTTTCAAGGACACTTGGTGATTATGCCATTCAGGCATTAAAATATATTTGGGCATCTAAATTGAATTCTATAAGATGGTGAATGTGTTTTTTTCCACGATTCGCATGGGAACACCACCCAAGGTCCCAATATTTAGGGTTGTTAGTACTTGATCCAATCATGGAAAAAGTGCATAGTCAGTTATTGAGAAAAACCCTAGTTCATGAGATCAATAAAAAAGACAAGAACTAGGTGATGGACCCATTGTAGAAAGTTCCCCCTAAATGGAATGCATTATCAAAGACCCAATGCAGTCAATGGTTCATTGATACAAGCCACAATCATCATTTTATGGTGAGTTGCAAGTCCCATCCTAAATCCTTTCAGGGAGACTTGGTGATTTTGTCATTAGGGGATAAAAACTAAACCAAGCATCAAAATTGAGTTCCGTAAGATCCCACATCTGTGTTTTTCCATGCTCTACATGGACACACCACCCACAGTACCAAGGTTTATGGGTTTTAGTACTTTCCCCAATCATGCAAAAAGTGCATATTCTCTTAGGGAGTTGTTAGAAGATTTCAAGGATGAGATACCATAAATCATGCTTAAAAAAACCATTGTGTACATTTCATAAGTTTTTTTTTAGTTTATTTATATGTTTGATCTAATATCATGTTCTAAAAGTAGTAGTATGAGTACACCCAGTCTCAAATATGAGATTAATTGGGAAGCCATGATAAAATTATGGTAAGAAGGACATGAGATGCATGAGGTTCTTGAATTTTTGGAAGCTTGTCCACTATGTTTCTATTTTTCCTCATATTTTTTCACAATGTAGTGACAATTCCTAGATATAAATGGTGTTCCTATTGGTCTAGGTGGAGGAAAAATAAACACATACAACATCTCATTGAACTAAAGAACTAATGTATTGGTGTTGTTATTGATGCAACCAAATTAGCATAAGCATGGAAGTTGTTTTACCACCTTAACCACTAAAATAATGTATTAGTCAAATATAGGGGGAAGTGATAATTACATGTCAATGAACACTTATATTCCTTCATATGATTATAAATGTACCACTTTACACTAGTTATGGGATCAATAATGTATTCTTCTACTATGTTTTAAGATTAATCTGGTATAGTAAATATTCTTGCACTAAGGTGTCTTAATGTGTTTTTTTTCTTTCAACTCATAAATTAAAGACAACTACAATTGATCCATGTCTCAACTCATTATTGTAAGAAAATATCAAACATAAAATTTATGTTGCAAACAAAGTTATATGGCCATGCATGCATTATTATTTCAATCTTATCGTTGCAAATATCAACATGTTCTTATCTAGACGAAAGTTTTATGAACTAGGGTTTTCACCATTAGATTTGGTCAACAACATTAGCTATAGTGCCTATCACACGATAACTATCTAGGTCAACTGCAATATACTAGTAGCTATTAACAAGGAAAACCAATACTATTATTATGGGGTGGCTATATGAATGTTGAGGAAAATCCATATATGAATGCACATTTTCTTAAATTATATTGAATGTTAATAATTTGAAACCTTATGAGCCATCCACAATTGGCAATTCAAATGCGGGGAAAGTCTTGTTAAAGAGGACTTACCACTGTAATATTAGGTAGGCATGTAAGTTAATTGAGTGTGGAATTTTGAGAATATTTTATAGGATCCAAAAAAACCTAAGACATGTCCTATATGGTAGTTTGAAAGCTCCTTTATGTACATGCGGGAGCTAATGGAAGCCAAGTCAGCTCGCTGGTTTGGGTTTCATGCCTCTGGAGAAATTCCTAAAAGTGTGCCTGAATGGCCCTGGGGTGCCAGACAAAGACCTGAAGCACCCAAAACGTGGCTCCGGTTGTGAATCCATCGATTCAGATGGATCCGGGACGTCGGGTTTCAGCTAGGGGAACCCCCGCAATGTGCCTCCAACCCCCAAAAATAGTGTTATTGTTCCATCTCCGGAGCTAGGGTTTCTCTCAGTGAAGGCCAACCAATCTTGCTCAATGGGGCCATTTCTTGTCTAAAGGATCCCGGGCATGTGTGGCCACTGTGGACATGTCCACAATGTCCATACGCATGTGTGGGATATGACAAAACCCATGTCTGCTCACCGGTTTGGGTTCCATCCCCCCGAAGGAATTGCCCAAAGTGTCCCTGAATGGCCCCGAGGTGTCGGACCAAGATGCCCGAAGCACCCCAAGCGTGGCTCAGATCATGAATATGTAGTTTCCAATGGATCCGGGATGCTGGGTTTCAGCTAGAGGGCCCCCCCACAGCGTGCCTCCAACCCTCAAAAACAATTTTATTGTGCCATCTCTTGAGCTAGGGTTTTGCTCAGTGAAGGCCTTTCGAATATTGCTCAAGGGGGTCATTTCTCGTCTGAAGGATCCCGAGCATGCATGGCCACCATGGACACATCCAAAATGGTCACACACACCTTTGCGAGATGACAGAACTCATGTCATCTTGCCAGTTTGGGTTCCGTGCCCCCAGAGCAATTCCTCAAAGTGTCCGTGAATGGCCCCGAGGTGCCGGACCAAGATGCTCGTAGAACCCAAATCGTGGCTCCAATCGTGAATCTATCAATTATGATGGATCCGAGACATCAGGTTTTAGCTAGGGACACCTCTATGGCATGCCTCCATCCTCCAAAAATTTTGTTATTGTGCCATCTTCGAAGCTAGGGTTTTTCTCAATGAAGGCCATGCCAATCTTGCTCAAGGGAGCCATTTCTCGTCTGAAGGATCCTGGGCATGTGTGGCCACTATGGACACATCCAAAATGGACATACGCACATGTGGGAGATGACAAAACCCATGTACCCTCACCGGTTTGGGTTCTATTCCCCTAGAGCAATTCCTCAAAGTGTCCCTAGATGGCCCCGAGGTCCCGAACCAATATGCCCACCACACCCAAACCGTGGCTCCGATCAAGAATCCATCGATTTCAATGGATTGAAGACTCCAGGTTTTAGAAAGGTCCCCCCACATCATTCCTCCAACCCCCGAAAACAGTGTTATTGTACCATCTCTAGCGCTAGGGTTTTGCTTAGTGAAGGCATTTCGAATATTGCTCAAGGGGGGCATTTCTCGTCCGAAGGATTCCGGGTGTGCATGGCCACCGTGGACATGTCCACATTGTCCAAAAACACGTGTGGGAGATGAAAGAACCCATGTCTACTCGTTAGTTTGGGTTCTGTGCCCCCAGAGCAATTGTTCAAAGTGTCCCTAAATGGCCATGGGGTGTTGGACCAAGATGCTCGTAGCACCCAAATCGTGGCTCTGGTTACCAATCCGTCAATTTCGATGGATCTGGGATGCTAGGTTTCAGCTATAGGACCCCCCACAACATGCCTCAAACCCCCAAAAATAATGTTATTGTGCCATCTCTGGAGTTAGGATTTTACTCAGTGAACGCCTTTCGAATATTGCTCAAGGGGGTCATTTCTCGTCTGAAGGCTCCTGAGCGTGCTTGGCCACCATGGACACATCCACAATGTCCATACGCACATGCAAGAGCTAACAAAACCAATTTTTTCTTGTCGGTTAGGGTTCCATGCCCCTAGACAAATTCCTTAAATTGTCCCTGAATGGCCCCGGGGTGCCGGATGAAGATGCCTGCAACACCCAAACCGTGGCTCCGGTTGCGAATCTGTCAATTACGATGGATATAGGACATCGGGTTTCAGTTAGGGGTCCCCCTGCAGCATGCCTCCAACCCCAAAAATGGTGTTATTGTGGAATCTCTGGAGCTAGGGTTTTTCTAAGTGAAGGCCATGCCAATCTTGCTCAAGGGTGCCATTTCTCGTCTAAGGGCTCCCGAGCATGCGTGGACACCGTGGACATGTCCTCATTGGAAATACGCATGTGTGGGAGATGAAAGAACCCAGGTCTACTTTCCGGTTTGGGTTTTGGGCCGCAGAAGCAAATCCTCAAAGTGTCCCTAAATGGCCCTGGGGTGTCGAACCAAGATACTCGTAGCACCCAAACCGTGGTTTCGATCGCCAATCCATCAATTCTGATTAATCCGAGACATCGGGATTCATCTAAGGGACCCTTGAAAACATTCTTCCAACCCCCAAAAATGTTGTTATTGTGCCATCTTCGTAGCTAGGGTTTTGCTCAGTGAACCCTAGCTCCTTCACTGAGCAAATTCCTAGCTCCAGAGATGGCATAATAACACTATTTCCAGGGGTTGGAGGCACATTGTGGGGGGGCCTCCTAGGTGAAAACTAGCATCCTAAATCCATCGGAATCGATGAATTCACGATCGGAGCCAGGTTTTGGGTGTTGCGGGAATCTTGGTCTGGCACATCGGGGCCATTCAGGGACACTTTGAGGAATTGCTCGACGGGCACAAAACCCAAACCGACGAGAATACTTGGGTTCCATCAGTTCCCACACATGTGTATGGAGATTATGAATGTTTCCATGGTGGCCACTCATGCCTAGGAGCCTTCGGACGAGAAATGACCCCCTTCAATAATATTTGAAAGGCCTTCACAAAGCAAAACCTAGCTCCAGAGATGGCACAATAATATCGGTTCCGGGGGTTGGAGGCACGTTGTGGGGGGTCCACTAGCTGAAACCCAGCGTCCCAGATCCATCGAAATCAATGGATTTGAAACCAGAGCCATGGTTTGGGTGCTGCGGGCATCTTGGACCGGCACCTAGGGGCTATTGAGGGAAACTTTGAGAAATTGCTCCGGGGGAACGAAACCCAAATCCGTGAGTGGACATGGGTTATGTCATCTCCCACACATGCGTATGGACATTGTCGACGTGTCCACATTGTCCATGCACACCTAGGATCCTTCGGACGAGAAATGGCCCCCTTGAGTAAGATTGGCATGGCCTTCACTGAGAAAAATCCTAGCTACGAAGATGGCACAATAACACCATTTTCGGGAGTTTGATGTTGATGTATATGTAACTTCAGAATGTATTTCATCTATGTACTTTATATATATTTATTGTACCATTATTAGAGATGTGTTATTCGTCTATAAGGAAGTGTCGTCATGTGTATTGACAAGTGTCACAAGTGTGTGTACTTGCCGATGGGTTATTAGACCACCATGTGGGGTCGGCCCTGAATTATATATATTATAATGTGGATTTACCTAGCTAGACAAGTTGGCCCCATAAGGTCACTGGGAAAAAAGGTTAGTATAAATAGAGATCGGAGATCTCTATTTTACTCACTCGGAAAAGTAACTCACTCTCACTCAGAAAGTGGCGCACTAGTGAGGAGGAGGATCATCTGCTACTAGGAGACTATCTCAGTGTATTTTGGTTGTACTTTGGTTGAGCCATTGCTCTCTCTATCTCTGAGGAAGTTGTGGGGTTTTTCACCTTAGGGTTCTCCCCACGGAAACTCTGTGTCTCTTGTCTCTTATGCTTTTGATTCTTGTGATGCTTGTCATGCATTGATATACTGTATATGTTATTCTCTCAGCAAAGATACTAGAGTATTGTGAATTAATACTCAAAATTTAACATGGTATCAGAGCTAACCTGAGAAGAAGACATTTTGCAGTGACAAAAACTTTAGTTTCTTGTTTATTGGGTTTCTCTCCATAGATTTTGGAAAAATAGTATAGTAGATTGACTCTACTCATCAAGGCGTGTCTATCTGTCCAATCAGAATTCAATTCCGAGCATTTTTAGATTTGACCCTAAAAATTAGGGTTTCCACAAAAATAGGAATTTCTGGAATCTGAAGACACAGCTGGAAGCTCCTTGGAAAAATCAAAGTTTAGAGCTTTGTATCGAGATTTTTGGCTGGGTAGATCTTCGGGAAACTCAAACCCTAATTCAGGGCTCTCCCAAGTGAACCCGGGAGGACAAAAAGTCAAATCTGAAGGGTAACACTTTGTTGATATCAAATTCGGAATGCACCAGGCTGATCAGCTCATCAAAGGGCATCTTTCTATCCTTTCAGAAATTTGAAATTCACATTTTGAATTTTTAAGGTAACCCTAATCCGGGACCAAATCCAGTTTTCAGCATTTCAAGTGGTAAGACCTAAATCTTTTCTATTTCCATTTGAAGTACTCTTTAAGATGTCTCTCCACACTAAGCTTGAGGATAATCTTGAAGGGGCTGATAACTTCTGAGCCTGGAAGTATAGGATTGGGTTAATCCCGGAAGAGAATGAGTTGGACTCATATATAAAAGAAGACATCCCTATCCCAAAGGATGAAGAGGCCAAGGTATTGCATAAGAAGAACTTGGTGAAGGAAAATAGAATCATTGCTGATTCTATCAAAGACCATCTCATACCCCATGTGTCTTCTCTTAAGACACCCAAGGAGATGTTTGACTCTTTGACCAAGTTATTTGAAGGGAAGCACATAAAGCGGAAGATGACCCTGCGGAACCAATTGAAAGGAGTAAAGTTTCAGAATGGAGAAACCATTCAATCTTATTTTTCAAGGGTCTCCCAAATCAAGGAACAACTAGAAGCAGTGGATGAAATGGTGGAGAATGGTGAAGTGGTGATGACCACTCTAAATGGCCTACCCAGGTCATGGGATTCCTTTATTCAAGGAATTTCTGCAAGGAAGAAGTTGATCTCCTTCAACAGATTGTGGGAAGAATGCTCTCAAGAAGAAGCTAGACTTATAGCAAGTGAGGAAAAGATGAGAGGTGAAGATCAAGCTCTTGCAGCTCACACCAAAAGAAGAAAGCCTAAGAAGGAGCACTCTCGCCACAAGAGATCCTATCAAAAGAATAAGAAGGATCTAAGATGCTTCACATGCAATGAGAAGGGTCACTTTGCTTCAGATTGTCCCAAGAACAAAAGGGATAATAATAACAACTCCAGCAAGAAGAAGAAGGACAGCAAAAGAATGTTCCATGCTCATGCCGCCGAGGATGATGAACCTCCAAAGAAGAAGGCTAGGGAAGAAAGTGATGATATTGATGATGACTCATCAAGTGAAGAAGAGTATGTTCTAATCTTCACTCTCACAGGTACTATATCCCATGGTTGTAATGATTGGTTGATTGATAGTGGGGCTTCCAAACACATGACTGGGTTTAAGGAATCTTTTGTGAATCTATCTTAACATGAATCACCCCATAAGGTGAAACTTCGGGATGATTATCAATACCCAATCAAAGGAAGTGGTGAAGCCTCCTACAACCTAGATTCTGGAAAATCTTTTAAGATGAAAGAAGTCCTTTATGTACCTGGGCTCAAGAAGAACTTACTCTCCATATTTGCATTGGATGCAAAAGGTATGAGGGTTGCATTTGTGAATGGCCAAGTCCTAATGTCGCCAAAGGGTAAAACAATCGATGATGCAGTAGTGATTGGAGAGCAAGAGGGAGGTTTGTATAAATTGAAGGGACAACTTGAACATGCCATGGTGCATGAATCCATGGGGCCAAGTGAACTCTGGCATAGAAGACTTGCTCATATGCACTATAGGGCACTTCCAATTGCAAGCAAGGTTGTAGAGGGTCTTCCTGAAATCAAGACCAAACATGAAGGTGATTGAAAAGGATGTGCAAAAGGTAAGAACATTAAGAAGGCTTTCCCAAGCAGTGGAAGCAAGGAAAAAGATATCCTGGAAATCATCCACTCAGATGTATGTGGTCCTATGTCATCCAGTTCGCTTAGTGGGTATGTTTACTATGTCTCATTTATTGATGACTTCTCCAGGAAGAATTGGGTATACTTCTTGAAGAACAAAGACAAGGTGTTTGATAAGTTCAAGGAATTCAAAACCTTGATGGAGAATCAAACTGACAAGAAGATCAAAACATTCAGATCCGACAATGGTTGAGAATTCACCTCAGGTGACTTCAAGAAGCTTTGTAGTGATTCAAGGATTAAGAGGGAGTTAAATGCTCCTTATAATCCTCAATAGAATGGAGTTGCATAAAGGAAGAACATAACTATCATGGAAGCAGCAAGGGCAATGCTGCATGACCAAGATCTACCTATGCATCTATGGGCAGAAGCAGCTAGAACAACTGTATATGTGCAGAACAGAACACCCCACAAGATATTGGACAACAAGACACCAGATGAGGTCTTTTCTGGTAAGAAACCTGAAGTCAGCCATCTCAGAATATTTGGTTGTCCAGTATACACTGATGTCCCAAAGGAAAAGAGGACTAAACTAGATCCTTCAGGAAAGAAGGGTATCTTTGTGGGTTACAGTGAAAGCTCAAAGGCTTACAAAATATACTTTCCTGGGTTCAAGAAGATTGATGTCAGCAAGGATGAATATAAGTTCAAGGACAGGTAATCCAGGAAGCAAAGATCAAGAAGGAGCACACTCTAGTAGCTCCTGCAAGGATGCAGATTTTCAGAGGTAGTTGACCATCTTCCTACATTCCACAACATAAAGGTGTAGAAGAAGCTACTTCAGGAGCTCCTGCCAGGAAGCAAAGACTCAGAGGGAGTCCACCCAACAAACAAACAAAGATAAGTATGTCAATTATCATTTCTTGCCTATTTTGTTTGTTTAAATAAATGCTTATGTGCCTAGACTTAGGAGATGTATTGTGCATATTAGAATGATTGCATTAATGAACAATATACTACTAATATGCATGTGATGGGTAAGTGGCCTATGGCACTGTACAACATTCCAGTGCTACTTATCTAGAATGAAACCTCTTTGCTGGCATGTTGGGAGTAGTGCAAACTCTTAACAGTGTTCTGGTAGAGAATGGAAGGCATCTAGAAAGTTGTGGAACATGGATAAATGTTGTATTGAAGCATTGGCTAAGATAACTGGATGACATATTTCTTTATGTGTAAAGAATTTGTTCTGAAAATTATGAGATGTTTCTAATCATGCAATTTAACTTGTTTTGTAGGAAAGTCTGTATATCTTCACCTACAAAAGGACTACAACATTTGTTCTAGCAACAAAGATATCTATTGAAGATATTGAAGTTCCTAGGATCTGGGATGAAGAAATGGAATGCCATGATCCATCGATCATGAAGAAGATGTTTGGGATGTAGTTCCAAGACCTGACAGGGAGTCACATGTGTGTAGATTGAAGAAAGCCTTGTATGGCTTGTAGCAAGCTCCCATAACTTGGTGTGATACTAAGAGAAAGCTTGCTGTCGAGTTAGATATGAAAGATTCGGGATGATGGATTGCAAGGCCATGGCCACACCTATGGCATCGAATCTGAAGCTTCTATGTGATGCTTCATCTGAGCCGGTTGATGTCTCTATGTATCATCAGATGATTGGGTCCTTGATGTACCTGATGAACACGAGACCCGACATTTGCTTTGCTGTGAACACATTGAGTCAATTTCTGACAGATCCGAGGAGTGTTCACCTGGTTTCTATAAAGCATGTTCTAAGGTACCGGAAGGGTACAGTGGATTATGGGCTCAAGTATGAGGTGAATCAAAAGTTTAACCTGCAGGGTTATGTGTATTCAGATTGGGCTGGCAGTGTTGTAGATAGGAAGAGCACATCTGGGTGCTGCTTCAGTATGGGATCAGGTGTGATCTCTTGGTTTAGCAGGAAGCAGTCCTGCATAGCACTGAGTACAGCTGAGGCAGAGTATGTTGTAGCCTGTTCAACTAGTTGTGAGGCAGTATGGCTACGGAAGCTGCTGTCTGAGCTATTTGATCTCCCGTTGGAAGCTACTGGCATCTTCTGTGATAACTAGAGTTGTGTGAAGCTGTCCGAGAACCCAATGTTTCATGACAGGTCGAAACACATAGAGATCAAATATCACTATATCAGGGATATGGTGCAAAGAGGAGCTATGAAGCTCCTATATGTTGCGACGGACGAGCAGATTGCAGATGTGTTGATGAAGCCACTAGCCAGGGTGAAGTTCGAGTACTTCAGAGAGAGGCTTGGCGTTCTTCAGATCGAGGACACTTCGAGGAAGAAGTGATGGACACATTTGTTGAAGCCATTCCAAGCATGTTGGAAGAAGGATCCTTCACATGGCTGTGGATGTAAGCACTGGATGATGAGAATCAGGATGATGTTCTGGTTTCTGCTTGGATATGATCAGTTGGATCATTTTTATATGTATGCATCATGTTGGATGCTGGATATGATTAGTTGGATCATTTATATGTATGTACTCATCACGTTGGATGTTGGATATGATCAATTAGATCATTTATATGTATGTAGACATCATGTTGGATGCTGGATATGATCGGTTGGATCATGTGTATGTATTTTTGTATATGCATCATGTTGGATGCTTGGACCATGTATATGTATATGTATCAGGTGGATACATTGTATGATCAGGTGGATCATGTATGGTGATATGTATCATGTATTTGTATTTGTATCAGGTGGATACATTGTATGATCAGGTGGATCATGTATGATGATATGTATCAGGTAGATACTTGGTTTGCATAAAAAAGATGCATTATATGATCAGGTTGATCGTGGATGACGAGCTTCAGGATGTTTCTCCAGATGACATGCAGTAGGATGTTGTAGTGATGATGATCAGGATGATCATGTGTACATCAGGATGATGTATGGTGAGTATCAGGTTGATACTCTATGGTAGTGGATCAGGTTGTGCAGATGAGCATATAATTTGGCCCTGGGAGATTTGCAGATAGTCTTTCAAGGTTTTGCCTATGGCATGTAATTCGTTTCCCTGGGATATCTGGAAAATGCTCTTTCGAGGTTTTGCTCTGGGAAGACATATAATTTGGCCCTGGGAGATCTGCAAATAGTCTTTCGAGGTTTTGCCTAAGGCATGCAATTCGTTGCCCTGGGATATCTGGCAGATGCTCTTTCAAGGTTTTGTCCTATGGAATATAATCTGTCCCTGGGAGATTCGATAAGTTGGGCTGTGTGCCCGTAATCAATCCTAGGATTCTCTTGCGAGGTTTTGTGGTGACCACATGTAATTCGTGCCCTGGGAGATCCTATAGGTAGAGCTGCGTGCTCGTAACATCCTGGGATGCTCTTGCGAGGTTTTGTGGTGAGGTCACATATAATATGGCCCTGGGAGATCCTATAGGTAGAGCCGTGTGCTCGTAACAGCCTGGGATGCTCTTTCAAGGTTTTGTGATGCACGTAATAAGTCCTGAGGATTCCACAGTATGGCCAGTGATGACGAAGACCTACAGGTGGTGGGCCTACATCCAGTATGAAAAAGGATTGGCTCTGTAGAAATTCCTATGATGATTAGAGTCATAGATTGGTTGAGATAGCAGCAGCAGTGACGATGACGATGACGATGCATTGATGATGATGATCCCGAGAAGAAGACTTGTCTAGCAGATCTGTGTCAAGAAATACCTTCCTAGTTAAGAGGGAGTGTTGATGTATATGTAACTTCGGAATGTATTTCATCTATGTATTTTATATATATTTATTGTACCCTTATTAGAGATGTGTTATTCCTCTATAAGGAAGTGTCGTCATGTGGATTGACAAGTGTCGCAAGTGTGTGTACTTGCCGATGGGTTATTAGACCACCATGTGGGGTCGACCCTGAATTATACATATTATAATGTGGATGTACCTAGCTAGACAAGTCGGCCCCATAAGGTCACTTGGCAAAAAGGTTAGTATAAATAGAGATCAAAGATCTCTATTTTACTCACTCGGAAAAGTAACTCACTCTCACTTAGAAAGTGGCGCACTAGTGAGGAGGAGGATCATCTGCTACTAGGAGACTATCTCAGTGTATTTTAGTTGTACTTTGGTTGAGCCATTGCTCTCTCTATCTCTGAGGAAGTTGTGGGGTTTTTCACCTTAGGGTTTTCCCCATGGAAACTCTGTCTCTTGTCTCTTATGCTTTTGATTCTTGTGATGCTTGTCATATTGTGATTGTCATGCATTGATATACTGTATATGTTATTCTCTCAACAAAGATCCTAGAGTATTGTGAATTAATGCTCAAAATTTAACATTTGATACATATTGCGGGGGGTCCCTTAGTTGAAACTCGACGTCCCAGATCCATCGGAATCGATGGATTCGCAACTGGAGCCATGGTTTGGGTGTTGCAAGAAGCTTTGTTCGGCACCCTGGGGCCATTCAGGGGCACTTTGATGAATTGCTCTGAGGGCACGGAACCCATATCGGCGAGCGGACATGGATTCTGTCATATCCCACAGGTGGGTATGGCTATTGTGGACGTGTCTACGATGGCCATGCATGCCCAGGAGCCTTCAGATGATAAATGAGCCCCTTGAGTAATATTCGAAAGGCCTTCACTGAGCAAAACCCTAGCTCCAAAGATGGCACAATAACACCGTTTCCGGGGGTTGGAGGCATGTTGTGGGGGGACCTCTAGCTGAGACTTGGTGTTCTGGATGCATTAGAATCGATGGATTCATGATCAGAGCCACGGTTTGGGTGTTGTGGGCATCTTTGTCTAACACCCTGGGGCCATTCAGGGACACTTTGAGGAATTTCTCCGGGGGCATGGAACCCAAACCAGCGAGTGGACTTGGGTTCCGTCATCTCCCACATGTGCTTAAAGCAGCTTTCAAACTACTATATAGGACATTTTTAGGGTTGTTTGGCTCTCAAGTGTTGATACATATGAAAAATGGGTAGGTAAATGTTTCTAATGAGATTAAATGAGGGTTGTGCTTGCTCAAATCCCTAAGGGCACACCTCACACAAGAGGTAATACACTTATTACCACATCGTGATGCTCCCTAATCTATTGAGACAATATTGATAATATGTGAGCCATTATAGAGTCACCTTTGACCTCCTAATGTTATGTAAACACATAAGAAAGTGTTTTACCCTAAGTCAATTAGAGAGGATATGCCATAACACTGGTACCAACTGGATGTCCCCATTTTTATATGGCATATGGAAAGGTAGGCTAACTAGATTGAAGGTAGACTAGGGGTATCTTTAGGACCAAGAATGATGTGTCAAATCACAACACATATAGGATCGAGGGATATTTGGCCTCCACATGAGCATATTCAAATATGATTAGGAGGTTATGAACACCAAGTGTTGGTGTTGAAGGCCTAGATATGACTGTCAATATTTATCTTATTGGTGAGGATATGGACATTATTCAGAGGTTTTGAAGAGCAAGAAAGGATCTTTCAAAAAAAACAAATAGGACATGTCTTAGGGTTCTTTGGCTTCCAAGTGTTGATACAAGTTTATTTAGGAAATTTTGAGAACCATTTATGGATATGAGGGCCTTGTACATGGTTGGGAGGAGGAATGAAAACCTTAATAAAAATAAAGCTTCTAAGGGAAGGGAAACTTGATGTTTCGAATTTACAGGTCTATTAATTACATATGTTCACAACAATGAAATAGGATTCAAATGAAAAGGATATGATTAGACTCCAATAAATGATATGGGTGCAACTAGGAGTATTTTAGCACTCAATATGGGTTTTATGGCACTAAACATGGTCAAATGATGAAACCTTGACCTTGGGACCAATGAATTGGAGTGGTTGGTGTAAAACATCAATGTATTGTAATAGTAACTTAATCATAACTCAAACATCAAATAAATGATATAAGATAACGATATCAAATAAACTATTTAACATGCATAACATTAATCATTCATGGATAAACAATCACATGGATATACTATGTACCTCAATCAATTAGGACTTTTCGACCCTATCGGTTTTTTATTGTCTCGAACAACCTCTCGTGCTTTACATGAGGTAGTTAGTAGCGTACTTTGTTTGATGTCTTCGTTGACATTGTTTCTAGTTGGATATTTGTACCAATGATCAAGTGCATAAAGTGATACACCCATGAACCTGGTCTATAATCAGTGTATGTGTAGCCATTTCTCTTTGGTCCCTTTCCATCTATTGTATGATATTTACCCTGAAAAACCATCAATCCATTCGGAAAGGTAATGCCTTCATTATCAATTAATGATGGGAGGAGGGTTTGCTTCCCCTGGATTCATCATGTCAACCAGTAATTCATCCCAATTACATTATCTGTCCAAGAGACAACTACGTAGATGTGTCCTGCAAAAATTCATTTTACGGTCATATTCCAACAAGTACTGGTTTGATAACTTGGATAATTACAAAATCAAGGAGGGAACCGGGATATGCATGTAGAAATGTTTACCTGGATGTACAAGATCAGATATATGATCATATTCATTCGAAATAGAGGATTGGACTTCCTCTAACTAGATTGTTTCAACAATTGCATGTGGGTCCACTGCAAGTGATACATGATCCCATTCAACAACCCAATCCATTGATTCACACTCATCCCACTCACAACTGCTGCAAGGCCCACAAAAGCAAGCAAGTTTCTGCGTCCATATTTCAAATAAGGGGTTGTTTGAGCTTCGAACTGAATGACATCCATGAGTGCCTTGCATAGTACTACAACTATAAGAACACGATCGATCTATATCAACCACATGCAACAAATTTCGAACAACATGTCCTCTACCTGTTGGTCTATGCTGCTCTGTGGTTGGATCTGACATTTTTGTAGAGTACCATCAAAATATGGATTCTGCATCCTGAATATGAGGGTCTGTCATGCACCTCATATCATCCCTTCGTAGGGAAGTTTTGAGACATGCTCCAGCCCCATCATGCTCTCCCTTTCCATGCCCAGTCTCGAAATAGTTCCATATATGTAGCACATCATAAGTCTTGTGCAAAATACTCAACCATTGGAATAAACGTGCATTTTTGAACTGGCCTGCACAACCATCTGACCATATCCAATGTTGATCCATCTATATACCTCTCTCCTTCAGTTGATCATAGAAAATTCTGAAGCATTGCTGCACATAATGCAGGTCATGGAACTTGTCATCACTGATGTAGAAGTTGGTCTCTTTCAATATTATCATCATGTCATTGCTGCTCTCTAGCGCATGCCTTTACATGATATGGACCATTATGCTAACTTGGTCTGAATGGTAGTATTGGATTTGAATCTAATTCTGTGGCCGTAGGGTGTAGTTTTCAGCAAAGTCTACAACCGACAATATTGTACCTTTGGGAAAGGTGTCCCTTCACTATATGTATTGTTCATCCTGCCATCATGCTACATGGATATGATGTACATACTACTCCGTCTTTTGGTAGAATTCCTTCATGAAATCACAAATTTGTACCTACTGCCACAAAACCAAGGGAATTAATACAATGTGACATTTGCAATCTGAATATATATGTACAAATTCAACATGTACAGTATGAAAGTATGCAAAATTAGATTACCTGTGACTTCATCAATGCAATTTTTTTGCTTTCCTTCGCACTATCTACTTGATATTTTATGTACTTGAATTTATGCATTTGTACTGACATCCTCCCAAATTCATGCTCCTCGGTTTCATGGATGCAACGGCTCAATAATGCAAATCCACTGCACATGGAACATGTCCCATATAAACATGATCTTTTATAACATTTTTGTCCTTCAGGTCTTGGACACGTTATGTTATGTATAAATTCTATGGATGCATTCGGTGGTTGTAACGATGGGCATTCCTGCACAATGTTAGTATGAAAATCACAAAATATATGTCTATATGTATCATAATAGTACTCAAATTCTACATTGTATCTACAACAACATGTGTTGTGATCAATGCAAATTCTAACATACCAAGGTTTTCATTTTTCAAAGGACCTTTGGCCCAAGTTCAATTTTGTGTGGTCATTCTTGAACTTCTCGTAGAGTTCTATTTGTGTCATGTCAAGGAAGTGCTTGACATGGGGTTCACAACCCTTAACGCATTTGATCAACTTTAACACATCTCTTTGATTCCATGATGGTCTAGTGTTATCTTGCCAAAAATTTTGTACTAGTTCTTTAACAACATCAATAAGCTTCATGTCTAAATGAGGTAACCTACCAACAAAGGCCCAACAATCTTTTTGGCCTGGGGTCTCAAGTTTTTCTCTAATAGAAGAATACTTTTTAAGAGTATTTCTATATACTTTAAAAATTTCACATGTGTGTGATAGCAGGTGACGTTGCCTTGTGGATTTGTCTACAATTGATTCCGACAATACATGACGGGCCGCATTAAAATATTTTGTACGAGAAGTTTTTCCAATCAAATTAAATGCAAACTGTAGATTTCTAACAACATGATTGTTGGCCTCTAAACTTCTAACTACCTTTATGCTCAAAATTCTCCTAACATGAGCTAGACAATGTGATTTTAACAAATCCAGAAACAATTGACATTTTTCTGCATCGATTTTGGATTCCAAAGATTCTTTGATTATCCTGCTACAATGGAAATCAATAGTGTGTTTTGGCAACTTTCCTTCAAGTCCTGAAAATGAACTTTCATCCACATGAATACGTCTGGGAGTTCTTCGTCGTCCGCTTGATAGTCGAGGCAAGGGATTTAGAAAGAAAGTACGAGTCTCGTCACCGGTTTTTTGTGGCCCTTGGTTCACAATTTGGTCCTGCAAGGGAGTGTGATCGACATGTGTGTGCTCTTCTTGGGGAGGTTTCCAATTAACAACCTATTCAACATCCATCCCTTCATACTCAACATCAAGCAAGATTTCATTGAATTCAACCACTTCGTCATTGCTTGTTGATGGATCTAAGGCACTAACATCTTGATGTGTATGGTTTTCCATGTACAACCTGGCCTTTTCTCTTATCTCATGGGCCTTTTCAGGGGGCGGCTCCTTCCTTCTAGACTTTCTTTTATTATTACGTCTTTTTCCCATATTCAATACGTTTTTTAACAAAACAAAAATATCACCCTTGCAATAATGAACAACAAATAAGATATTAAAACTCGATGTCATGATTATTAAAACTCGATGTAGCGATTGATTATGTACAAAAACATCTATTGAGAATGTTTTTATATAATATTACATGATATTGAGAATGCCCTAGATATAACAACAATGTCACCTCTAGGAACTCAATTGGATGTCATTGGATGGTGGTATGGGATTTTAGTAGGAGAACATTTCCTACAAAAAGAAGAAGCTCCTACTCACTTCATTTTCATGTTTTGGATGAGGGAAAATAGCCCCAAAATATTACTTGAGTTTGATTCTTTAGGTGTTTGTGTGAGTTGTTGTACTGAAATCATGAGGAATTCAAAAATTGTTTGTGTACTAGATGGAGTTATTTCATTATGAAAGCTTATTGCTAGTGGTGCAAGCAAGTTTTTTTAATTATCTTCATGAAAGGTTCAAAGCATTGCTTGGTGGATGTTGTATTTTTTTTGTCGTAAGATGTTTTTATTGTCTATGTTGAAGATTAAAAAGACTAAAATACATCTATCATACAATTCATGAAGAAAAACTAAAATAGATACAATTCAAACAAAGTGAATGAAGACTAAAATACATTTAACAAAGAGGAAGAGGTCACCACACCTCAAGGATTATGATTTCTCTTTGCTTCAAATGTAAAATGCTCTTTTGATGTATCCACTATATGTAAGAAGAGTTCAAGTGTGTCCAAGCAGCATGAGAATTCAATCCAAGGGGACAAATAGAGTCCAACTATTGTGTATTCAATCAAAGGAGCCAAATAGAGCCCAACTAGTGTGTATTCAATCCAAAGAGCCAACTAGAGCCCCAACTCTTGTGTATTCTATCCAAATTGTCAAAGAAACACCAAATGGTGTCTGAATTCACTCCAAGATGGAAATGGTTGTCGGACTGTGCATGAAAACAATGAAAACATGCATGTAATAAGAGAAAAAATGCGAGAGAAGAGCGCGGGTTAGTTTTTGAATTTTATGGTCAACAGAGACGTGCACGGGCTAGTAGCGCATGCGCGCTAGATTCGTGTGCGCGCTCCTGTTGAACATTAAATAGTTTGGTGGGTAACGTTTACTTCATTTATTGCCAAATAAATTGATATGTTTCAGTTGGTTCCTAGATCCCCTCCCCCATAAACTTCTTTAGGCCCTCTTCTAAACATTAATCCCTAAGTGCATAAGTGCATAAGATGATGACGAGGAGGAGGGTGATGACAATGAAGATGATTTATGATGCAGATGAAGATGATAAAGATGATGATGTTGATGAAGATGAAGATGATGGTGATGATGATGAAGATGTTGAAGATGATGGGGATGGTGATGAAGAAGATGATGATGATGGAGATGTTGATGGGGAAGGGGGGGATGACAATGATGATGAAGAGTAGGATGATGATGAAGATGATCATCATCATCAGCATTACAATCATCATCACAATAATCATCTCCATCATCATATGATCATGATCATGATCATCATATGATCATGATCATATGATCATATGATCATGATCATGGTCATCACCTTCATCTTCACCATCGTCATCTAAATCGTCTTCATCATCATATGGAGCTTCTCTAATTTTGGATATAAGGAGGATATAAGATGATGATGGTGATGATGGTGATGATGATGAAGATGTTGTTGATGATGATAATGGTGATGATGATGAAGATGTTGATGGTGATGATGATGGTGATGAAGATGATGATGATGAAGAAGATGATGATGATGGAGATGTTGATGAGGAACCTAGAGATGACAATGATGATGAAGATGTTGATGATGATAACGATGGTGATGATGATGAAGATGTTGATGATGATGGTGACGATGATGAAGAGGATGATGATGATGATAAAGAAGATGATGATGATGGAGATGTTGATGAGGAACCTAGAGATGACAATGATGATGAAGATGTTGATGATGATGATGATGATGATGATGATGCTGATGATGATGAAGATGTTGATGATGATGGTGTTTCTGATGAAGATGATGGTGATGATGGTAATTGTAATGAAGATGATGCTGGTGATGATGAAGAAGATGATGATGATGGAGATGTTGATGATGATGAAGGTGATGATGATGATGATGATCGTGATGAAGATGATGATGATGAAGAAGATGATGATGATGGAACCTAGAGATGACAATGATGATGAAAATGTTGATTATGATGATGGTGATGATGATGAAGATTTTGATGATGATGGTGATGCCGATGAAGATGATGATGACGATGAAGAAGAAGATGATGATGATGGAGATGTTGATGAGGAACCTAGAGATGACAATGATGATGAAGATGTTGATGATGATGATGATGGTGATGATGATGAAGATGTTGATGATGGTGGTGTTGGTGATGAAGATGATTATGATGATGATGATGATGAAGATGATGATGATGGAGATGTTGATGAGGAACCTAGATATGAAAACGATCATGAAGATGTTGATGTTGATTATTATGGTGATGATGATGTAGATGTCGATGATGATGATGATGATGATGGTGATGAGGATGATGATGATGAAGAATATGATGATGATGGATATGTTGATGAGGAAGGGGGAGATGACAATGATGATGAAGAGGAGGACGATGATGATGATGATGATGATGATGATGATGATGATCATCATCATCATCATCATCATCATCATCTAAATTGTTTTCATCATCATAAGGAGCTTCTCTAATTTTGGATATAAGGAGAATATAAGATGATGACGATGATGTTGATGATGGTGATGATGATGATGATGACGATGATGATGATGATGATGACGATGATGATGATGATGGAGATGTTGATGAGGAAGGGGGATATGACAATGATGATGAAGTGGAGGATGATGAAGACGATGATGATGATGATGTTGATGAGGAAGGGGGAGATGACAATGATGATGAAGTGGAGGACGACAACGATGATGATGATGATGATGATGAGGATGATGATGATGATGAATATCATGATGATGAAGATCATGATGATGATCATCATCATCATGATCATCATCCTCATCATCTAAATCATCTTCATAATCATAAGGAGCTTCTTTAATTTTGGATATAAGGAGGATATAAGATGATGATTATGACGATGATGATGGTGATGAAGATGTTGATGAAGATGATGATGGTGATGATGATGAAGATGTTCATGACGATGATGATCATGATGATGATGACAATGAAAATGATGATGATAATGATGATGATGATTAAGATCATGAAGATGATGATGATGATATAAGGAGCTTCTCTAATGATGATGAATAGGAGGACGATTATTACAATGATGATAATCATCATCATCTTCATACTCATCATCTAAATCGTCTTCATCATCATAAGGAGCTTCTCTACTTTTGGATATAAGGAGGATATGAGATGATGATGATGATGATGATGATGATGATGATGGCGATGATGATGAAGGTGTTGATGATGATGATGATGATGATGATGATGATGGTGATGAAGATGATGATGATGAATATGATGATGATGGAGATGTTGATGTGGAAAGGGGGAGATGACAATGATGATGAAGAGGAGGATGATGATAATAATGATGATGAAGATGATGATGATGATGATGATGATGATGATCATCATCATCATCATCATCATCATCATCTTCATCCTCATCATCTAAATCGTCTTCATAATCATAAGGAGCTTCTCTAATTTTGGATATAAGGAGGATTTAAGATGATGATAATGATGATGATGATGATGATGAAGATGATGAAGATGTTGTTGATGATGATGATGATGAAGATGATGAAGATGTTGTTGATGATAATGGTGGTGATGAAGATGATGATGATGATGATGAATATGATGGTGGTGATGATGTTTCTGAGGAAGGGGGAGATGACAATGATGATGAAGAGGATGATGATGATGATGATGATGATGATGATGATGATTATGATGATGATGATAATGATGATAATGATGATGAAGATGATGATGATGATGATGATGATGATGATGATCATCATCATCATCATCTTCATTGTCATAATACAAATCATCTTCATCATCATAAGGAGATTCTCTAATTTTGGATATAAGGAGGATATAAGATGATGATGATGATGATGGTGATGACGATGAATATGTTTATGATGATGATGATGACGGTGATGAAGATGATGATGATTATGATGATGATGATGATGATGATGATGATGATGAAGGTGATGATGATGGATATGTCGATGAGGAAGGGGGAGATGACAATGATCATGAAGAGGAGGATGATGATGATGATCATCATCATCATAGTCATCGTCATCGTCATCATCATGTTGGCACGGGACAGATCCATTGGAAGTGTGGAAGCCAATAGATGTGAAAGGGTCATCTCGCAGAAAAAAGGGCCTTTTGCCACGTTTTGAGGAAATATAAGAAGTATTAGATTAGTTGAGTTAGTCATGTGGACCAGATTGTAATAAGAGGTAAACATATAAATAGAACAAGATTGTGAGACTAAGGGAAGCTAAGTTTTGAAGATTCATGCGATCTTTTGGATTCTATTGTATCCGTGATATGAATGACTTGACTATTCTCTGCGAGGTTTGTTCCGCAGATGTTAATGAATGAAGATGTTTGGTTATGAATTATGTTGTTATAAAATGATGGGTTATTTAAATGCTTTCTATTGATTTGTGTCGAATGTGTGGTTTAATATGCTTTGAGATATATATGCAAATGATGAGTTCAATAGAATGTGGTAAATATTGCGATCTCCGGGTAAATGTGCACAAATCTTCTCCACAATTGCGGAAGCTTGGTTCCTGCAACACCCTTATTCACTTCGGGTGAGACCTCGTCTGCATCGCAGGCATTGCTGGAAGGGTAACCCCTTTCCGGGCCAGTGCGTAAGGGCCGTTGGTATTTGTTGACGATAGTGTGAACCCCTGTCGAGAAGAGTTGTGTCAACACATCATCATCATCTTCATCATCACCATCTTCAGCATCATCTTCATCCTCATCATCTAAATCGTCTTCATCATCATAAGGGGATTCTCTAATTTTGGATATAAGGATGATATAAGATGATGATGAAGATGATGATGGTGGTGGTGATGATGAAGATGTTGATGATGATTATCATGGGGATGATGATGAAGATGTTGATGACAATGATGATGGTGATGATGACGAAGATGAATATGTTGATGATGGTGATGATGGCGATGGTGGTGATGATGATGATGATGATGATGATGATGATGAATAAGATGATGAAGATGATGGTGATGATCATGATTATTAAGATGATGATGATGGCGATGATGATCATGATTATTAAGATGATGATGATATAAGGAGCTTCTCTAATTTTGTTGAATCATTACTATTCTGAGATGATGATGATGATGATGATGATGATGATGATGATGATGATGATGACGATGAAGATGATGGTGATGATGATGATGATGAGGAGGAAGAAGATGATGATGACGTAGAGGGTGATGAGGAATATGATGATTATGAATATGATGATGCAGAAGAGGGTGATGACGATGATGATGATGAAGATGATGGATGATGATCAGATGGTGATGATGGAAATGATGATTATGATGATGATGAAGATGAGGAAGATGATGATGATGATGATGATGACAATTATGATGATGATGATGATGATGATGATGGTGATAAATATGATGATGATGGTATTCATCATAATGATCTTCATCCGCATCATCTAAATCGTCTTCGTCATCATAAGGGCCTTCTTGTTGTGGGGAAAATGCACCTATAGTTTAGGGGAGAAACTTCCAACTTACGGTGATAAAGATAGACTTACAAGCATTCTGCAAGTACAACAAGTAAATGAAGAGATTAGGGTTTAGAGATGTAGGCACCTTATTCAGAAGTTTGATCCTAGCTTTGCCTCCCTCGCTCTTCAATGCTTATCCAGTGTCGCAATGCCCAGACCTGCAAAACAACTTGATACCTTTCTCAAATACATTTGACTACATATATAATATTGATATCCATAATATAAAGAGACATCAAACTATAATCAAATAGTAATCAAATCTAAGACACATTAATGGGTCATATTTGGAAAGAGAAGAATGTCCGATCTTTATTAATGAATGAAAGCAAGTACATACAGTTATATCTTCTTTCAATCTTGGCACTTCACGAAACCTAGATTCAAGGTCTCCTGCTTCCGTTCTCCAAGGATTCCAGCATCTAATCAACTGTGATAGGGTTTACCAGAAACTAAGCACAAGAGAGGGGGATGAGGGTCTCCATTCCTCCAGCATAACAATATTGTAGACTTGGTCCCCTCACATGGCCCTTCTACCCTCCTTATATAGTCAGTGAAGGAGAGGAAAATAAGTTATAACTGAGTAGGAGGTTCCCCAACCAACTTAACTTCCCAAAATTTCAAGATTTTGACCAAAATAGGGGTGCACGCTACTATTTCAAAGTGGAGTAGCGTACAGCAAGGGTTGAGCGCTACTATTTCACAGTGGAGTAGCGCTCAGAAGGTTTGAGCTCTACTATTGTACACTAGAGTAGGGTACACATGCTACTATCATGCCTATGTACCAGCTCTCATGTTAAAAAATGGCCAAAAACAGGCTTTTCTGCTCATTTTCAGGAGATGGTTTGGACTGGAAAAATGTTCCTAAGGGTCATATACATCAAATGCGTTAAGAATGAGGTAATTTCAACCATTTTTAGTGTCCCAAATGAATCCTCCATCCACAAATGTCCCATTGTGTGACTGAAACTTGATCTCAAGAAATGTCGTCATGCGACCAAGAGAAGCAAGTGTCGTCACGGACAGAGAGGTGTCATTTCAAGTTATAGCTGATGCCCCCTAATGTATGAGGTCAGAGGGAGTGCAGGAAATGATGGCCAAAATACATTACAAATAACAAATAGTTGAATCATGGAGGAACAGAGAAACCAAGAATCATGGGCTCAAATGAAGTACCTGAAAGCGAAGGCAATGTCAGACAAACTCATCCTTGGGGTAACTGTCCATGTTCAAATGGTGGAGCATGACCTCCAAGAGGATACAGTAATGATCCAAATACTGATGTATATATCATGGCCACTAGAATACAAGCATGGATCCATGAGGAACAGAAGTGTAAACATAGCCACATAAATACAAGGTGGATCTATGTCAAAACTAGAGAACATAGCCATAGAGAACAAGCTGGATCTATGTCTCATCAAGAGCCCAAAAAGAGTGTGGCTCTGTCTTGCGCAACTTGGGCGATAACATAAATGACGTGATGCTATCAAGGATCCCAAGGTATTCATCCAAAAACAACCCAAGGTACAAACCTATCCATGCGAATAAATGAGTTGATGTCGAACATGGGAGATATCATTTGATTACCGGTCATTGATGTATACCGTTAACAAATGCGAGGGTGTCCACCAATAATGAAAATGGAACCCAAGGCACCTAGTACATTCAAGCAAGTGCGAATAAATGGTCTTTCCATCGAACACTTGAAGAATCCATCGGATAGGAGACATTGATGTATTCCCATCTATCCAATAGCAAGGGAAACTTCCACTAATGACTGCAATCCCCAAGGTACTAACTAAAACTGTAAAATTCATTCCCAGAGCACAATGAGTTGAAGTCGATTTGAAGAAGTCTGTTGGAAGGGAGGCCTTAATGCATCCTCCATCATCCAACACGAGGGACAATCAACATGTATGAGCTGATTTGGAGTAGGACTGAACACATGATGAAACATACTGGCACCAAGGAATGGCCAACACATGAGGTCAAGGCAACTGCAGAATGGCTGACACAGGTTGTATCCTTGAACAGTGAGCATGACACAAGAGTGACTTAGGCGGCTTTTAACACAAAGGGACCACAATGCAAATTTGCAATGTAGGAGACATTAACGGATTCTTCATATGATTGGAAGACTAACCAAACGAAGGAGTAAGAACTCTGAGATCAGGTTTATCCTAAGGCCAACACTAGAACCCAACTTGTTTGATAGACCCAAAATAGGTGCTTTGTTCAAGGAGATAGTTGACTTTCTGCCATCATATTGAAAGATATTTTAACATTCTTCGCTTCCCTTTCCTTTTTCATTTTTTAACGAGCTTGACAAAGAACTAAATCATGCTCGAAGATATTTTCATATTTAAGGAGTCTGAAAAAACCTAGAAGAAAACTCCATACACCTATCCGTGGATTTTATCTCGAGCCCAGATTGGTATGTGCTCGCCGGTGTTTTCTTCCTTATAGAGTTGAAAAACTTAAACAGTCCTCTATACACCTATCCGTGGATTTTATATCGAGCCCGGATTGGTCTGTGCTCAGTTGGTGTTTTCACATTTTGAGAGTCTGAAAACCCTAAAGACAAGCCCAAAAGTCCTTTTTCGTAAAGTTAGTCTCCTTCCTCGAAAAAGTGTAAAATAATGGAAGAAGAACTCTTCTAGCGCATACCAGAGTATACCTAGAGTATACCTTTTCCCTAAATTATCCACCAAGGCCCAGAAAAGGGGTAATTCTATACCTAAGTGGATGTCGGTTCAGTTATTTTAACGAGCCTGAAAAGACAACTATGCTCGGCAAACTTTTCCTAATTAAGTAGTCTAAAAATGGCTTAAAAGAACTCCATGGGGATCTTTTTCATAAATGTTTAACGAGTCCGAACAAGTAAAATCATGACCTCCTTACTATTTTTAATGAGCTCAAAGGAGATATAGAAAATTCTCATAACTTTCGTACTATTTTTAACGAGCACGAAGGAAAGGTGGAAGAAATGCTCGTAGCCTCCTTACTATTTTTAATGAGCTCGAAGGAAAGGTGGAAGATTGCTCATAACTTCCTTACTATTTTTAACGAGCTTGAAGTGAAGATGAAAGAAATGTTCATAGCCTCCTTACTATTTTTAATGATCTCGAAGGGAAGGTGGAAGACATGCTCGTAACCGACTTACTGTTTTTAACGAGCTCGAAGTAAAGGTAGAAGAATGCTTGTAACCTACTTATTGTTTTTAACGAGCTCGAAGTAAAAGAAGAATGCTCGCAATGGGAGGAGACGAGTGTTAGGGACATGCAAAACTATCTCCAAGCGCATGGAACAAAGCCATGCCTAATGCAAGGAACATGAGCAAGATAAGTACACTCAGGGTGTGTCTCCTCCAAGTAAAAGGTGTCAAATTGTGAGGGAAAAATGATACAGGGCTTAGCGGAAATGAGATCAGAGATGGAGGCTTATACAATGGGCTAAAATCGTGGAAGCTAGCATCAAGCTCATTAGCGCAAGAGGGATCATAACAGATGCATATGCAACTTAAACACAAAGATGGGAGCCTTATCAGGGATGGCCAGAAATATATGAGGAAGAAAGATATGAGGCTTCTTCTCAAAGTCATTGTAAATCTAAAAAGGCTCCCGAACTTCTGAGAAAAACTCAGCATGGGTACCAAAATGGCATAAGGGTGCTGACTAGGGTGACCCATGTTAGGTAGGCTCTACTGTCGGACTGGTGCACAATGCATAAAGAGATGGCTAACACACCAATATCCAACAGGTTCGACCCTATGGCGAATTCGAATGGCAAAAGGTTCAAATGCAACATAATAGCGGGGAAGCCTAAACCTATATGCAAGGTTCCAAATATACCTGACATGGTCACACAAGGTGTCGAAAAGGACTAGTAAGCAAGTATACATCCAGCTAAGAATCCTATCTCCAAGAAACATAAGTACCAGGATCATATCTAAAACATATGTAAAGAAAGACCCGATACAAGTCACTGTGGTAGAAATACTTTCAACTTCACTATCAACAACAATAGGCATAAACAAGGCAAAGTTTTCAAATGAAGACTCTATGGTACCCAAGCCCGAGGACTTACAATCAACAAGCTCAACTTCAGGATGAAGATCAAAGTTGAAGGACATGATGGAATCTACAGAAACAAATTCATCATCACGGGAGTTGAAAATTCTAGAAGCAGAATCAAACTCAACAGGAACACGATTTGCGGATCTATAGGAGAGTCCAAAGACTCAACAGTAGGAAGATCAAAATTTAAGGTCAAACCGGGGCTGGACATAACTGTGACTAGATCAACATCCAAGTGAATGGCAGACTGTACTATAGACTCTAGGAAAAATTCACCGAAAGGAATCATATCATCCCAGATAGAATACATATCTAAACATTCAGATGGAGGTGTCACTTTGTCAAAAGCTGGGACTAAGTCCCAAGAAGGTAAGCATGAACTCAGAGACTTCTTCTCAGTAGCAGTTGAACTCAAGGAACAATATGCCACATAAGTCCCATGTGACATAGTAGTGCCTAATGACGAGGGATCAGACTAGTCTACGGTTGGGTAATAAGGAGGATCAACGAATGCAAGCTGGTCGATGGTGACAATGTTTTCATTATGAGGGAAATGCATCACACGAAAAAGCCTAGACACCATAGCATGCATAGCATAAATGTAATCACGCCCGAGGATCATATCAAAATGCACAAGGTCCTTTAAAACCATAAAATCAACTAAGATTGTTTTTCCACCCAAGGTAACAGCAGCCTGACGGAGGAATCCGATCGGTTCACTAGGTCTTCTATCGAAGGTCAACGGCCAATTAACAGCTGGAATAACATTAGGGAAACCCAAATTTCTCCAAGCATAATCAGATAAGATACTAACAGAAGCACCTTCATCAACAATGCATCGATCAACCGTATCATTCCCGATATCAACCTTTATCTGGAAAGGTGTCAAAGAAGGAAGATGAGGCTCGACTATACTATTCCAATCAAAGGAAATGATCCTAGGGATTGGTAGGGGTTCACATGGCACAGATGAAGCACCCCCTTTTTCAGGAACATCCAAACTGGTAATGCAGAAGATTTCCGCAGTAGGTGCATCAATCTTTGCAGGACTGATGGGATCGGTCAAAGATTGCATCGATTCGATCACTTCACTATCCGAAGGAAGAGTGGGATCGACCAAAGATTGCAATGGTTCAACCACTTTATCAACCAAAGGTTAATATGACTACAGGGAATCTATAGACAACTCAGGAACAGAGGTTCCTTCAAACATGGACCACACTCTTCGTGCCTCTGGAATGGCAGAGCATCGGTGAGTAAGGTGATCTCCCTTACAAAGTTTACAAGGGAACTTTTGTTTCCATCCTATAGGTCGAGACTCCTTTACAACGTCAGTACTCTCAGCATGACTAGAATTGGCTGACAGCTTGCCCCCAACATGAATTGCAGTGGCTGGTTTCTCAGAAGCATAAGACTTTTAAACTAAGGACCACACTTTTTGCACTTCTAGAAGTACAGGGCACAAGTAAGTAAGGTGGTCTCCCTCACAAAACTTACAAGGGAACTTAAGCTTCTATTTGTTTGGTTTGTCGACAATGTCAACTCCCTCAGCATGACTTGCAGTGGCTGATCTGGTGTCTCTAGTATAACTCACAGGAACTGGTGACTTGTCATTAATACGACTAGCAGTGTTCAATGACGTATCCTCAATATGACTGACAGTGGTTGAAGACAAACTTTCAGTATGATTTTCAGTGACTAAATGTTTTCTCCCAGCATGACCTCTAGAGGATGGGTAGGTGCCCCTTGCATGATTTGCAGAGGCCGAGTGCTTTCCCCCAACATGACTTATAGAGGCTGGGTTGCTGCCCCCTTGTTTTGGCATCTTCTTCCCATTCTTCCTCCGTCTATTCCTTTTAGACTGCTGGTTACTAGTATTGCTACTTTCGGCAAATGAGTTAGAAGGAGGAGGAGAAGATGTTACTGGAAATGGAGGCACAAGGTTTTGATGCTCTTGATTTGAGGTGCTCAAAAAAGAAGCGTCAAGAGCATGCAAGGCATTCAAAGTGGAAAACAACCAAACCGGAAGCCCAATAGTGAATCCAGGAAGATTCAGAGTAGCCATTAAGGGAGCACCAATGTTTCTAATGAATGGAACATCACAAGGATCCCCCAGAATAGGGGTACCTTGATTGGCACTCGTCGGAATGCTAGACTTAGTTTCCTGCTCAAATGAACAAGAAGTTCTCTAAGGCAAACTAAAACAAGTAGCACAAAGAGCACACCACTAAAAAAGGTCCTAGGTAAATCAAACCTGGCAAACAGATGCCTTCTGGAGAAGAGTCTGGGATGATGAGGGCCCAGAACAGTTACCTAGGATGAAGAACAGTTACTCGAGGTCCACAATACAATGACTAAGGGTGCAAGCATTGGAATCACCCAACCACCCTCCCAAAGACCTGCAAGGGATTTCCTCCCACGTATGTCGTAGGTACAGCAGATATACCCTTTGTTTTCACCTATGTATGAACCTATGGTCAGATACTAAGTATACCACCACACTGAAAACTCCTGGGGGAACAGTCTATGGTTGAATCAGAAGGCGTGGGTAGGGTAACTGAGCCCGAAACTCAAAAGAGTCCCCAAACGCGGTCCAATCCTGGTATATGCTCGAAACAGAAAGTAGTAGGAGTATTCCCAACAATATGATCTCACAAGACCTACTGCATAGATCCCAGGAAAGCTTTGAATGAAGTGGGTTTACCTGTGATAGTCGAACTACAATTTTTGTGTAATGTGTGATCTTCGGTGGTTTAAGGTGTTTTAAACCCAAGATCCTAACCAACACTAGTTGGTGTAGTGTAACCTAGAAAAGAAAATGTTACTAGTACATTTTATTAGAGTTCATTTTAAAGGTTACTTGCTTACTCAAAAAGGTAGTGGGTGTGTGAGAGTGGTTATAATAGAGATAGAGTACTGAAAATGAAATCTTTACCACCAAACAAATCTTTTTCTTTTCAATGCAAGTCTTAAAATTCTGATCTAGAATGCATATGCAAAAGCAATTTTTAATCTTTTGAATGCAAAAAATGTAAAAATAAAGTCTAAATGTACAAAATTAATCTCAAAACCTAAGAATGCAGCTACTCAAACGAATAGGTATGCAAAAGAAAACTTGTTCTCTTTGATGCAAAGCACTCTAAAATATTTTAAGCCACTTGCAAGGTACTCTATTCAGAA
>BSBM01000471.1:3820000-3828675 GCA_027924585.1 Larix kaempferi | reverse complement strand
CATTTTTGTCATTGTTTTTTGTTTATTAAATTTGTAATAATTCTCAAATTATTAAAATAATAGAGAAATTCAAACTGCAGAATGTAAACCCACATAATGAATGAACAAAATGTTGAATTGGAGTCCGGTGGAACACAAGAAAACACTAATATTGGAACCAATGAAAACCCTCAACAAAATCCAAATGCCAAAGAAAATCAAAACCCCCAACCAAATTTTGACCAAGATGAATTGAACCATTATGTAAATGAAATGAGAGTTCACACTTGATAGCTAAGAAACATAGGGGAACCATCTCGAGTGTCCCTTTCCACCTCAATTGACTCCCTCATCCATGCACATCGCCAATTGACTGACATGACTGAATATAGAGCTAGGATGCGGGAATATTATTCCATGGGAATTTCCAAGGAGGAAATACAAGATTTGAATATTACAAAGGACCAATTATACAGTATGTTCACTGATCCAAGAACACAATAACCAATGAAGATTAGAAATCCATGTGTATGCATGGATTGGTGTCATTTCCAACCATGGAGGGACAATTGGATGTATAGGTGGTTCATGGTTTACGATAAACCTCCATGCAATAATAGGGAGGTTCCACAGTACTTCCTTTAGCAAATGTGGGCTGATTTTGCGCTCGATTTACATGTCAGCTATTTTGACATAACCGAGTTCCAGGGTGTTGGGCGCAACTCTGCCCAAGATCGACCTGTTACTACGAGGAACCCACTGAGAGGGGCACCAGATCCCAGGTGCGAGCCCAGCCCCTCTCCCCAACTGCCCCAGTTACCCCCAAAAATTGATTAGATCGGGGGCGCGATGAGGAGTGTTGCATGGGGACTGCTTAGACACACTACCTTTGTAGCAGCTACTACATGGAGAGACAAGCTGACCTTGATAGAGATGCGGGTGCAGGGCCTTCAGGACAGAGTCAAGATAGACTTGTCACCGGTGGTAGCCATGTTGGGCCTTCTAGTTCGACGGGGACAGTGTCACATCTTTGTCCCCATTGTGGGCGCACTTTCCTTGGATCGATCGAGGGCTTCTATATGGAGCAGGTTAGCACTTCTTTAATGTTTTTTCAATCATCACTTGATAATTTGTAAAGTAATTTTAAAGTATTTGTGCTTGACTTAAACTATTATTTCAATGTACAATTATTTAGAGCTGATACGTCGTCATGGGAGAACACAACATATCCCAACCTGGATGTAGCAATGGAAGCTACAACTGAAATTGCGGCACCTCACATAGAGGTATTTTCAGTACCACACACAACATTTTTATTACTTATGGCATTTCTATTTTCATGTACTCATATTTATGACATACATAATGATAGTTCGTACAATATTTTTTAATGTTTTGATTGACTGAATAATTACTTGTTTAATATGTTTATAAAGTGCATGTGTTTTGGTGTCCATAGGTATGCACGGACTACGATTATCAACCATCTTCACCAGGGGTCGGCAGATCACCATATACACAGGTACAATGTATAGTTAAAAGAACACTTTTAATTTGAAATGTTATGACATACTATGGTTTAATTTGATTGTTATTTACTAAACTATGATATTACAAATTTGTATGCAGAGGCCGCCAATAGCTGTAGGCCACTTTAGTCCCATGTTTACACCCTCTCCCATGAGTCACCCCCCTCGCTTCCATCCAGACCCCTCCCTCTATCCACCCCCTCCCTTCCATATTCCCTCCCCTCCGTCCATACTCCCCCCTCCATCCATCCCCCCCCATTCATCCACGCTCCCCATCTATACATCCTCCTCCATTCATCCATGCCCCCCCTTCTATCCATCCTCCCCCATTCGTCCATGCCCCCCCTTCCATCCAGCTTCCCGCCTTCGTCCACAACCTCCCCCCTATCCATCCTCCTCCCTCTATCCAGGACCTCCCTCCCATTCACCATACCTCAACATCCTCCCTATCCCTTTTGGTTCGATACCCCCTATTGTACAACCGGTAGGGGTTCATCGTCCATGAAATCCTCCTTCACCCCATACCACCATGTACTCTTCCATCATATCATCTACAGTTCCCGCCACTATTGTGGAAACTACTATTCCATTATCTGCCCATTTATCTATAGTGGTTGCACCCATAGTTGCTGCATCTACATCTGCCCCCCCCCTCCCCCCATGACTGCATCGAAGCAGGCTGTCTAGCCAACTGCTCCACCTGCTAGCCCAGAAGCCCAACCATGTCCATTGCCAGAGGTGTTCACAGTGAGAATCAAGTTAATTTATGAAAATGTTTTGATGCATTAACCAAAATTAATTTAAGCAATTATTATTTTTCAATGAAATGATTGTCGTAAATGTTGTAGGGTGGAATTACTTAGAGGCTCAACAAATCAGGACACCTTCCTCTCATCTCCCACTCGCATCAGCGGTGAGTTATTTAAGATTTGAATTGTACATTCATTTTATAAATGTGCTAAATGTTACAAATGCTTGAAAATCATGGTATCTTATGTCATTTGTTTCAGAGCATGGAGAGATGGTCTACTCCTAGATGGAAGAAGACCCGAGATTCCAGTAGCTCCAAGAAGAGGAAGATCGGTTTTGGAGATGCGTCTGGGAGTGACCGGGGTGGTCACAATGCTTGACACACCATGTTATGTACATTAGCCATGATGTGGCACCTTTGGGCACCAGTTGCCATGTACTTTGTATCTACGGCATGGGTTGCCATGTATTTTGGATCTACGGCACGAGTTGTCGGATTTTGTATAGGGCACGAGTTTCCATGTATTTTGGATCTACGACATGAGTTGTCAGATTTTGTATAGGGCACGAGTTGCCATTGTATGTACATTCAGAACCATGTTCCACTATTTTCCTGAAAATTTATATATTTGTTCAAGTTTTGTTCCACTATGGTTTTATCTCATGGATTTATATATATTTTTGTTCAAGTTTTGTTCTATATATGTGTATAATGATTTGGATTCAAATGTATGCACATGAATATATATGTACAATGAAAATGATTTACTTTTTATATGTATTATAATTTAGGCAAGGGATTAGGCTACATAATAGGGTTTCATTGTGATTATAATACAAGCTAGGGTTTACGCATAGATAGATTGATAGATAGCTTGATAGATTGATAAATTGACAAACATTGATAGCTTGATAGATTGATAATGAGCATGGAGATGGTGATGGTGATAGTGATAATTATGAGCATGGAGATGGTGATGGTGATAGTGAGAATGAAAATGGGTATGAGGATCAAATTTTATGCTTTACTTAGATGGGAGAAAAAAACAAAGAAAACAAATCCATGGCAAAACTTGTGCAATTTATCAAGTTGTACCAAGTCTATGCAATTTATCAATCTATCAAGCTATCAATGTCTAGCTGCAATAGTCAAAATATTAATGTCAATACTCAATGAGACCACGAAACAAAATCATAGCATACATGTACACCACATACCTATACCATAGTACACAATTAAACATGCAAACCACATACGAGATTACCTACCTATGGTCATTCAACTAGACCATTAGGATCACCTCGAATACCAAGGGTTTCCATTAACCTCTCATGCTTAGAGTAAGGAAATAAGTATCATGCTTTTGATGAGTTCTTCCTTGGCATTGTTTGCAGTTGGAGATTTCTGCCAATAACTAAGTTTTTATAATGGTATACAATCTCACATGGTCTATAATCTTCATATGTATACCCTTTTCTATTTGCTGAGTGGTAAACATGGTTCAAATATTCTCCCTTTATAACCATCGACCCAATCAAAAAATCATTGGCCTCAGAGTCCCATAATGGGACATTTAGGGTTTGATTCCCCTCGAAGCAATGTGCCAGCCAATAGTCGGTGCACCATGCATTGCATCTCGGGGCAACCAATGTGTATATGTGCCCTTGAGAAAATATAGTTCCAACGTTTTAGTCCACTAATTAGACACAAATAGTTGTCAAAAATATAAAAGATATACACAGCTAGTGGACGTGTTCACGATGGCCACGCACTCTCGAGAGCCTTCAGATCGTAAATGACCCCTTTGAGCAATAATGGAATGTCCTTAACTAAGAAAAACCCTAGATTCGGAGATGGCACAATAACATCATTTTTGAGACTTCGAGGCACAGTGTGGGGGGTTCCCTAGCTGGAACCCGACGTCCGAGATCCATTGGAATCGACGGATTTGCGATCAGAGTCATGGTTTTGTCGCTACAGGAATTTTGGTCAGGCACCTCGGGGCCATTCAGGGACACTTTGAGGAATTTCTCCGGGGGCACGAAACCCAAACCGATGAGCGGACTTGGGTTTTTTCAGCTCCCACACATGCACATGGCCATTTTCGATGTGTTCACAATGGCCACGCATGCCCGGGAGCCTTCGGATTGTAAATAATCCTTTTGAGCAGGATTGTAATGGCCTTCATTGAGATAAACATTAGCTATGGAGATGGCACAATAGCACTATTTTCGAGACTTCGAGGCACGGTGTGGGTGTACCCTAGATGAAACCCGGTGTCCCAGATCCATCAGAATCTAAGCGTTCATGATCTAAGTCACGGTTTTTGCTGCTGTAGGCATTTTGGTCGGGAACACCGGGTCCATTCAGGGACACTTTGAGGAATTGCTCCAGGGGCACGAAACCTAAGCCCATGAGCGGACTTGGATTCCCTCAGCTCCCGCATGTGCATAAAAGATCTTTCAAACTACCATATAGAAAATTTCTTAGGGTTTTTTGGCTCCCAAGTGTTGATACATATGAAAAATGGCTAGGTAAATGTTACTAATGAGATGAAATGAGGGTTGTGCTTGCTTAAATCCCTAAGGGCACACCTCACACAAGAGGTCATACACTTATAACCACATTGTTATGCTCCCTAAGCTATTGATACAATATTAAGAATATGTGAGCCACTATAGAGTAACACCTTTGACCTCCTACTATTATGTAAACACATAAGAAAGTGTTTTACCATAAGTCAATTAGAGAGGATATGCCATAACACTGGTACCAACTGGATGTCCCCATTTTTATATGGCATATGGAAAGGTAGGCTAAGTATATTGAAGGTAGACTAGAGGTATCTTTAGCTAGTTGAAAGTGTCTCTATCAAGTGTCTCGAGCCATGGATAATGCCTTAAAGAATAATAGTTGATCTCTGAAGGGTATCATTTTCCTTTGATTGTTGACCTCAATGCAATAAGTAGTTTGTGGACATTAGGTATGGGTATTGGGACCATGAACATGTTCAATGGAGGAAATAAATGCCTTATGCCCTAAATAAGGATTCTATGCATTTAGCACTCAGTATGGGTTTTATGGCACTAAACATGGTCAAACGATGAAACCTTGACCTTAGGCTCTAAAGGAAGTTTCCAAGGATAGGAAAAATTTGAAGCCTTAACCAACCACATAAGATTTGTCTAGTATAACTTAAATATTTGAATTCCAATATGGACACCATTAGTATGTTTTGAGCTTTAAGGGTGGACCTCAAATCCATAAACATGATTCAAAGAGGGAGAACAAAATATCAGGGCTAGAAATATATATTATGGCTTGGGACCAACGATCAATTTGATGGGTCATTTGTAATGCTTCAGGGCATCATTCATGAACCTTTGTCCCTAGAAGGTGCCTTTAGAGCCTAATGCGTAATTCAAAATTCAAAATATTTGAAAGTGATATTTAGGTGTGTAATTGTGTTTGAAAAGGTGATTCCCTGTGTTATTTTATACTAATATTTGTATGGTTTTATTTGTGTAAGTGTGTATGTAAATCTTTGCCTATGTGTGTTTTTTCTAACATGTAAATTGTTGTATATGTGCATAGATATTTGCATGTGTTCATTGTGATTTTTGAATGACAAATGTGTACTCATTGATGTGTATTGATTCTAATTTCTATTGAATATTATGAAATGTTATAATATAAGATGAGTTTTCAATCTTGTGTAAATGCATGTGAAGTTTTCCTAAACGGATGGAAACTTGAATTGGAGTGGTTGGTGTAAAACATCAATGTATTGTAATAGTAACCTAATCATAACTCAAACATTAAGATAACGATATCAAATAAACTATCTAACATGAATAACATTAGACATGCATGAACAAACATTCACATGACTATACTATGTACCTCAATCAATTAGGCCTTTTGGATCCTCTCGGTTTTTTATTGTCTCAAAGAACCTCTCGTGCTCTGCATGAGGTAGTAAGTAGCGTACCTTGTTTGATTTCTTCGTTGACATTGTTTGTAGTTGGATGTTTGTACCAAAAATCAAGTGCGTAATGTGATACACCCGTGAACTTGGTCTATAATCCATGTATGTGTAGCCATTGCTCTTTGGTCCCTTTCCATCTACTGTAATATATCCCCCCTAAACAACCATGGAGCCAGTCGGAAAGGTAATTCCTTCACTATCGGTTAATGATGCGAGGAGGGTTTGCTTCCCCTAGATGCATCATGCCAACTAATATTTCGTCCCAATTGCACTATTTGTTGGGGCGAGAACTGCGTAGATGTGTCCTGCAAAAATGAATTTTACGGTCATATTCCAACAAGTAGTGGATTGATAACTTGGATAATTACAAAAACAAGGAGGGAACCTGGATATGCATGCAGAAATGTTTAACTAGTTGTACAAGATCAGATATATGATCATATTGATTCGAAATAGAGTACTAGACTTCCTCTAACTGGAATTTTTCAACAACTACACGTGGGTCCACTACAAGTGATACATGATCCCATTCATCAACCCAATCCATTGATTCACACTCATCCCACTCACAACTGCTGCGAGGCCCACAAAAGAGAGCAAGTTTTCACGTCCATATTTCAAATAAGGGGTTGTTTGAGCCTCAAACTGAATGAAATCCATGAGTTCCTTGCACAGTACTACAACTATAAGAACGCGATCGATCTATATCAACCACATGCCAAAAATTTTTGACAACCTGTCCTCTACCTGTTGGTCTATGTTGCTCCATGGTTCGATCTGAAATTTTTGCAGAGCACCATTGAACTATGGATTCTGCATCCCGAATCTGAGGGTTTGTCATGAACCTCATCTCCTCCCTTCATAGGGAATTTTTGAGACATGCTCCAACCCCATCATGCTCTCCCTTTCCATGCCCAGTCTCAAAATAGTTCCATATATGCAGCACATCATAATTCTTGTGGAAAATACTCAACCATTGGAATACACGTGCATTTTTGAATTGGCTTGCACAACCATCTGACCATATCCAATGCTCATCCATCTGTATACCTCTCTCCTTCAGCTGATCATAGAAAATTCTGAATCAATGCTGCACATAAAGCAGGCCGTGGCAACTGTCGTCACTGATGTAGAAGTTGGTCTCTTTCAATATTATCCTCACGTCATTGCTGCTCTCTGGTGCGTGCCTATACATGATATGGACCATTATGCTAACTTGGTCTGAATGGTAGTATTGACTTTGAATCTCATTTTGTGGCTACATGGTGTAGTTTTCAGCAAAGTCCACAACCGACAATATTGTGCCATTGGGAAATGTGTCCCTGCACTGTATGTACTGTTCATACTGCCATCGTGCTACATGGAGATGTTGCACATACTGCTCAGTCTTTTGGTAGAATTCCTTCATGAAATCGCAAATTTGTACCTGGTGCCACAAAACCAAGGGCATTAATACAACGTGACATTTTCAATATGAATATATATGTACAAATTCAACATGTACAATATGAAAGTATGCAAACTTAGATTACCTGTGACTTCACCAATGCAATTTTCTGCTTTTCTTCGCACTATCTACTTGATATGTTATGTACTTGAAGTTTTGCATTTCTACTGACATCCTTCCAAATTCGTTCTCCTCGGTTTCATGGATGCATCGGCTCAATAATGCAAATTCACTGCACTTGGAACATGTCCCATATAAACATGATCTTTTATAATATTTTTGTCCTTCAGGTCTTGGACACATTATGCTATGTATAAATTCTCTGGATGCATTCGGTGGTTGTAATGATGGGAAGTCCTACACAATGTTAGTATGCAAATAAAAAAATATATGTCTATATGTATCATAATAGTACTCAAATTCTACATGGTATATACAACAACATGTGTTTCGATCAATGCAAATTCTAACATACCAGGGTTTTCATTTTTCAAAGGACCTTTGGCCCAAGTTCAATTGTGTGTGCTTATTCTTGAACCTCTCATAGAGTTCTGTTTGTGTCGTGTCAAGGAAGTGCTTGACATGGGGTTCAGACCCCTTAACACATTTTCTCAACTTTAACACATCTCTTTGATTCGATGACGCTCTAGTGTTATCATGCCAAAACTTTTGTACTAGTTCTTTAACAACATCAATAAGCTTCATGTCTGAATGAGGTAACCTACCAACAAAGGCCCAACAATATTTTTGGCCTAGGGTCTCAATTTTTTGTCTAATAATAGAATACTTTTGAAGAGTCTTTCTACCTACTATAAATATTTTACATGTGTGTGATAGCAGGCGACGCTGGCTTGTGGATTTGTCTACAATCAATTCGACAATACACGACAGGCCGCATTAAAATATTTTGTATGAGAAGTTTTTCCAATCAAATTAAATGCAAACTGTATATTTCTAACAACATGATTGTTGGCCTCTGAA
>BSBM01000471.1:3802500-3812500 GCA_027924585.1 Larix kaempferi | reverse complement strand
GACTCCAAGAGGTTCTTTTTCATATGTTAGTCTGCAAGGCCCGAAAAAGCATAAAAGTATGCAATGAAGAACTCTTCTAGCTGATCTGACTAGATTTTTCCGTTTTCATAATTAGTCTACCAGGTCCAGAAAAGGGTTAAACTTATACCAGGTAGACACCCTTTCAGATAATTTTAGAGAGAATTAAAGGAAGTAAGATTGCTCAACGATCTTTTCATTCTTTTAGGAGTCAGAAAAGAGCTTAACAAAAACTCCCTAAGTGCCCTTTTCGTAAAGGAATTCCTCGTCCCAAAAAAGGGATAAAATTATCCCGAACAAGATGATGGTGATGCTGCAGTTGAGGCGGCACACAAATTGAGGTAGTGAGGGGCATGGAAAAATGTACAGCAAAGGCTTTTCATGAGAGTGAGAAATGATCTCAAGCACCATCACAGGAGCGGAGATATGAATCCGACGATGCGAATGGTGTGAAAAACGGAGTTGGCATGCAAATCGAGACGGCGAGGGTGGGAGTAGAAAAAAGTGCCTGAATTTTTTTTTTCGTGAGAGTGAGAAATGATCTCAAGCATCATCACAAGTGCAAAGATATGAATCTGATGTTGCAATCAGTGTGAAAAATGAAGTTGGCATGCGAATCGAGGAAGCGGGGGAGGGAGCCTGGAAAAAGTGCCTAAATTTTTTTTCAGTGAAAACGAGAAATGGTCTCAACCATCCTCGAGGTCTTGGCGAACTAAATCTGGTGGTTTCTCTTTATGCATGTGGATGCATTTCAGTATACGCACGTGTATTTGCTTCAGTATATGCATGTGGATGCGCTTGTGATGATGGTTTTAGTATATGCACATGGATGCACTTGTGATGATGGTTTCTTATTGTTGTTTTTATGGTTTTTAAATTCCTATATGATGTTTTATGTAGATGTGGATGGTATGGTGATGCATGTTTATGGTTTACACCCTAAATATTGTGGTTTATGTGCTAGTCTAGAATATTGTTAACCATTTGGTCTACTACACTATTTTGATTTCTTAGGACATGAGTTAATGTAATGGATTCAAACTGTCTGATCATTTGTTTAGTGCGTAGGAACTTTCTAAAGAGGCAAGGATCCCATACCTGGTAAAAGTTGTTGAGTTGGGCGACAAGTAGCTGGGAGTCAAGGAACACACAAAGGTGACGTATGCCCATTTGGAGGGAAGCGGTCAAAATATCGGCCACAGTATTGTACTCAGCTTGTTTATTAGTAGCAGCGCCTATACACACTCCGTCGTGGTGGATCAACTCATGTGAGGGGGAATATAGTACCCAAGTTGCGGAGACAGGTTTTGATACCAGCGACTTGCACCGTTGGAAAAAAAGACATATGGTGGTGGAGTAGGATCCATCTATGGTTATGTAGGGGAAACAAAATGTGAGGTTTTAGATGTAAAAAGTAAAAAACAAAAATAAATAAAACTGTACAACATGGACAAGTGGGTCCATAATTATTAAGGGTAAAAGCGTTTGAGGTACAACCCATTGCAGGGGTTGCGCAGGGGGTTTCTGTTAGATTCGGTGAGGATGTATGCCCCATGTCCTTGGCAGGTGTGGACGAAGTATGGACCTTGCAACATGGACTCAAAATTTCTTTTCCCAATATTTTCATGTGCTTGGTCATAAAGTAGGACTAGGTCTCCTTCTCGGAAATTGCGAGGGTGGACATGCTTATCATAGCTAGCTTTAGAGAGGTTCTTAGTGGCCTCGATGGTTTGTAAGGCTGTTTCAAGGGATTCAAAAGCCACTTGCACTTGTTTTTCCCAAACAAAAGGACTGTGGGTACGAAGTAGGAAAAGAAAACCATGAACAGTCGTAGCATATTCTGGAACAAAGCGACGAAGGAAGTTGGCTCTCCCTTGCAAGCTCTGTAATTGTCGTACTGTACGTGGGGATGGGAGGTGCAGGATGGCTTGAACCTTTAAAGGGTCAACGGTTATCCCTTTTTGGGAAACGATGAAACCTAACATTTGTCCTACAAGAACACAAAAGACAAACTTGAGAGGCTTCAAGCGGATTCTATACTTGCGACAACTTAGAAAGACTTGCCAGAGGTCGTTTAGATGGTTAGACTACTTCTTTGATCGAGTTGTGAGGTCATCTAGGTAAAACAGGATGATATGGGCCAAGTCGTGAAAACAATATGTCATGGCCCGCTGGAAGGTTGCACCTACGTTTTTAAGACCAAACAGCATGACCTGATATGCAAAGGTTCGCCATGGGGTAGTGAATACGGTTTTGTATTGGTCTTCCTTCCGGATGTGGATTTGATTGTATCCAGAGAAGTCATCCATGAAGGAGAGAACCTCATGTCCTACACAAGCGTCAATGAGTTGGTCAATGAAGGGTGTGGGGAAATTTTCTTTGGGACAAGTGCAATTAAGATTGCGGAAATCGGTACAGACACGGAGAGTGCCCTGTTTTTTGTTGATGGGTACAAGGTTGGAAACCCAAGTGGTGTAAGTGATGGGATAGATGAATCTATCTTTCCGCAGTTTCTCTATTTCGATTTTGACTATGGGGAGCTTATACGGGTGAATGGGTCTCTACTTTTGGCAGATGGGCGGGACCTCTTGCCATGTAACAATGTGCTATTCGACTATGGCGGGATCTAAGCCAGGCATCTCAGTATAGGACCAAGCAAAGATATCTTGAAACTCCTGGAAGAGCTTCTTGTACTCCCCGATTTCGTATTCCATACATGAAGCACCTAATGTGATGAGTTCGTGTGTACCGGGTGTGGTGGAAATATCAACCTGTATGGTAGGTGATACGTTGGCCATATTACCTTCCTCGAAGGAATCAGGGGCTGGAATGGGGTTCTTGAACTAGTCTCCCTTCTCTGGGAGGAAGTCCTTTGTCTCGATGGAGAACTAGTTGGTCGTGGTAGTGGTGGCCTCCTCATGAATGAATTAGGATCGATGGTGCATATCTTCCCAAGGTTAGTCAGGTGCAATAAGTGCTTCAAGGATTTCTTCATCACTACGAAAGCACAGTGTGGAAAAATCGGTGGAGGGGAGACTTGATGTTGGGGGTGTTATGTCTTCACCTACCGAGGATATCATATAAATGGTGTTGATCCCTTCCGAGGAGGAGGATGTTGGAGGATGAATCTCTTCAATGGTGGTGATGGACGACTCTAAAGAGAACTTAGTTAACTCATGTAGAACCAATATATACTCTGGGAGATCTGGGTAATGGTGTGAGTAGTGACCGTATATTCCACATATGGGACAACAGTGGTTGGTGAGTAGTGCCTTGTTGCGCTGGTGGGATGGGGGATTTAGCTCAACTATCGGAATGTTGGGGTCATCATCCAAAGTCTTCATGTGTTGTTGGAGATTGGGTAGTTGTGGGAAGTTATGGGTAGCATGTCCCAAATCATCACATAGGGAGCACTTAGGGGGTGCATTGAGTGGTGGTTGAGGTAACACGAGTTTCTTTGCTAGTGGGGCTGTGTAGGTTTGCAGGCCTCTACCCCCAGTGTTTCAAGGTGGTGGAGGGGCAGGGTTTGTTTTAGATGTGGACGCCACACTGGCTAGTGGGCAGTTGGAGGTGTTAATTGGTTGGACTGGTTGTAGAACAACCTATGGTGGTGGGGGGGGAGTGGGACTAGGTAAATACCACATAGGTAGTCCTAGAGTTAGTTTGGGGATATTCAATGTAGCCATAACTAGGGCACTTATTACTCCTGAAGGTGGAAATAAGAACGAGATCATATGGATAGGTGTTGCTCCAATGTAACTAGGTACAATTGGAGGTTGTGGTAGTAAGGGTGGCTATGGGTTGGGCACTATTTGGTTAGACGAAATTGTGCACAGATCAGATACCTCTATTGTTGGTCGGGGGGGGATGGAATGGACATAAAGGTGGATGTCATGGCAGTTTCAGAGTACATTATAGGTCCAAACAAAGTTACTAAAGAAGTGTGTGCACTCAAGATAGGTTGCTAAACCATGGGGAGAACATTTTCTGGTGCGGCGGGGGCATTTGGGTCATAATACGTGAGCTAGTCAATTTTAACCACCCGTCCCTCATGGGGGAACATCATAATATAGAAAATAGATGAAGCAATGACTTTCATGGAATACATATAACTATGACCAAGCAGGAGGTTGTAGTCAAGTTATGCATTGATAACCTCAATGTCTATGAGGATGGTTTTCCCAGCTAATTGGGCCGGAACATTGGGTAAGAGGCCCTGAGGTTAAGCAGAGCAGCCATCGTAAGCTCATAGGGCAGTTATGGATGGCTGTAATGTAGGTGAGCCGTGATTCTGCCACATGAATTTCGACATGACGTAGGTAGAGGCACCTTCATCGACGATGCATTGATGGATAACAAGATTTCAGACTGACACCTAAACTTGAAATGCTAATGTAGAAGGCATGCGTGGTTCAAATTGGTCCAAGTCAAATTCCATCATCCGTGATTCAGAGGGGTCTATTGCCCCAATAGCAGATAACAATGTATTTCATTGTGCAGGAAATTTTTTTAATACCTCAAGGGATGATATAGCAGTGGGTAATTAAGCTAGGACATCCACGATGTTGTAATTGGGGGCAGCATGCGTGTTAGGGTTGTTGTTAATGCATTGTAATGGGAATCGAGGAGCTCTAGGGGCCCCATCGCATGGTGCCTACAGTATGCATAACGACTGATCGGTGGGAAGAGCATTCGTAGCCTTATCAGCGGGGATGGTTTCATAGGTGGAACCATACTAATTGCGGTGTGTTTCAAGGTTGACATCATCTGATGAAATCATGAGAAGGTGGTGGGTACCTGATTCAATGTGTTGATTAATAGGTGCAGCATAGGTGATTTGCTATTGGGGTGTCGCAGGTCCTTTAGGTGGAGCCAATGGTTGAGTGTTCACCACTCCTTGTGTGGGAAAGGCATTTTTTAACACCATAGGTTGTGTCTAAGGTGGCGGGGGGTTAGGAGGTTCTTGCGAAGCAGCATGTGCTTAGCATTGGGCATCATTGGTCTAGAGTTGGTGAGCTCACTCCAAGTGGGGATGAGTGTGTGTATAGTGGCCATATACCCCCCATATGGAACATGGGTGGTTAGTTCGTAAATTGGGGTTATTCCCCTGATGAGGTGGTATGTCAGGGTTTTGATTGGTTGGGGCGACATTATTATTATTTGGGGGGTTGGGTTGTTGACCGCCTTGGTCTTGGGGTTGGTTGTTCCCACGGTTATGTCATCTTCACTGGTTTTTCTAGGCTTGCTGGTTTCGTTGAGCAGGTTGATTTTGTTGTGGGTTTTGTTGGGCATAAAATTTCCCTTGGGGGTTGGGAGGATTCTATGGTTGAGCAGGTGCTGGGGCTTCCTGCTGAGGATAGTAAGCGGGAGGGGCTTAGGGTTGAGAATGTGCTAGTGGGGCCTACAACGGATGGTAATATGGAGGAGCTTGTGGTTGCGCAAGTGGTGCCTGTGGGGGATAATAAGCCGGAGGGGTTTGGGGTTGTGTATGTGTGGGAGGAGACTATTGATGGCACTAAGCGGTGGGTACTGCAGGAGGGTTGTAAGTTGGAGGTACGTGGCCATAACACTGCAGTGGACACGGTGGTCCAAGGATATGAGGGGGTCGAGCCATGGGGGAATATGATGTTGTTTCTCCTGAGAGGGTCCTGGCATGTGAAAGGTCGGGGACACTAGTAGTGGGCATAGCCATGTAAGGTTGACTATGAGACACCATTTTCTCGATGATGCCGTCGGCAGCATGGGATGCCCCTAGCGCGTTGCATCAGGAGGAGTTGGCGTGGGGAGTGTTGGGTAAAATGGAATATAAATAAATGGACTGGGCATAAATAAGATCGAATTGTTGGGATTTAAGGATAACCTCTTCCTCAAATTGTGGTTATTCAGATGCCGAATCCTTAGCAATGACTGGTAGAAGAGATTTCAGGAACCAATCTAAAAAGATGCGGTCGTCTAATTTAATCTTACACAAACTGCGTCATTTGGGCCTTTCATGGATATGGTCCGTGATATGGGTGGTCATGTTTTGTCTGCAAGATAGGAGGATCTCAACACCAGCATCATAACAATCTGGTAATTGGAAGAACTGCAGGAAAGTGGAGGCGAGGGACATAAATGTGAAATGGGTCCCATGTGGTTGGTCAATATACCACTTGGTTGTAGCTCCAGTGTTTGTTGTAATAACAGTAAGCGGATAGATTCATTCACAATAGAGTTAGAGGAACACCAAAGGTGGAAGGACATGATGTGGTTTTGGGGGTCCTCCCCTCCCTTCCCCTTGAATTTGGGTATGTTTGATGGGATTTTGGTGGGCATAGGAGGCCATGTGGGGTCATGTCGAATCAGGTCGTTGGTCAGTCTGGCTAGGTTAGGGAGGTTGAGGCTAGCCATGAATGGAAAACTGGAAGAAATATGTGGCATGGGTGGAGGGGTAGATGTGGTAGCCGTGGTGACAATAGTGGGACCACTGCCCCCAATGTGTGGGGAAATGGTATGTGCCATGATGGGGATCGTGGGACCTCTGGTCACTCGTGGGGGAATCGTGTAGGAAGGGTCTGTGCCCCCAAGTGTGCTACTAGTCACCAATGGGGATATAGGGGTAACCAATCCACTAACCATAGGGATGGATGTAGTGATAGGAATAGTAGGTGTAGGGACTATAGATGGTATAGCGGGAATGGATGCTAAAGTGGTAGTTGGGCTAGTGGTGGGCCCACCACCAACAATCCCGCCATAAAAGCGGTTGGAAGTCATGCCATCCATGGGGCTAGATAGAGCAGTGAATATAGGTTTCTATGGTTCAGAATTAGACGTGAAGTAAGGGGCGTTGGGATTTGGTGACGGGGCTCTACGCCTGTGGCGAGTAGTGCCAAGTAAACCATGCTACGGGGACTTGCCCCATAAGTGTCGAGACTATCTCATAGACTCAATGGTGACAGTGGAAATAAAATGAGTGAGTTGTGGCAAGTAAAAAGCTCAAAAATACTGATGCAGCTATGTGTGCAAAAGGAGAGCCTAAAAAAATATGGCACTAAGGCCAACAACAAGCTCAAAACGCTTGCTATAACAGCTGTGCTACAACAAGCAGAGCGACAATAAAAAGTGGTCAGAATACCTACAAGAAGAGGCTGCTGAAAAAGATAAAATGTTACACTCACTAATCCAGGGGGAGGTAAAGGATCATGCAAACACCTAACTAAAGGATCGGGAAGCTCACGCAAATCATATCCTCTGCCATGTGACGAGATGCGCAGTCAGACAATACGAAATGGAGAACCGAATAGGTGGGGGATATCCCTCTACCGAGAGGGATCATGGGTAAAAAATCCCTAGGAGAATGGAAACTAGGCTACTCCATTCATGGAACATCCAGAAAAAGCAATCACCATGTCAATCCTTCGCTCTCTACACTCCAAAATTGGAAGTGCAATGAGGAAAACGAGTAGGTGTCCTTCGAAACTAGGTGGAGAGTGACATTCTAGGTAGTCCTCCGGAACCAATCTCACAACTTACCCTCCTAAGGGAGAGGCCTTTTCTAACAAATCGGTGTATAATCGTACCAACAAATAGTAGGGGATTTTGGTACCCTGAAGGATAACTTCTATGTCTCAAGTGTAAGTGACGAAGGGGTGTTGTTTGGATGCTTATTCTCAGCATCCTACCTAACTACAAGATTCTTTTGTGTTCCCCAAATGGGGTTAAGTGTTGGATGAGATAGGTAAATTTTAAGGCTCTCTTGATTTAATGTGACTGAATGTGTGCACAGGTGGTGTTGGAAACTAACTGAAAATGTAAATTTTGAATTTTAAATGTAGAAATTTAAATGTTGAACTTTTAATCTGCTATGTAAAACTTTGTTTAACTTGCTGAAATGCAAAGGTTGAAAATTTAAATTTTTTCAAAATAAAATAGCAAGAAAATAATAGAAAAAGACAGCTCAATAACAAGGGGTGCTGCTAGAAACAAGTTATTGTTTGCAAGAAAAAAGGGGAAAAAATGCTAAAACCGAGCACGGGTTTTGGGCTGACAGACGCGACCTGCAGCGCAGCTATCAAGCTGGACTGTGCAGTGTGGGGCGTGGGTTTCAGTCTAACAGATGCAGCATCGGGCGTAATTGTCGGGATGACAGCTGTGACCTAGGGAGTGGTTCTCAGGCTGGAAGTTGTGGCGTGCTGCGCAGTTGTCGGGATGACAACTGCGGTGTGGGGCTTGGCACTAGGGAAGGGGTCGTGGGAAGTGGTCTGGACTATGCGGTGGGGGATGCGAAGTGGGAGAGGAGGGCCATGGCTCGGTCCGCGGGAAGGGAGCAAGGGTTTGCGCCAAGTAGTGCCTTGGGGGGGGGGAAGGTGTACGCTGTGACGGGGGCCGCAGAAGTGGAGGGTGCACCTAAGGCCTTGGAAGCGGGTTGGGGGCTGAAAGGTGCAGCTAACGGTGTTGGGGGTGGCTAGGGAATGTGGTCGCAAGGGTAGCAGGGGAACCTGCAGGCGAGGACAGTGCGGCATGGGCCGCAACTACAAGTGGGGGCACAGTGGGTTGGGCTATGGGTAGGGGTTGGGGCCGCGGGGAGAGAGCGGGGGTCTATAGCCGAGGCTACGGGGAGGGTGAAGGGGGTGCTGCGGCGTGGGACACTGCTGCGATCAAGGGCACTGCGATTGGGGCCACGTAGAGGGGCAAGGAAACTGCACTACAGGCTGCAGCTGCGAGCTGGTAAGCCGCGTTGTAGGCCGTGAATAAGAGCTGGACAGCCACGGCTCTAGGCTAGAAACCTGCACTTTGCAACCTAAATAATAGGTGCCAAAAATGGTTGGCAACTAGGGAAAATGAGGTTTCAGGAGGTCACAAGCTTGCAACTAACCAAAGAAAAAAAAATAAAGATTAAAAAACCAGAGGTTCAACCAGTGGAGTCCCTAATCTGTAGCTAGGGTTTTCACCCTCGCTTGTGCAAATGAGCACCTACTAAGGATAATGGAATCCTTAGCAGTAGTATGAAGGAACAATTAAAAACTAAATATAAAACAGTAAACAAACTAAGCTAACATGTGCATAAAACAAATATGAGGTAAAACAATAAACAATAAACATCCATGGGAATACAATAAATAAAATTTACAAATTTTTATTGATGGGAAAATTGGGGTTTGCAAAATATTTTACCTCTAATGATGTAGTTGGTGAATCCCTTGCAGCAGCACAAGAGTAGTGCACCAGAGATCCACAATTTCCTTCTCTTCTCCCAAATCCATCAAGGGTGGCTAAAACTCCATCAAAGTGGTGGGAGTAAGCTCAAGGTGGATGGCTAGGGCTCAATAGGAATTTTAGCAGTATAATGTTAGAGTGGATAATGGGTGTGAAATGGGGGACCTACATCACCTATTTAAAGAAATTTTGGGTAGTGGAGTGCTAACCCATGGTTTTAGGCATGAAATGGTTTAGCTTAATGGTTTAGGGTTTTTGCCCTCTTTTTTCCTTCTTTTTTCCTTTTTTGAATTTATTCCCTTTTTGTTTGATTTTTGGGAATTTTGGACCCCTTTTGAGGGTTTTTGGTATGTTATGAAGGAATTTAATTAATTTGAGGAGGAAAAAAGTGATTTTTTGCCTTTTCGATAACCATTTGAGGGTTTTTTGAGGTTTTGGAGGCCAAAATGGTAGGAAAAGTGGACAAATGAGTCATGTGACTAGGGAGATGATCTAGTGAACAATTTTTGGGTGTTAACAAAGGATCTTATCTAATTTTGTTGAATCATTACTAGCGTGAGATGATGATGATCATGACAATGATGATGATGATGATGATGATACATATGATGATCCTGACGATCATGATGATGAGGAAGAGGCTGATGACTATGATGATGTTGATGATGACGTTGTTGATGATGATGATGATGAAGATGAATACGATGAATATGATGAAGATGATGATGATGAAGATGATGATGAGGATGATGATGGTGATGACGATGATGATGATGAAGATGATGAT